>JAJNOH010000046.1:0-312348 GCA_022376275.1 Xylariomycetidae sp. FL2044 | reverse complement strand
TAAAGATATTAGGGTATTTCTTTTATATATTATTATTATTTAAAAAATAAATATATTATAAATATACTTAAATTAACGTTATAAAATAAATATCCGGCTTTATTATATTTATTATAAAATAATATATATTAATAATATTTACGTATTTATGAATTATATTAAAAGGGATTAATTTAACGTTATATATTATATTATTAAAATATAGCAGCAAAAAGAAATATTAAATAATTTATAATTTTTTAGATTTTATAATTTTAAAGTTTGCTTAATATATTATTTATAATCGAAATTTATATTATTATTTAAAGTGTTTTTTTTGCTTTTAACTTTAAAATATTAGTTAGCGTTTTTAAGCTTTATAATAAGCGTAATTTTATTAGTTTAATAATAAAAGTTTTGATTTTTTTACGATTTAAACTAAAAATATAAAAGCTATTAACGTAAATGAAAAGAAGCTTTTTAAACTATTTATTTATATAAATAGCGTTATTTAATTTTAATGAATGAAAGCTAAATTTGATTAGAGTTATTTTAATTTTCATTTATTAAGCGTTTATTATTTATTTAAAATTATATAAAAGGTTTAAAAATTATATAATATATCCTAAAAAATAGCTATATTTCGCCTTTAAAAAAGGATATTATTTAAAAAACCTTTTAAATATTAAAAATATTTTTAAATAAAGATATTTAAGAAGGTTGCTAATAAAATAAGCAATAATAAATTTAATAAGATTTTATATTTTTTTTTATAGTTATTATTATTAATAGTATTTTTTATAATGCTATTTTTATAATTAACGCTTTTATTTTATTATAATCGATACCTTTTTTTATATAAACCTTTTTATTATAATATATGCTTTATATATTTCAAATATTTTATTTTTATATTTTTTACGTAATATTTATTTATTATTAATAAGGTTAAAAATAGTTATATTTTTTAAATCGATAAATTTAAATGTGCTACGTTAAAGATTTTTAAATATTTTAATAAAGATAAATTCAATTTATTTTTACGCTTAAATCTTTTTATAGCAATTTTAAAGTCGGGTTAATTAAATATATTAATAAATAATTTATAAAAAGAAAAAAAGATGCTATTTTTAATTTTATTATCGATTTTTATAATTTTTAATGAAGTGTTTAATATATAAAAAAGGTTAGCTATATTTTTTTTATAGGTTATTATATATATAATAGGTTTTTTTTTAAGAACTTATTTATTAATAAAGTTTATAAGGAAAAATTAGTGTTTTTTAGGTTGTTTCCGCTTTTATAAAATAAATCTTTATTTTTTTATAGTTAAAAATATTAATAAACTTAAATATATTATTTAAAGCTTTATATTTATATAAATCCTTTTTAACTTTTTTAAATTTATTATACTTTTTTAATATTATTTTTTTAAATTTTATTATATTTTTTTTAATAATATTATCGTTTTTATTATATATATAACCTTTTAGTTTTATTTAATAACGTAATTATTATTAAATTATAAAAAAAAGTGATTATACGATATTTTATAAATCGAACATGTTATTTTAAAAATAAAGTTATTTTGTAAAAAATAATATAAAGTATTATTATAAAGCGTTAGCTATTTATTAATTATTTAATATAATTATAATTATTTTAATATTATAATTATTTTAATAATTAAAATATATAATAATTATAATTTTATCTGCTATTTTTTTATAATAATATAATAATTTTTATTAATATAAACTATTATTTTTGTGTTAATTATATAAAAATAGTTAAGGTTTTATTTATATATATATTATAAATTAAAAGCGTTTTTTAAAGCTTTTTTAATATATAATTAATGGTTGGTTATATTATTTTATTTAATATATAAATAATTATTTTAAATATATAATCTTAAAAATAAAAGGGGATTTTTATTTAAATATATATAATTTTTATAAAGTTTTAAATAAAACGTATAAGATGCTTTATTATATTATCTTAATATTAATTATTAATAAAAAAAGATATTAATTTAACGTAGTTTTTATGATAATATTTTTTTAATTTATTTATATTAAATTTTTATTTATTATTTAAATAAAAGATTTTAATTTAATTTAAAATTGTTTTTTTTTAAAAAGCGTTAATAAATTTTATATTAAAGTTATTAATAAAATTAAGCAAATATTATTAAGCTTTATTTTTTTATTTATAATATTTTATATTTTTTTTCATGCTTTATCTTTTATAATTATTATAAAATAGCTTTTTTTAATAATAAATATAAGTTTAATATAGTTTAAATAAGTTTAAAGCATTTTTTAATATAGTTGCTTTAAACGTTTTTATTATAAAAAAGGATTTTATTGCTTTTTATTTTATTATAAGTTTTATTAAGGCAAAAATCTAATAAATTTAAGGTTAATAATAATGCTTATAATTTATTTTATTATTTATAATAAATATTTTAGATTAAAATAATAAAGTTTTTTATATTAAATAATTAATCCTTTTATAATTTTTTTATTAAAATAAATTATATTATTTTTTATAGTGTTTATAATATTATTTATAGCTAAGAATTTATATATTTTATATTTAACTCGCAATATTAAATATAAAATATAACTAGCTTTAATATATTATATTTTTATAATAAAAAGCTATGTTTTATAATATTAATTATAATAATAATTTTATTTTTTATATTATAAAGATTATTTTTATATAGATAAAAGCAGGTTTTATATATTAACTTTTTAAAAATAATTTTAAAAAAAAGGTTAGAATAAAAAATGCTATTTTAATAATAAGCTTCATAAGTTTTTTTTTGCCTATAAAAATATATATTTATTTATTTATTTTTTTAATAATAATAATATTTATAGCTATTTTTATTTTAAATTAGTTTTTTTATATGTTAATTAAATTAATAAAATTATTAAAATTATTAATAATATTAATATTAGCGCTAATATTAAATAATTTATAATTGCGATTATTAGCTATTTTTATAATTATAATTTTAATTAAGTTATAGTTTATTAAAGCTATAAAAAAGTTAATAATTATATTATTAAATTAATTAGCTATATTATTTTTATTATTAATTTTATTATTATTTTTAATATTATTAAACTATTTTTTTATATTAATTATTTTTAAAATAAAATGGGTTTTATATTTAATAATAATTTTAATTAAAGCGTTTTTATTTATTTTAATAATAATAATAAACATTTTATTAAATTTATTTTATTAAGTTTATTAAAAGTTTTTAATATTTTTATTATATTTTTTTATTTAATAAGCTTTTTTAATAAATTTATTATTTCTTTATTAAGGTAATTTAAGGTAATATTTAATTATATAACTTTATTAATTATAATTTTAGCATTTTAGACTTTTATTTTTATTTTTATTTTAATTTTTTTATTTTTTAAACCATTTTTATTTTTGCCTTTATTATTACGTTTTTAAATAACGTGGGCATTATTTTTATTTTAATTATTATAATATAATAAATGATTTTATTTAATATAATTAGCGTATTTAATTTTAAAGTTTTTAATAACCTTTTTAATAACGATAATTTTATAAAGCTTTTTAAATTATTATTAATCTTTTGCTTAATTAAAAACCTTTTTTTATATATTAATAATAAAAATAATATTTAATATTTTATTATTTATTTTTATATTAGATTTATCGATTTTATAAGCAAAATACTATTATTTAATAATAAAAATAAATAAAATTTTGCTATTATATATAAAACAAATAAATTACTTTTAAAAACTGTTTTAATAAGCTTTAAAAACGTTATAATATATATTTTTAAGTAATTAAAAAATCCATATGTTTTTTACAATCCTTAATATTATTTTTATAAGTTTTGAATAATAAACGCTTTTTATAATATTAATAAATATAAGTTTATTTTATATATAAAAATATATATTTTTCTTTTTATATTTAATAATATTAAGTTTTATTATTAAAAGCTTTTTAAATTTATTTTAATTCTTATAAGTTTTTAGATATTAATAGCTTTTAAATTTAATAGTTTATAATTTTTATTTTAAATTATAACTATTAAAAATATTACGACTTTTATGCTTATATAAATAAATTAAAAATTATAAATGATAAAAAAAAGAGTTTTAATTTTAATAATACTTTTTTTTCTTAATAATAATACTAATAACGTTTATTTTAATTATTATTAAAGTTAAAATTTAATAAGTTTAAATTAAAAGGTTTAAAATCAATCAAAGGTTATAAAAAAATAAGGCGTTTTTTGCTATATATAAAGTTTTTTTTCTAATTTTATCTTTATTAAATTTTATTTATTTTTATAATATAATTTTAATTATTTTAATTATAGTTTATTATTATTATTATTATTATTATTATTATTATTATTATTATTATTATTATTATTATTATTATTATTATTATTATTATTATTATTATTTATTATTATTTATTTATATTTCAATTTTTATTTATTTATAAACCTTTTTTAAAACCTTAATATTAATTTTATTATTTTAAGCTTACGATTTTTAAAGTTTTAAATATAATTATAAAGTTTATAAATATAAATTAATTATTTTATAAAGTTTAATTTATTTATATAATTTTTAAAGTTTAAATTTTATTTTTATTTTTTTTTTATTTTTTAAAGGTATTATTATATTTATTATTATAAGTTAAATATTTTAGGTTTTTATATAATATATTATTATAATAAAAAATATATATATATAAAAAATTAGCTAAAATAATAAAATAACCATTTATTTTAAGATATTAAAAATAACGCTTAAAAAAATAAAAAAAAGATAAAATAAAGGCGATAATTAAGCTAAATTTCTAGCTTTTTTTAGTGTGATTTTTTATTTTTTTTATAATTATCCTTTTTTTTTTATAAATTAAGCTTTAATTTTATTTTTATAATAAATTAATTATAAATATATAAAAATATTATTAAATTTATTTTTATTTATAATAATTATTTAATATTTTTAAATGTAATATTTTAATATATTTAATTTAATAGCGCTTATAATTATTTTTTTTAATAATAATCGATAGTTAATATATAATAAACACGGCTTATTTACGTTTTAAAAGGGTTTTATTTTTTATATATATAAAATAATAATACGTTAATAAATAATATAATATTTTTTTATTACGTGGGTTATAAATTTTTAGGTATATTTTATAATAAATAATTTATTAATAAAAATAATTATAAAAAAAAGATAATTTAAAAAGCTATAAAATAGTTTATATTATATAAAAAAAATATACCTTTAATCTAAAGCGTTTTTAAGGCTATTTTACGTTTATAACGCTAATTTATTATGGTGATTTATAATTAATAACTTTTATATTAATTTATATGTTTTTTAAATAAATAAAACGAATAATAAATAATAAACGTGATAATAATAATAATAAAACGAGAAAAAAAGGTATTAATAAAAAAGGCCTTTATAACTTTTATTTAAAATAATAATAAAATTAATATATAAATATTATATAAATAATTTTATATTTATAATAATTTTATAATAATATAAAAACGCCTTTATAAAATAGCTATAAACAATCGAGCCTCTTAAAAAATAAACGTTTTTTATAATTATCCCCCTTTTTTTTAAAGTTAATTTTAACGATAATAATTTATATATAAAAAAGGGTTATATATATAATAAATATAATATAATTTTAAATTAATATATTAATATATATTTATATTAATAATAATTTATATTATATATTAAAAAACTTAATACCTTTTTAAAATTAAATTAATATTTTTTAATATTTTTATTATATAAAATTAGCTAATAATAAATATAAATAAAAAAGATATATAATTTATAGGATTTTAAAAAAGGTAATAAAATTAAAAATAGCTTAAAAAAACGATAAATAAAGGTAAAAAAGTAGCGAAAAAAGGGTAAAAATTATACAAAAATAATAATTAAGCTTTTAAATATTTTAAAGCTTAATATATTTTATTATTATATTTTTAATATAATATAACCTTATTTTTTTATTTTAACGTATATTATTTATTAAAAAAATGGAAAATTTAAAGTTATAAACGATATTTTTAATTATTTTTACGGGTTTATTTTTTATTATTATTATTAATTTAAATCTTATATTTTTAATAAAATCCTTATAAAATAAAGCCGATTTATAATTATTATTAAATTAAAAGGCCGTATAAAAAAGCGATTTTTTTAAGCTTTTTTTAATTTTTTAGATTTTAATTTTAAGCTATAATTACTTTATTTAGAGTTTTATAAAAAAAAAAGATATTAAAAAGGCTAAAAAAACCTTTAAAGCTTTTAAAACCTAATAATAATAATAAATTTTTTGTTATAAATAATATAAATATTTAAAGTTTTATTATATTATAAAAGCGTTTTATAAGCTTTTTATAATAATAACGCTTATTTTATATTTATATATAAATAAAATTATTTTAATTTTTTAAAAATTAAAGATAATAATTAAAGTTTTAAAGGTGTTATTTGTTATATTAAAATATTTATTTTAATATTTTTATAATAAAAGCTTTATAATAATTAACGTTTTAAATAATGGTTTTTATTTAAGCTTCGAATATATTTTAATATAAAATTAATATAAAATCGTTTTTATATTAAACTTTATAATCTTATAGAAAATAATATAAATTATTTATTTTATTAATAATAAAATTAATACGCTATTTTTTATAGCGATATTTGCGTAAAAAGGCTTTAAAATAATATTATAAGTTTATTAATTATTTATTACGTTATTTATAGCTAAATTTTAATATAAAAATAAATATATATTTGTTTAACTTTAAATTAAACTCGTAATAATTATTTAAATTTAAATCGCCTTATTTTTATTTACGTTATAAATAATTATTAATAAAATAATTATTATTATTTTTTTATAATTATTTTAATTATTTATATAAAATTATATATCGTTATTATTATTCGATTTATTATAATAAATTAATAAGATTTTATTTTATAATTTTAAGCACGTTTAAAAAAGCGGAGGTGAGAATAAAAGCGGCTATAATAATTAAAAAAAAAATAAAAAAGGTTCGAAAAAAGGTCGAAAATAAAGCGAAAAAAAATTAAAATAAATAACTTTAAATAATTTATAATAAAAGCGTTATAATTATTATAATAGGGGACATATATATATAAAAGATTAAATAAAGCAATAAAATAATAGTTTATTTTAAGATATTAAAAGTGACGCTTAAAGAGAAGAACAGAAGAAAAGACGAAACAGGGGCGATAACGGGCCTTTATAGCCACGGGACGATGACTAAGCTGAACTTCCAGCTTCTTCTGGTGTGGCCTCTTGCTACTCTTACATATATTGCATTTTAAGGGTCAGTCGCGTTTTTTCTAGACGCGCTTGCTTGGTACCAGAAGTGCGCCATTGGAAGAATTCGTACACCCGGAATGCGGCGCGGCACCTGGATCGAGATCATTACGAAGTATAAGGACCTTTAAGTACCCGGGTATCTTGGTAGGTATGTAGATCAGCATAGCTAGTACTGAGTGTGCCCCCCTCCTGACTGGATTGGACGGACTGGGCTGCGCTCTTCTCATAGCCTCTCACTCGGCTGGGCTCCTCTGTTTCTCGCAGAGTCACCACTGGCGGTTACTTGCCATTATGGGTCACCAAACGACGCTTGCTCAACGGTTCAACTCGCACCAGTATGATCGTCAAGACGTCCTCCACGCCCTACGTGGAGAAAATCTGTCAGAGCACCTAGGCTATCCCCTCATCAAGCTATGCATCACCAGTGGTATCCTTCATCGGCCCTCTTTCGCAGAAGGTGAGGCTGCCGTCCTTCGTCGTCTTCCAGGACACCCCGTGTTCACCAGAGCTATCAATGCACGCGCCATCATGAGCAACCGCGTTCCAGACATGGACCCTGCTGCGCACCCGGAGGAGCTGCCGTATTGCATCTGGTATCCCGATGTCGCCCACCAGGATACCTACCGCCAGCTCGTTAGGAGGTACCCGCAGATGAGGTACCAAGCTGCCAGAGCTTGTGCTGTGGCTGGCTATACGGGACTGTACCTCTAGCTGCAGGATCTTCTCCCCGAGGTCAGTATCGCCGAGGAAGCTCGCGATGCAGGCAGTGACGCCATTCTCACACACATCATGTCACAACCAGTGCGATACAAAGTCATGGATGATTATTTCCGTACAGTCAAGCCAGAGGCTGCTCATCCTGCCAGTGTGAACAACGACACATTTGTTCTCTCCATGCTCAAACGCCAGAAGCAGGAGTTCACGGACCCGTCAGACTCAGACGATTTCTCTGTCATGCCTTGGGACTGTCCTGGTTTCAAGAATATGATGTTCAACATCACCGAAGATCAGGGTATTGCCGAATCGGTCCCTGAGGCCACCTCTGCCTCCCATGCCTCCACAGATGATCTCATGCTGCATCTCCTGTCCTCGCCTCTACCCCACGATCTTCCGGTTGGGAACAAGGATCTGCTCATCCTCACCGCCGCCTTCTACGGCGACATCGATCGCTACGTTCGTCTTCGCCGTCCAAAAACGCTACAAGGTGAGGATTTCTGCGTCTCAAGAGGGATATACCACAACTCACTCTTCGCTCTCTGGTGGTCGCGCATTGAAAATCCACCTGAGAACGAACCCTTTCACATGCAAATATGGGATCATATTAAGAAAGCCATCGCAGCACGCCGCATCATGAACAACGACCTCTTCCAGATACTACTGTCCAGTGAATCAGCAGGTAGCGCATACGAGAAGCGCATTCCCTATCTGATTTGGTATCCCGAGGTCGCCGCGGCCGACACGTACCGGGCGTTGGCTCATAGAGTGCCCGAGATGAGGGAGGCCTGCATCCGAGCTGCCATTTACGCCGGGTACTCGGACCTATTTGACGAGCTTCTGCTTCTCCCAGGCGCGGTACCCAGCCGTTACCTCGTGGCCGAGGCCAAGAGGACCAAGAACCCGCAGCGGTTCGTCTCCGCCCTGCAATTGCGCGCCGACGAGCTGGGGATCGATGTGGATTCCTACACCGAGAATTGGAAGCTCGTCTCGGTGAGAGACACGAATTTCTTGCGCAGGAGCAATTACCTGCCCAAGTCTCCGAGTAAATGGTCAGTGTTTGGTCAGTTTTTCGAACAGGGCGCAGTATACAATGGGATTATGGCCGTGGCGGAAGAGCTCGAGTTATTCCTTATGGCTCCCGAGTCTTGGAGACCCGATGGGGGAAGCAACGTCGAGCTAGATTATAAAAACTGGCCAAGGGTTTAAAGAAAAGGAAAAAGCAGGGCTCGAAGATTCATAAACAACTTCTATCCCTTTCTTTCATGGGATAAAAAGGGGGGGGGATGAAAAAAGGAGCCTCTATATCCCCTTTTATTGTTATCTTTACTATTCTATGATCCTTTCAAAGCTTAGAAAGGACAGGTGATAGAATGATAGGTATGTACCCAGGTAGGCAGTGTGTACTACCTAGGCTAGGTACATTATCTAGGCCAAGGGCGTCAATCGTCATTCCCGCTTGTGGGCAGCCCGTCAGGAGCACTCGATCCATAGTCTTCGCCAAACCGCTCCCCATTTACAAACAGAGGCTTGGTACTATATCGGAAACATGTCAGTGTGTGTTGGGTCTTATTACTCAAGGCCCGGAACCCGCGAAACCGAGATCGTGGATAAATGAACAGACGGAGCATCAAGGGCATGGACACGTACTCCTGCAAGACGAAAACTATCCGAGCCCAATCCGTTGGACTTGGATTCTTCCAGGCGTGCATGGTGGCCCGCTGGACGGCGATATCGCCTCGGCGCATACGCGTGGTGCTCCCATCATCCAGCAGCATATCGACCTCGCCTTCGACGACGATGCCGAAGTCGAGGGACTGGGTCCGATGCATCATACACTATGTCGGAAGCGGGGGTCAGTCGATACTCGTCCTGGCTAGCCAAAGGGATCCGCGTACCTGGTACCCGGGACCGAAGTCCACCATGCGGCAGACGGTACCGCTCTTCGTTGCCAAGCCGAGTTTGTCGGTGGAGATGATCTCGTCGTGAAACTTGATGTCCTCGTCGTTGTTCAAGTCTGCCTGAAACTTATTCGTGTAGATCTGATTGAAGCCCACTGTGTTATATGAGTCAGCATTCGACTTGACTCGACATAGACATTCTCGGCTGAATGTGTGGACAGTCTCATCCCCGCTTAGATCACCGCCACGGGTATGTGGCCCACGTGGCTCGAAGTGATAGGGGATACTACATACTGATCCCCCCTTCGAATGGCTTCCACTTCGCCGGTCGCCTGGTGTATAGAAACATATGGGTTAGTCGTCGCAAGACACGTATCTGAGGCCAGCGGTGAGGGGCACTCTACATACTGTAGACGAGTTAGCAGCGGTGAGGGTAGCACGAGAGGGTTCGAGGAAAGGGCTGAGAGAAATCAAAACGCAACGCGTGTCTATTCGTACCGCCGATTGCACAATAGCCTGGCCAGACGGATCATGGCCGGTGAGGTAGGTTGTTGTTGCGGGAAGACCGGGTGAGAGCTGGCCTGTTGGCCCCGACTGGCCGCTTGTCTTATCTTCGGGTGTTGTCATCCTGTTTGGTGTTTTCTGGGTAGCTTCTGTGTTGCTATGAAGGAGATGGCAACCCCGTCAGTTCCGTTGGGTGTGGCGGTTCCAGATTGTCACCGAAGTCAGAAGAGGGAGAGAGGTTGGCCCGGAAGGATGAGGACCAAGTGAGGGGTTATTGCCGTCATCATCAGCGTGTCTGCTGCATATGCGCGCCGTGGCTTATGCAGCAGCGTTGGGGTACTCCGGTTCGTGGGAATGGGCTCGAATATATCTTGACCGGAAGTAGTGCTGACTGGCTTGGAAGGAAGTTCGTTCCATCCTGACTGATCCCGCGGTTGACTTGTTCACCATCACATACTCCTCAGCATGTACATGTGTGTACTACCTCACCGACAGACCTGGATTACTCATGCCATAGTATTCCGGCTGCTTTTGATACACAGGCAGAGACGAAAATATCCATTGCGATTCTTTATCAGTAAGCCCCTATATCCCCAGATTCCCCCCTAAAAGCGCACCCTTCCCATCTACCCGTATAGTTGGAGGAGCATGAGTAGAGGAAACCATGCGTATCAGTCGCCGGCACGATTTCCGTCTCTCGGATGCTGTGAGTTGCCTCGAGCTGTGTCTTGCTTGCATTCACACGGAGAGTGGTTGGTAGGTTACTTTTTTCCCATCCCAGCCTTGCGTATTCGTAGATCCCGAAAATCCGCAACATGATAGTAGAGTTGTTGAGTAATGCAATTGTTTAGCCGCTGGCACAATTATGCGTATGTTCAGTCATCCCTCTTTCTGCCAAGACTTGCATCTCCTTTTACACCGATGCATGCATTTACTTGGCCCTCCAAACTCCAAGATCAGATATACTACACAGCGATGCAGGTATTACACATGGCCTCAGACAATGTTCTCCTACCCCTGGATACAAGTACTGTATATCCATATCAGGACACCGTCCGCATGCATCGTTCCAAATTATATCCCGACTCCGTTTTCCTTCCCTGGACCTGTACATATATACTCCCAACAACAATCGCCTGGCATATGGACGACACGCATTACGACATTCTTCCGCGGCATCACATCGAATAACAGATGGGGCTTCACCACCACCACAAACTTGTCTTTTCTCCTTATCTCATCCACCTATGGGGCAGCGCCACCGGTGACGAGGCTCAATCCACCTCGTCAGCGGAATCGCTCCCGCCCTCTGCATTCTTAGCAGCTTTCCACTCTGCCATCTCGACCACAGGTACACGACCCCTTAGCCATCGGAGCGTAGCCTCGGTCCCGCGCTCCAGCACGTTCCACCTAGGCACCCGAAAGCGGTTGCCCGTGACGTCTAAGCGCTGGAGGTTGAGTAGCCCTAGCCGTGGGTTCAGATGTGCTAGCTCGTTGTTGCTCGCGTCCACGATCTTCATCCCCTTTACCGACTCCGGGTCGAGGTCCTCCAGACGATTGTTAGCTACCAGGAGGACCGTCAGGCTCGGGAAGAAGTCTCGCAGAGCTGGGAGCTTGACAACTCGGTTGAGAGATACATCCATTTTTTCCAGGTTTGGCGCGCAAAGATGAGTCGTCAGGGGCGTCAGACTGGTGATGAAGTTTTGCCTTAAATTCAACTCCTTGAGAGCCCCGAGATCGATGTGCGATGTCAACCAGTTTTCACCTGTCAGTTGGTTTTCCGAGATAGAGAGTGTCGTCATAGTATCCATGAAAAAGGACAGAGACTCGGGGATCTGGGTGAATGTGTTTTTGTGCAGCAGCACCTCTCGGATAGTATGCTCGACCGCAATTCTGGAGCAGACAACAGGATGCAACGAGGACGATTGTGACTCTGATCTATCAAGCACACCGCCCGTCTTGACCGGCCAGGTTTGGTTTGACAGTGTCTGCGCCCTCGATCGGGCAGGAGAGTGGGGGGCCGAGGTGGGCGGTGTGGCGAACAGATCATCATCGTCATCATCTTCGTGATTGGCAGTCGTCCAGGTTGTTCTCGTAGAGGCCCGAGGTCGCGTGATAGTCGCAGAGGTAGCCCCTGCCCGATCGGAACTCGTGCCAGAGAACTCTGTACCGCCAGTCTCCTGGCTCTGGATAGGTTCCAGCCGCGCTCCCAGTGCATCCTTGAGCTCTTCCGTTGTCAGAGACGTAAACTTCTTGTCCCGCAGTGGATTGCCGGTGATTCTCAGCATGGCAAGACCTTCCATGCGAGAAATTTCGGGTGGTATGACGCGGATATCGTTGCTGGTAAAGTCAGCAAAGCGAAGGCTGTCCAATTTCGTGAAGCCCTCTGGGAAATTGGTTATGCTGTTTTCGTCTGCATTGATTGTGAGAAGACTAGACCAAGAACTGATGTCCGGCAAGCTCTTAACTCGATTCAGAGATATTGACAGCTGATGGAGCAACGGTAGATGCAGAGTCTTCATGGCCCCCGGATCGACCAATAATTCTAGTCGATTCGCAGTGCAGTCAAGTATTCTGAGATGCGGCATACTCTCTACCGCCGATTCGATCAATGTTCCGAATAGCTTGTTCTTGCGGACAAGTAGCTCAGTCAACGGCAGCTGCGAGAGGCTTCTGAAGGGGAGGGTCTCGAACGCATTTTCGTTGAGATTCAATATGCGAAGCCGCTGCATATTTTCGAGGCCCGCAGGCAGGGAGGATATACTATTGTTGGAAAGATCTAGAAGCTCTAGGTTTACCAGATCAGCAAGCGAGCCTTCCAGGTTGCCGTACAGAAGGTTGTTCCCCAATTTGAGATCCCTTAGGGTATGGACTTGTGATATTATGTCCAAGCAGTTGTTGGTGAGCTTGTTTGCTGCCTGCATCAACGTCAGCAGGAGAGTTGCATGAAAATCCGTGGGCAAGTTGTGGTGTGGTTGGGGTGGGCATGGCAGCACTGTTCCAAGGGACCGGTCCAACTCACCAGGTTCAGGGAGGTGAGAAGGGGTAGTCGCCTCAGACCCTTCGGCAGAGATATCAACATGTTTCCATGCAAGTCCATTGACTCCAGGCCCCCGAATATCTGGTACGGCCCATTGTCCTCATATCTAGCATCCTGGGGATCGGCATCGGGAAATATGGCATCGTCAATAGTTTCCAGCTGGTTGTCCGCAGCCACAAACCTGGTCAAGTCGACACTCTCTGCCCAGGTACCGTCGGATCGGCCAATCGACTCCAGTTCGTACATCTTCAACACATCTTCAGGGACTTCTTTCAAACCCATAGCGGCGATGTTGAGCCTACCACTGGTGCGTGCAGTCTCAATACGTGATTGCATGACTTTTCGGTTGGTACTTTCAAACCTGTGCTGCCCAAATGGATCGTCGGAGAGGCCAAAGTCGAAAGCATCATCTGTGGGAACGATCGGTACCTCTTGAGCCAGTGGTACTGTTGTCGCTCCTGAGACCTGGCGAGAGCCGGCACGCTTTGCAGCCTTTGCCTTAGCAATCTGCTCTCGCAATGCTGCAGAAGACTTCCGGTTCGTGGGAACGGATGGATCATCATAATCGACAGTAGTGGCGGCAGTAGATACTGTAGAGGCACTTGACAAGTTTCGAGACTCACCGTGTGTGCTAGACGACTTGGCCGAGGCGAGGGATCCCTTACGGGGTGGACCCATTGAGAGCTCAGAGGTATATGAGAGTTTTTTGTTCAGAGATGGCACAGATGGTTTCTTGAACAATTCATTCATCGATGCTCTCGTCCGGAGAGGGCGAGCTGAGACAGTCTTGGACCCGTACTTAGAGACTGGCACATCTGCATCCTTGTCTGGACTCGGTGTGCGAAGTCCCATCGAAGCGGACAATGACGATCGAGAGGGCATTTTACTCAAGCTGGACCTCGGGGTGAATTTTGGAGTCGTAGTCTTGCCCACGGGTGTCTTCAGAGAGCCGATATTTGAAGTCCGCTTGGAGGGTGTTCCATATACAGTGGGTAATGGAGCCTTGTACGTGTTGGTAGACGCCCTGAAGCTGCCATATATGCTGTCGCCGAGACCTGGGCCAGAACTGGAGCCAGGCCGGCTCAGAGACCTCATGGAATCAGACTGATAACTTGATCCAGGCCGTGAGCCTGGTCTCGATCCCACGCTACCTTTTGAACCTGGTCTTCTACTCCCATCGATTTCGAAATTACTCTGGCGACGTCTGTTGGCAGGGGAAGACGAAACCTGCTGCAAGGTCTCGATCGTTCGTTCCGTCAGGGACGGCCTCGGGGTTCCCCGTGATGACATGAGATCCTCAAACGTGATTCCCTCTTCCTCGGCTGTTGCTAACGGAGGTAGACTAGAGGAATGTTGGTCATCGTCTACCGGTGAGGTGGTATCTTCTTGCAGAGTAGGCTGTTGGGTGAATTGGCCAGAAGGGCGTCTTCTTGGAACGGCCGGTCGCTTGAACAGGGCGTGGTCGGCATCTTGGTGGCTTGAGGGACTTCCTAGTAAGGTATCGCGTGGCCGCGACAGACTTCGGTCTCTTGTCTTTACATCTTGAAGCGCCGAGCGCGAGGTCACTGGAGGAGCGGCGGATCTCTGAGGCTTTCGCTGGCTCGAAGGATTTGAGAGCTGCTCTCGAGACGGAGCTGTTCGAAGTCTCGGCTTTCCAATGTTACTGGCCGTGGTGGAATGAGGCAAACGGCCTCTAGGCTGGTCGGACTGGGGTTGTGAGTGGGTGGCATTGACAGCAGAGGGCGCAGTAGGCGTTGGTATGGCAGATCGTGGTAAGGGGAGACGCGAGGTAGGGCGCGGGATGGTGGTGTTCCTATGAGAGGCAGCATTACCGGCCGAGCGCTTCTCATCCATCTTGAATTGGCTGACGATGCTCAAGAATAGGATAGAGAATGCTCGTTTCGGAGCCGGTTCGAGTTTCAGATCATAGATTATCGGATGAAGAGGTCATCTACGGAGTGTCTAGGAGGTAGAAGACGCGACGAACAGGTAGTATTGGTCACCGCACGTAAGACTGTGGTAATAATGTGATAGCTTAACCTTAATAAGTGATGGGGGGTTTTAAGTCCACAGCTGCTTACCGTCGACAAGGAAGCCCGCAGTTCTTTTTAATATCTACCTACCTAGGTAGGTACAAACTACCTAGGTACATAAGATGGCCATGCTACATGCATATGAAGTACCTTGCGGAGGGTGCTTGGTGTTTGGGGTACATTCATCATGGGCCATCATCAATCCAATGTACTACAAAGCCAGGTATCTAGGGTACCAGGCTAGCGACAGTACCGAGACGGCCCGCCAGGCGTTACGGCCCACTACTGAACACTACTGGACGCTACCAGAACATTGGGATGGATGACCGTGCAGTTTGGCAGCGGGATACCGTTGACACTATTGATTGGTGTAAGTTTGACTCAACCACCCGGGCAATTTGTGCGAGCCATCAACCTGGCACTTTTGGTACAAAGTTGAAGGATTGATTGGACGATTCTTGGTAATCAAGATACACACAAGGCTTTTTTCATATGTACAGATGTACATAAGTACCTAGCGCTGGTATGCAGGCAGCCTCTGATCCCCCTTTAAGTGGTCCATCATGGATGTGATGATAAACCCTCAACCCCCTAATCCTTCCCCCCCTTTTTTTGTGTGTATAGAAAGATAATACCCAGGTACCTACCTAGATCCCTATGCACCTATGTAGTTTTCTACCTCCTTGATAAGTACCTTCATCATGGTCGTATTGCGCAGTTGTATTGCAAAAGGACAACAATAACCCAACAGGGCGATTGATAGGTACCTTCTGTAGGTATCTGCAACAGCTCGAGGCTGCTCTCCCCTGGGGCAGTTGGGAGACTTTAATTGTGCATTGGCCTCGAACGATGTAACGCCAGACGCAGGGGGATCACATCCATGGATTGGATATCAGCCCCGAGTCTGTGCATAAGGCACCTACTACTACATAAGTGCATAAGTACATGCTACATGTGATGCACCCGCATTATCTTCACACTGCACAGTGTGTAACTTGCCTACACCCTTAACCAGGACAAAGTTATGCAGAAAGGTGACTACCGCTATTATCTGTGAGGGCAGTAATATAAAATAAATGGTTGCCTTCTATACTTTTCATTACACAAGGATAACAATAACCCAACAGGGCATGAGATCTGTATTTAATGTGATCGCTGTATAGCTGGTCTGTTGTGGTATTTTCCATCCATAGCTCCCTGCTATGTACTAATACTCACCCCCTTTGTAGTTTCACGAGTATCGAGACGTTAGTATAGGTCTAGACCGCTGGCTTGCTCTGCTCTGATGGTAAAGTGCCAGCGTCCTGGTAGGGTCGTCTTAGCCGTCACTTGCGGTTTGGACAGTAGATCAAGTGTCAACTTTCCTATTCGAGGCATGATGTATATGGTCGAGGCAATTTGTAGACAGGGCCATATACTCCCTAGGTAAGTATAAGTATCAGCTACGTATATCTCCTAACGATGGAGATGCATGCCTTGCTTAACAGGCTGCTCCTGTTGTTTATGGGGGCGCACGGTTTCAAATCATTCCACCAAGTGACACCACTGCACTGCCAAAGACCTGATAAAACATCATTTCTTCCCGCTGATATTTTTACCTCTCCTCCTTGCGTATCTCTTATAATATCATAGATGGTTGCCTTCTATAATTTACATCACACAAAAATAATAATAACCCAATAGGGTAAAAAAGAATAATAAGGGGCGAGGCCTCTGCGTAGGCCTTAATAATAATAAAAGCTTAATATTAGTATATATTTTAAATTTATCTTAAGCTATAGCTAAGCGATTTATATAAGTTTATAACGCTATAAAACTTTAACTTTTAAAGTTTAAATTATAAAAAAAAATAAGTTATTTAACTATAAATAATAAATTATATAAAGCTTTTTACGAACCTAAAATTAAAACTTTTAAAAAAAAAAATTTTTACGTTATATTTATTTTTTACATTTATTTTTATTTAATTTAACATTAAATAAATTATTTATTACGCAGCTCGTAAATATATTATAAATAAATAACTCGATAATTATAAATATATCCCTTATTAATTTATAATTTAAATAATTATGCCCTTAAAAAAACGAATAATAAAAAAAGCTGTTATTATTATTTTTATAGCTATTTTAATATAATTATATTAAAAATAATCGTAAATTAGCTAAAACTTCGCTTATAAAAACTTAATATATTACGTATAATATAAGATTAATTACGTAATAAAAGGGGCTAGCTAATACGTACGAAACATTTTAAAAAGTAGGGGATAAGATAAAAAAAAAGACGAGGAAAAAGTTAAAGACTAAATACGAGGTAAATATCGCCAAGGCAAAGGAGAAGACCTAGGGATAGCACACCTAATAGAATCAATAAATCGCGTTTAATCATCCGCCGCGACCAAACGGAATGCGTATCTCTTATGTTCGAAACTTAGTTAGGTTGTCCCTGCAGTCGACTAGCGTCACTCGGATTTCAACCCCCCAACTGACATCTGCAGCCGTGACCTTCTTCTCCGTTTTCCAGAGAACAGGGAAAGAGAAATACGGAACGCCAGAATGCTATATTACAGTCAGAGATAAGGCTATAGTTAGGATTCAGTTAGTAAGAGGGATGGAAAGTATAACATTTAACAATTCAAAGACTCTGGGGATTCTGGGCAATTTTCCATTTTTCCCTACTCGTCATAACTAGACTTGAACGAATTTAGGAACATGACTTCCTATTTTAAGTATTGCTTAAGCTCTTTAGTTGTGTCTATAAAAATACAGAGGGGGGCCTACATCCCTGGTCTCGCGTGAGTAATGGTAAGGCTACCCCCGCGAGTACAGAAAGTATACCTGTCGCCTGTGTCACATGTTCGGGCCTGGCGGAGGAAGTCAGGATATTGGTAAGATACTTATGAATATACCATATTGGGAGGGTGCCTTTTGGCGTGTTGTTTTGTCAAACTTGTCGAATTTGGTTCCCATCTTTGGATGATTGATGATACAAGCCCATGTTTAAACCTCCATATATTGGCTTACGAGATGATTGATGTATCTGGTGAGAAAGAGTGACAATGTCCTTTGTTTCTTATCTTACTTCTTTTCTCTGGATAGGTCCATGCATGAAGAAATAACCCACCAGCACATGCGTGACTAACAGCACCCCTGGTAGTGCTGTCCTCCAATATACTTGACTATTTCGGGTCCTCTGGGATAGCTATATCGCGTCAAAATCTTGGGTACCACGGAGTTAAGGATGGACACAGGCGGCGGTCCGGCTAACACTGACCCGTTCGACGTGGTCCGATCGGGGATTTGGCAGGTCGATTGGTCTGCTCGGAAACTCTGCACTCTGATTGGCCAGGGCCCATGAGATTAGCCCCGAGACGGCGGCATATAATGATATATTTCGGCGGTATTCTAGGTGAATTGGATGTATGGTAATGGGATGGATGTGAGGTAAGAAGTGCCATACATATGCTCTTCCAACGTTGAGGCAGTACATCAGTCCATGGAGCCTATGCACCGCAGTGCGCACCGCTTGCTTGCGACGATTGCTCGGTGCCGAGTGATGAGTATAAATACAGAGCGTCCTCCCTTGGTCAGACTCAGTCAGAGACTGATGAGCAAGCTCGCGTATCGACATCCCTAGGTCCTCCTACCTGCACCCACAAACCCTCTGTCAAGATGCCTCTTCCGCTTCATCAGCTCGGGAAGGATGGCCCCATGGTACCGGCCCTCGGCTTTGGACTTATGGGCATGACCTATGACGCCTATGGAGTATTGCCGAGTGACGAGGAGCGCTTCAAGATACTGGATCGTGCGGTCGAACTTGGCGCGACCTTCTGGGATACCTCCGAGTAAGTTGCATTCCCACCCGATGGGCTCAGCCATAGAGATATGACTACTGACGGTAAAGGTCAAGCCTCTATGGAGACGGCGAAGAGCTCATAGGAAAATGGTTCAAGAGGACGGGGAAACGTGACCAGATATTCCTTGCCACCAAGTTTGGATATGTCAAAGGCAAGACGTATCGTGACATCGATAGCTCCGGCGCGTACTGCAAGAAAGCATGTGCGGAAAGCATGAGGCTCCTCGGGGTTGATTATATCGACTTGTGTAAGAAGCCTGTAGTGATTGCGTGGTCACTATACAAGACATCAATGTTCCCTAGAGCTGTTCTTGCTGACCAGCGAACTCATCAGATTACATGCACCATCCCAACCCGCAGACACCCATCGAAGAGACGATGCGAGCACTGGCGGAACTCCAGAAGTAAGAAGACATGCATACACGCAACCCTCAGTATTCGTCGATGAGCTTACTGATCGCGATGAACATAGAGAGGGGAAGATCAAATACATCGGCCTGTCCGCGATCTCCTCCGCTACTCTTCGCCGAGCAGTCCAGATCGCACCGGTGACTGCTCTCCAGACTGAATATTCGCCCTTCAACCGCAGAATCGAAGGTGCCGATGGCACCGATCTCTTAGCCACAAGTCGCGAGCTCGGGGTTGGGCTGGTGTTGTCATCCCCCCTGGGCCGAGGTATGCTCACATCCATCTACACGAATGGCGGGGTCGGGGACGAGAAGGACCGGAGGTTCAAGACCATGCCTCGCTTTCTGGATGGCAACCGACAGCACAATATGAAGATCATGGCTGGGTTCACGGCGCTGGCGGACAAGAGAGGTTGCACGATAAGTCAGCTCGCGCTGGCATGGCTTCTGAAGCAGGGCGACGACATCTTCCCTATCCCAGGCACCAAGAAGATGAGATACTTGGAGGAGAACTGTGCTTCGGTGGAGATATCCCTGAGCGATAACGACGAAGCTGAGATTCGAGCTTTCTTGGATGCTGCGGATATTGCGGGCGACAGCTTTCCGGAGGGACTGAGGGATGTCATGTTTCGAGATACGGTGGAGGAGAGCAGCTGAGTGCCTACCGGGGAGCATGGATATCATCGACATGAAGTTGTTTGTGGCTCGCAACGTTCGAGTATAGTTGCTACCTACATGTGTAGGTATTGTTCTCTCTCATCAATCGAAGTGTACTTACCAAAGACCTTGCCGCACGGTCAACAAGATTCCTGAACCTTGAAAGATGCATGGATGATAACATCTCCCCGATGCTTATTCTTACCTGCCTAGGTACGTAAGTAGTAGGTATCTAATATGACTGTAACTCGATTGACGCGTTCACTCGTTGTTGACCTTGATCTTGATCTTGATCTGCCCATGTGCGCTCTCAGATTGATATCTACTCGCCAGCTTTTTCTTTTTTGCACTGCTGACGTTGACGGATATCGTTCTCCATCTTGCATCCACTGGCCAAGCATGCGTTTATAAGAAGGATCCTAGCAACATTGTTTCATCTGATGGCTTTTCTAGTTTTCAAGTCGGAGCGACATGGGCTCAAAATCAACCCGCCAATAATAAACCTTTCGTTTCTTGTTTCTCGTTTCTCCGGCCTCTGATCTAATCATCATGTAATAACCTCGAAACGTACGGGGATCTATGAACGCGGTGGTGGACCCATGCACCATGCTGCAGCCTCCCTGCGCCCCTGGCCCCCCTGTTGACGCGCCATCACCCACCATCAAGTCGAAGCCAATCAATCCAGAACCACCATCCACGCGGTTTACAACTCCAGCCTGCCAGCCTGCTCCACCACCATTTTGAGCCTCCGCGCGACGACGACGACGATTGTGGGGATGGAATGCCGCCGCTCTCTCCAGATCTTCCCAAGCGTCGCACGATGGGACGATGGGAAAACGACCATCGTTGCCCGCACTCTGGCACCCCTTGACCCTCATCAGGCTAGGAGCCGGCGCCGTCTCTTCCAGGTTGGCATCACGATTAGGGAGATGTATTGATTGGCTGTTGACGTACCCAATCAAGTCCCAGCCGTGTCCTGCGTGTCCAATACCAGCCAGCCAGCTCTATGAGGCTCTCACATGCGTCCAGCGTCCGCCCACAGCCCTGGCTAGATTTGATGGAACCGAGTACCGCTATGGGGCATATGTACTTACCAGCCCGGTTATGGAGACGACAGCCCACCCTTGATGTACTCGTCAGCTCCGTCAGCTCCAAGGCTCGTCATCGACGTCTGCAGACTCTCTAGCCCCTGGCGGCTCACCGCCGCGCAGACGAGCCGCCGATTTTTTTTTTTTTTTTTTGCTTGATGGACATGATCATACCTGCTCTGTATATAAATTCGTCGTCCTCCTCTTCTCACCATGTCTTAGTCCATCTCATTCTCATCAACTCCGATCCCAGCAGTCTTCTTGCATTCACCTTCTTCTTCTTGTTCTTCACCTCCTTTTTCAGGGCCAAGCCTTCCGTCCTTTTCGCTTGACTTCACACAATTCGACCCAGGAGGTCTCGATTCATTCTTTCCCACCCTATTCAACCTCACCAATCTCTGAAAATGAAGTCCGTCGTTGCCAGCCTTGCCCTTATGGGCCCATTCCTTGCCAATGCCCTCCCTCAACATGCTCTCTCATTCGCTTTCTCCGGTGTCCCGAGCGACATTCCCGCTCCGACTGGCGTCCTCTCCGGTGCCCCCAGTGGCATGCCAACCCCTCCTGCTGGCTTCTCGGGCCTCCCAAGCGGCGTCGCCGCTCCAACTGGCGGCTTCGGTGGCCCCGGGGGTCCCGGTGGTCGACCTAGTGGCCCGGGCAAGGGACCTGGAAGCAGCGCTGCGGCTGCCCAACCGTCAGGCCTGTTCGGCCGACAATTCAGCGGCCTCCCTGGTTCCTTGCCCGGTGTCCCTAGCGATATCCCCATCCCAACTGGCAGCTTTCCTAGTGCCCCCAGCGAATTCCCAGCTGCACTGAGCGACATCCCCTTTCCTACTGGTGACGGGTTTCCCGGCTTCCCAAGCGGCGCCGCCCTCCCGACTGGTGGTTTTGGTGGTGGCCCAGGCGGACCCGGTGGTGTTGGTGGAGGATTCAAGAGCAGTGCTCTCCCAACACCATCATCAGGTCCTTTACGCCGCCGACAGGGAGGTGGTTTCGGCGGTCCTCAGGCAAGCTCTGCTCCCCCAAGCAACATGCCTGCTCAGTCTGGGAGCCCTCAAGGAGGTTTCGGTGGCTCGCCAAGTGACATCGCGTTCCCCACCGGTGCCCAAGGCGGCTTCTCGGGAGTTCCCAGTGGCGCGGCTTCACCTACCGGAGGTTTTGGCGGCCAGCAGGGACGCGGGGGGCAGGGTGCAGGAAGCAGTGCGGCCGCTGCTCCTACCGGAGGGTTTGGTGGCTTCCGTGGACAGGCAAATGAGGCACCTGCTATGCCATTTGCCACTAGCAGTTTCATAACGATGCCCTCTGGTGTACCCTCTGGTGTTCCGGCTGGCATCCCCGCTGGCATCCCTTCTGGCGCACCCGCTCTGCCCTCGGGCGACATCCCGATTCCTTTCGACTCGCCCGAGATGCCTACCGGTACTGCCGCTTTGCCAGTTCCGTCTGAAACCCCAACTCTACGTCGCCGACACGCCCTCTACTAGAGGACTTTGCTACAAAGAGCGCTGTGATGGAGCCCTGCACAACTTTTCCTCTTCGACTTACCTCAGAAATGTCCCCCCTACTACCCACTGGTGAGCTAGTGGGCTGCTGGTTTTCTTGTACATATTATCAAAACACTTCAAGAGAGAAATTACATATCGTTCTCCAATACAACACCATTTTCTGGTACAGTGTCACGTGTATTGAGTACCTGCTGCCGTTTTCCTACGTGCACAGGGTGACCATAGTTGTTCTGACACTAACATAGAATACATCTGCGCGATGTCGCAGTGCTGATGGTGATCCGTGGCCCAGCTGACCGACGATCTTAAGAGATACACCGGGCCCATCGTTGGTTGCAAACGGCCTGCCCTCTGATGGAGCTCACAGACCCATCTCGCTTCTTAAATGCGTCACAGGTTGATTTTCAAGAGCTCAGATTCATCTTGCTCATCGCCGTCAATCACTTCGTGAGGTGTTGTGTCGTCGAAGTCATCCTCACTCTCCGAGTCCACGAAGGAAGAATCATCTATGATTAAGTCAGCATGTGGGAGCCTGACGGTTTATATATAAGTCGAAGCGCTTCCTACCATTCAACTCCATGCCAGCGAAGCGCCTGCATGTCTCCGATCCCCATTTGAGGACCTCGAGCTGCTTTGTCAGCTTCTTCCGCTTCGCACGGCTTTCACGCGATTCGCCGGCGATGGTCCTGACGATTTCTGGTGACATTTGGAATACGGCTACTGGAGACAGAATGCTACCGAGTACGGAAAGAAGTTTCTCCTCGATGACCTCGACGGCTACGTCGTCGGTAAACCGCTTCATGGCTACCTATGAGAGCACGGAAGGTCAGTGATGGCCTGGATGCTACGTGCGAACATGCTTCTGTAACTTACACTGTAGTATGCGTGCATGCAATCCAGAGCCTCCGAGGCAGCGAGACGCTCAATATCCCACTCAGTTCTCATCGAAAGTACCTCAACCAGCTTACCAAGATCATAAGTACCATTGATGGCTATCGACCCGAGGGACTTAACACCGACACCAAATTAACTCTTGACGAGCTGGGTGTTCTGTTCCAGTCGACGATCATCGTTGATCTTCATGATTGCCTCTGCATATTGGTGGTTGTATGTGATGGGGTGGACCTCGCGGTGAGACTTGAGCAACTCTGTAACCTTGTCGTGAAGAGTAGCCAGTAAGGTCTTCAGAGCCGGCTCGAACACCTCCTCAAGAAGGGCGTTGGCAACGTCTTTATCTGCGACGTGGGTAATCACGAGGTCGAGAAAGGTCTTGGCCGAGTCCCATGCCTGTTGAATGTGGCGTCGCACAATCGGTTCCCAGGGACCCGACTGCTCCTGGAACAGATCTGCCACAATCATCGAATTGAAAAGCCCTGGAAGCTCTCGGGCTCGGGTGCGACCCATCAGAAACTGTACATGGTTGATGAACTCATCCCTGGTGATGGCTATGGGCATCTTCGACGAACTCTGTGTCGAGTCATTCTTGATCACGCGATAATGCCCACCCTTTACCAGGTTCTCGGAGAAGCTCTTGTTGAGATTCTGGATGACTGCGCGAATGCGTTGTTGGTAGCCCGTGGTTGTCTTGGCGCTCTCGAAGAAAGCAGCGTTGTACGTTCCGTCCACTGAGGCTTTCACTAGAGATTGAAAGTCCTGACTGACTTGTAGGAGCTCGAGCCGCTGTTCTTCTTCAGTAGATCGGGGCACACCTAGGGCCTTGAGTTTCTCTCCGCAAGCGATTGTGTTGGTTTCAATGTCGCGAATCAAGCTTGGTAGTTCAATGGCGATCTGGCGGACCAGCACGTTGCTTAGCTTGGTCCTGAGCTCCTGAATTCCCACGATGGAAGATGGCAGTTGCTTCCATATGCCCTCGGAGAAGAAAATCTTTTCCTCATAATCCCGTTGTCGCAGGAGTGCCGTCCCTTGTTCCTCTGCGGTCTCCGAATCCATGTTTTTGACCAGATGCCATCCGAGGCGAAACTCAACCTCGTTGTTCTTAGCCAGAGAAACGTACATGGCCTCACTCCCCGAGCCGGGAATCAGGGTGTCGGGCTTGGTGATGACGCCCATGGTACGGTTGCCTTTGGGGTCAGCCTTACGGGCAAGCTTCAGGACGATCTGGTTCGCAAAGTCATTCTTGGCCGATACGACTGCCAGGATAATACTTCTGGACTGTGTCATATACGACTTGACTACATCCTAAACCAATTCAACGTCTTCGGCACTTTGCTGTTTAGTCTCGGAGTGAATCAGGCCCGGCAAGTCGACAATGGTCAGATGAGGCCTATCCGGCCCGGAAACCTCGACGCGAAGAAGATCTTTGGAGAAAGCCTTACCGGTGGCAGAGATTCCCATGGCCACCTGGGCACTCTCGATCAAGGCAGGCAACTCATCAAACCCCTCGAGCTTCTCGTGGAAGCCAGACAGACGGCGTCTCTCAGAGAGGCCGAGAGAGCTATGCGGCACGATGGAAACTGTGACGCCGATCTTTGCAGTGTGACGAAGCACGACTTCGGTAGGGAAACGAGTGCAGAGGTTACTCTTGACGGGAAAAGGGACGCCGGAAATAGCCTCAAGGACGGAGCTCTTGCCAGAGGATTGATCGCCGCATACGATGATTTGGGGTAGAGAGATATAATGGTCAAGACCCTGGAGACGCAGGCGATCGACCGCGTCTAAAAGCTCGAGCTGGTCTTTGGAGGCGAGCCCATTGAGGGACTCGGTATTGAAGGCTATCACCATGTCTGCTTGCTGAAGGCACGGGTGGGAAAGATGGTAGGTATTTCACCCGAGTGGCGGGAAGCGTGCAACGCGTTGGCCAAATGGGATGTACTTGGGTGAGCAACAAAAGTCAATCGTAGGAGGCGGCAAGGGACGCGATGGGAAAAGTTGATGGTCAAGCTCTAGACCGGTAGATTGATTTCGCTTATTGAAGAAAACAAGAAGGACCTTCAACTTAAGGCAGTGGAGGCGCTCGAGTGGGTCAAACACGACGACATCAAACAAGCCCCGGTAATTACCTACTTAGAGGTACCTAGAGGTACTAAGGCACGTCTAGGTAAAGACTACATCTAGATAAGTACCTAGGAATGGGTTGTTGGGGGGGCAGCGTAACCAATGCCTAGCAACAAGGCTCCCGTCCTGTCTGGTCTGCGTAATGTCGAGGACGGATAGAATAAGTTTTGGTGTATATGTAAATATAGTCATCCTTAGGGCTAGGGATTGCGTATCCCTTGTCTGAAGAGGCCAAAAGATATTTTACCATCACAAAGACAGGAACCCGAATCGAGGTTTCCAGAATTATACCCTATAGGTGCCCAGGTACGCAAGTTGCTGATATTTTGCTGGCTGAGGCTGTTGCCTGGGTCAGGTACCTGCCAGGCAACAGTCGCTTGGGGCGGCACCAGTGCTGTTAGCAACCCCAGGCATCATTCTCCACTGAGGCATCTACAAATGAGGCAACGTAACAACCTGCTCGTTGGGCGACTGTTGAATTTGAGACATTATCTAGGTGTTTAATTTTGGGGAAAGGAAGAAGGTGCTGCTCCATGTTCTATCGCCATAGCTCTCTCCTTCCAATGACAGAATTCACCATCGAAATTGACTCTTAGATAACCGCTTTCTTTAGTAGTTCTGATATTGACCTTGGATTTTGGACCAGTACTTTGCACTTTGGCTGGTAATTATAATCTACGTCTCTCAAGGGTTGTCGAACTTCCAGCCGAAGTGTGGCCCAGAAGCGATATTAGTTCCGTCCCTCAGTTAGTAGATGAAGACTTCACCTAATCTATAAGGCCCTACGATAACTTTGAGACTGGACAGAAGGTAATCCATCTTGAATTGTCGCATCTAGACTGAAGAAGAAGGTGTGGTGGAATTGTAACTCATGGCTATTTGGATGACTTAAGAAAAAGTAAAGAGGAATCCATGAGAAACAAACGGGGGACATGAGCTGCTTATAGACCTGCTAAAGCTGCCATTTACTTGTTGTTTGGAGGGACAGGCAGAACTCATGCAACATGAACTGACTTGACAATGTTGTAAGTCAAATATGGTCGCCGAACGACACGAAAAAACTTGAATGACGCCACTGATGAATCAAAACCAACCAGAGATTAGTGACAGTTTCGCTACATGTTTTGTCTTTGCGATACAATGACCCCGTCCTGCAACACCAATGGGGCATAACTCATGGAAACGATTCAGCAACGGGGCACCCCCCCTTTCACAGCCCAGCGGGATGCCACTTGAACACCTGTCGTATGAGCTGTCTCGACTTCAATCACATTTCCGGTTGATCAGCGTCCCGCTCCCCGGGTTAGCATTATTCCACACACCGCCTCCAGCAGCCAAGTCTTCCTGGCTCAAGGCGCGATCGTAGCATGAGCACTGCCAGAGGATGTGGTTGGGCGGATCGCCGCCAGGTGTGTTGACCATGGCGCCCTGGTAATAATTGCCACTCGGAAGCCAACTGCCGGGTAGCTCCGTGTCGTTACCGGCCAGGCAGATGTCACTGCATGTGTCGAGGACAGCCTGGTGGTCGTTCTCGAGCCAGTCGTTCTGTCTCATATTGTACAGTAGGTTTAGGTCTGAGATATTGGCGCGGACGACCCAGATGCCTTCGTTACCGCGATTGATTGTGGTGATGGTCTCGAGAGTGGCAGATGTGCACGCCGTCGCCTTGTCTGCGTCGCGGACTCGGGCCGGTTCTGGCACGTGGAAGCGGCGGGAGCCAGCCAGCGCACCGGAGAACAGGGTAAAGAACAGCAGAATGGCTCGCTTCATGATGATGACTGGAGTGGAGTGTTTTGCAGTGGCCCGGAAGATTGGGTGGTGTGTAAGTGGTAATAGGCAGCAGATATACGAGGCCCAGACCCAAACTTTTATAGAACTTCCCAGAGTGGTATCGTGTATGTGGCATATTTAGCCGAGCCTGTCACACATTCAAGTTTGCACTCATATAAAGCACTCCTCGATACGGAGAATAACACAACAAATAGGCGAAATTGGCCATGCAGCATCTGATTGGTTATTTGCCTAATCCTAGCTGACTGCCAGTTTTCTTCCGCGTATGGCGGACTTTTTCAACCTGGAGCCGGAGACGCCATGTCCGTTTCTACAAACCGAATATTTTGGATGAGAGCCGTGAAGCATCCGACCTCATCCCTTGTTCCATGGGCAAGAAGCTGTTCATTCTCTGTCAGACTCCTCTGGCCTGAAACCGGAAATGCCACGCTTCTCTTTACAAACATCCTCTCCCCACAAACATCCGAAGCTTTGGACGAGTCATTCTTTCGGGCTCAGAAGTACCCAGCCGAGATTGTTTGCCAGCCAGCCTTCTTCTACCCTTGCCATGAACTCCAAGACAAACATTTGGTCGGGAGTGAGGATTAGGGGGCGGCTATTTATCATACGCTCGCCACGATAGAAGCCTATGGTTCTCGGTAGCAGTGGGCGTATGTTACGGCATGATAACTTCTAATCATTGGCTTGCGCTTCGGGAAGATCACTGATGTGGTCGCTTTTAGTGTAAATCATCTTGGCCAATATGGTTCCCTCAGCCAAAACATTGTCTGCAATCTGTTTACAAATATTATTGGCAATAGAGGGTTCCCCGTGTCCCTGGAAAGCTCTATGCACGTGCTTTGATGCAAGGACAGCATCAGTGATTGACTCAATATATGGGAGGGCCTCTCAGAAAAGGGCATGCATCTCTATTGGACAATTCTCCAACGGACATCCCTCCATGGGTAGGATCCATGGGACAGATGAGTTGGCAGGAAGGTGAGCTTGAAATGGGTGACCTAGGGTGACCAGAGTGTGACGAGTGGGGTTGGTAGGTAGTGATGAGATTTTGTACGAAGAGCTGGGCAGAATAGAGAGTTACGAATGGAGCGAAGAGATCGACGAGCACTCTGTGCTCTTGATTTGCATCAATGGGTGGGAGACAGCGCATGTGAAGATACAGTACCAGTTATTGTCTGCTAGCTGGTACTTTCCTCCGAAGAGCCCGTACCCGAGGAGGAGGGCTGGGCTTAATAACAACAAACAAACATTTTACAATATACTATAGGCATGACTTACCTCTCTATTATATATAAATTGACAACTATGCAGGGCATGTCTTGCCATTATTTACCTAGATTCTATCAAGTAAACAGCCCTGCTTGAATCCCTCTTCCTGCCCATGATCGAAACCATGGCCAACGTGAGAGAATGGTTTTCAAAGTAGTCATTTATAGACTGGCTTTCAAATGTCGATACTGCTTCACATAGTGAACGCGAGAAGGGATAAACGATGACCAACAGCAGACAAAAACCGGGCGGAAATATACAAATACTCTCAATTATAGGACAACCACCTCAAGGAAGACGGGAGAAAGTTAGCATGTCCAGGACTTGAGAGAGTGGGTAAAATAGGTGGCCATGAGTGATGGGCAAAAGACAACGCTTCCAAATATGGGATGCATCTAAGTCATCTTTTTTATCAACCTTCCGTGGTTATCTTGATTGGTTTTGAGTGGATGGCACTGTCTGGTAAATGACCAAGCACCCATGGGTGCCACAGCGGTATTGGCTATAATCTGTTAACATCCAGACACACTAGCCTCTGATCAGATGACTTTATTCCCTGACCATGCTGAAGCGACATTTATCTCTTTGGGTGATAGATATAAGAGAGACATGGAATAATGTTAAGGTGTGAGATAAGTATAAGGCATAAGATAAGGGTTTTCTTGTCTCATTCTAACCCCTATCTCTAGCAAATACCCACCTAAGATCTAGTCACAGTATTTCACATTCAGCCTATATGAGGGAAGGGTAGATCGGTTGAACCAATGGGGCAGGGTAGGGTATCTTCTGCTTTGCAGCATAGTGCCTCCATGATATCCACGGGAGTGATAAATGGGGGGTGCATTAGATGGGCGGACCGAAGGCAGCTGTTCATCGGCTGGCAGCGCAGACTCGAAACCCTTCAATCAACAGTCAATTCGCTTCCGGCTTCGGGAACGTTACTGGACGCTCCTACATGTACTCCGTAGGCACCTACGTAAGCACCTAATAACATCCCCCTGTGTAGGTTAGGTCATCTCGCGGTCGAATTTGTACACGTCAGACACTTGCAGCCGGTCATGAAGTCTCACACGGACGAGAAGAAGGATTGGATGGTAGCATGCCAGAGCAGAGGGGAGGGTTACTTCGGGCTGCCGGGGCTACTGCCGGACTGGCCCTGTCAGCCTGTGCAGACGACCCATGCACATGCACACGATGCTTCTTCCAGAGGCAAGAAAATAACGTTCTGACAGGAGCTGAAGAGTCTGGGAGTCTCAGCAACGGGAACGAGACAAGGCATTATTATTATTGGCTCATGGGCCCGGTCGGTCAAGCTGAGAGTGACAGGGCGGAGCCACAGTAGGTTAGGATGGAGACGCTGTTTGCCAACCACCAAGCTGCCGGCGCAGCAGCGGTGATAGACCACTCACTGAATGGATGGCGACCACTGACGGCTACACACAGATGGGCAAATATGGTCTTGTCTAAATTTGGACCAACCTGCCACCCACGTACCACCTCAATGCCTCCAAATAATAAAATCTGACCCATGACAGCTCGTGACGCGCGGGAAGACAACCTTGGAAGACAGACAAGATCAGCAGCGCCATTCAGGTGGGTGGACGTGCGCGCGCGGCAAAGCTCGAAATACCTTGGTACTTATGCATGTGAAGATGAGAAAGCAAGCAATACGGACCTGACGGAATAAGGTTACAGTATTGGAGCATCCGAAAATCAGCATGCCGTCCAGCTGATGATGCGTTTCACCACTAATACCTATATTATTCTTATAATACCATCATCCCATCTCGATGAATCGACTGATCCTTGCCCCTTTCCACTCCCCCTCTTCCCCTCCTCCCCTCCTTCTCCGTGCGAAGCTCGTACCTGAACACACTACGGCAATTCGCCCGCCTTGTGCAGATGAGACCCCTTCTCGTCGCTTAGAGCCCGAGTGGACCTGTCGTCGCCAAGTCAGCGACTGCGGCCCCGGCATCGGGCATCACTTACGATTTTGAGAGAGAGGGAGACACACACAGGCACCAGGAATCTCTCGCTACCTACTATGCAGGAAAAGCCCATGTTCGGTACTCTAGTCTCCATCTGGCTCCTTCGTCCTGCATGAACAACGCCGCGTGCGTGTGGATTGGGGACCACGAGGACAGGCACAGACAGCGTAACGACCCTAAAACCGCCGTTGACCAAATTCCTCTGTCCCGGACTCCTCTCTGGTGTTTCAGGGACCATTACAATTACATCCCACTGGTCGCCTCACTTACCTAGGTACTCACTTACTCACTCGCTCACTCACTCACTTACTCTTCATATACTTGGAAAGAGAATCTACCAGCTACATCTCACAAGAAGTCCTCCCACTCAAGCTGTCCCTTCACATCCGGCTCTGACCGACACCGACAACTACAGCACCGAGATATCCCCATATCGAAGTGGACTCTGGAGTCTGCGCTACGATCGCGGCGGGACGTGCGGCCAAACAACAACGTTCGGAAAACAACGTGGGGTTCCCAGAATTAGCTGCACAGGCGGGGATCACGATAGCTGCTCCTGATCCCAAACGAGTCAAGCGATGCCAGACCGCTTCTTTACCCAACAAATTTCATAATTCATAACATCGCAACGCAACGAGCCCTTCCTTGTCTTGCTTTGCTGCCTCGGAGCTCCCTCTCTAAGCAGCCATTCACTTCACTTCGGATCTGTATCCGTCTGTTGTTGACTATTACTTCATACCGTGGGAACACCCGCGTGCCCACTCCTGCCGCTAGCTCGTCCAATCTTCCTCTGCCTCCATCACCACCGGCCCGCGAACAACCACGACGCTATTGCCTGCAGCTCCACGACGGCCTCGTTGGCCTGGGCTGCCATTACCCTTAGTCCCCAGAGTCTATGTGAACCTGCCAATCGTCCGCTGTCGTCCAGGGTCTTGCATACACAAAACCCTCGCCATACCCACTTGGACTATCTTGACCGTCTTCTCGAAATTGCACTCAGACACATCATCGTCGGTCATTTGCTTAATCTAAGCTCAGACCGCAACTTCTTCGCTTCCTCGTCGGATCTGCCATCCCCAGTGAGCCCTTCACCGCAGCAACCCTCTTTGTCTCCAAAGCCCAATTCGACGCAGGTTCAGTCAAGCCACAAATACGCTTGCTCCGGTGCCTTCTTCTTTGTCTCCTGTCCCAAACACCACACTCGGTGACCTCTCCCAGCACCAAGTTGTGATCTCAATTGCGTATCCTTCCATGCATCAAACAGGCTGTTCGAATCACCGCCATGTCTCAGCTCTCTCCATTTCCTCCAAACCTCCACCGATCTCAATCGGCCACTAGTGTCGCAGCTTCTGATACTACCTATCACAGCTTCCACGATATTGAGCTATATGAGCCACCGTCCCCTCGGACTGTGCCAGCCAAATCAAGGAAACACGAAGCGTCGGATGACTTCACGCCCAGGCCTATCCGCCGCCACGATTCGGGCTACGGATCCATACACACGGGATCGAGGTCTGGCGCCTCTCAATCATCGTCGCATCGCCGCAGTTCTACCATATCCAATGGCTCGTCCTACTCTCACGCGAGGTCAGGAGCACGTCCTTCTTTTCGACGTGCCGCCAGGTCTAGCCCCGGCCCGCTCGTGGGACGCCCGAACGGACAGCCTCCGTTCCACCGCACTCGTTCCATGCAGCCCCAACCGCCCCAACACCTACAATCAAATACATACTTTCACTTCCCATCGCCTGAGCTGATAATGGGAGCTCAAAGTGACGATGAGGATATCCACTACCACCAGGATCATCCGCCGCCTCAGACAACCCACTACTGGACGAGCGATCACACGCGGCGTCTCGAATACGCCGCCATCGACGCAGCCAGCCGGGGGGTCAAGGGGTGGATCCTGAAGCACATGGTCCCGGACTGCTTCGTGCCCAAGGAGAACCGACGGCTCCGGTTCGACGACGACACCGGGAGCGTGCGGCGCTATCGGCTAGATCTTGACGACTGCGAGAAAGATGGTAGCGGAGGCGGGAAGAAGATGGGTTGGCTGCTGGGACGATGAGGCGTCATTGACGCAACCTGCTAATTGAATCAATTCCGGGAAGGTCGGCGTGCGTGAAGGATCTCAGGCTGAGAACCGGCGCGAACGAACATCGGCATGAGCACGAGCACGAGCACGGGCATGAGCATTATGCAGGCGTTTTATACCCAGTCGATGCTTTCTTTTTTTCCTTTTTCTCCCACTTCACCCTTCCTTTTGTCACGCATTCATTTTATCTGCATCGCCGTCTCATTCGGCTTGGTCGGGTGGGTTTGTTGCATTTCACCATATTTGAGGAAGCGAGGGTTTCGCATACCTATCTATAACTTGCATTTACTTGGAAGGACAGAAAAACCTGCAGATTCGAGGGTAACAAGCAAGTGGCCTACGGTATAGGTATGGATGGCACGGTGTTTTTACTCATTAGAAGAGGCAGGGATGACGCTATGAGATTGGCACGACGATTTGGCAATACCCCTAGAGTGGAGGCGGTCCGATTTGATTTTGATTTTGATTCTGATCTTGATCCTTCATATGAAGTACTGGCGAGTGCGCAGTTGAATCCGAAGGTGGCAGACTTCTTGGTCTAAGTAGCTCGCGGAAAATAATAGTAATGGGATCCATCAGATTCTACTTGAGTGAGCACCTGGGATAGTGTGACGATGTTTCTACCTACAGTACTTGTGTGTATGATCTCCGAATCCTCCATTCTTCCTCACTCCGCGTCCTCACCAAAGGCCGTACATAGTACTTTCTCTAGGTTACAGGCCATCCCTGTCTCCACCGCCCGTTCTATTCGCGGTCTTCAAGTAATCGTCGTCTTCATTGGCGTGACGAGCGGCATCGGCGAGGCCGCTTCGAAAGCACTCGGCACATGAATACGTCAGCCTCCAGCTAGAGGGCTCTTGCGGGCTATCAGGCTATTCCTCTTTGCGCTGGGCATGTGCCGTTTTTTTACCGATGCCCATCGCGGAGCCCTGCGGGGGAGCAACAAAAGAGGCCGGACCCTTGCTCCTTCCTCCTTCCCCCTTTCTCCACTTCGCTTTGCTCTCTTTCCGTCGTCTTCTTTTCTCGTACCGCTGCGGTCCAGCATTTGCCATTCACATGCATCGTGACGGCAAACACATGTTCAAGGTACTCAAGGGATGATGCAAGCCGAATACCTCGTACCACTCGCGTGTCAACCTAGGATGCCGACGAAAACGGAGTGAAGCGTTACAATTTCTCTGTATCACCTCTCTTCTTGTACCCGCACTGCGCCAACGACGGATCGTCCAACCAATCGCACCACGAGATCCACACCTGAGCCGCAGCGAGGCCCGTCGCGACCATGCCGAACAGGATGGCTATGAGGATGGAGATGACGGCGCACCAGTACGTGAACCGCGGGTTCCGCCGCGCCTCGGTCCAGCGCTCAATGCCCGTCACCGGCGTCGGGTCGTCGGCCTCGCGCCACAGCTCGTACAGCCGGTCCGCCCAGTATGGGTACTTGTCGTACAGGCTCCGGACGTCGCTCGGCTCGAGCGCGTCCGCCGGCCGCTCGTGGTCCCGCGCGTCCAGGTAGAACCGGTCTAGGAAGTAATTGTCGAGGTTGTGCTTTTGCACTTCCCTCTCTAAGATGCTGCGCGAGGCGTTGTCGCCGACGACGGGGAAAACTATGTCGAGGGTCATGAGCGTCTCCTTGAGAAGACCGGGTGGGAGGCATCCACTGGTGGTATCGTAAGTGACATTTGCCAGCTCTCTCTCTCTCTCTCTCTCTCTCTCTCTCTCTCTCTCTCTCTCTCTCTCTCTCTCTCTCTCTCTCTCTCTCTCTCTTTCTTCCTCTCTTTCTTCCTCTCCCTCTCTCTCTCTGCCCCCCTTTCTTTGTAGGTATGTGCTTGGTGTTGAAAGGAAGAAGAGCGTCAACTCACAGTTTCAGGGCCTGAAGAGGCGTATGTGTCATATCCTCGTCGTCTGCCCCCAGCGTATCCAAGGAAGCCTTGAGAAAGCCTGGGTGGCGGAATACGTACAGACTCTTCCACGTCTCCCCACGTAGAAGAATAAGATGGTCGCTGAGGTTGTCGGTCCATTTGATGTCCACACTAGCAAAGGATCGAAGGTACCTCGCGCAGAGCTTGCCTAGCCTGAAGCTCGCGAGATCCTGCTGAGGGGCCCGGCAGATGGGGAAGACACGATGTAGGTAGGTCTCCAACGTCTCGGATTCTTTCCACCTTGGTCGGAAGATGCTACCCCCTCCCATGTTCATCGCGCCTGGCTGCGAGCATGCAGTAACCAGCATGCACCGCACTGCGAGATCGAAGACGGGAGCCTTCGACGAAGCACCACTTGCGATAGATACTCTCTCATTCTCCTCGCGTAACTGAGACTTTGGTTTTCCTGGAGCCGCCTTCAGAATCCCGAAAGTGAATAGTATGACATCGTAGGGAAGTTGTTCGAAGTCTCGCTCCCTCTCGACGTAGGTGAAGAAGGATGACAGATGCTCGATCCTGGCCTGGTCGTTCTTATCGTCCCCAGTCGGCCCCCAAATCGCTCCCACGATGGACGACTTGCAAATCACACTTAGTAGCTCGACCGAACCGGTAGCATTCATTGATTATGATCCCGATTATTCGTCGATCAAGAGAGCAGCTATAGCAGTTCCAGATTGTGTGCTCATAGCAAGGTCGAGTTTGAGCAGAGAGTCTAGGTAGGTAGGCTGACAGTTCACGACCAGTTCTTCGATTCCCCCGCCACCCTTGGCAAGCTCTCCAATCTAGGACTAAGAAGGGTGCATAACAGTGTTACAATAGCGCCCAATTGCGGCTTAGCAGGTCGCTGTCGGAGCCCTCAGCTGCATGACACCTTAGTGCCCTCCTTGGGGGCCATGAGCCTTGAATTGTCGTGCAAACTTCCACTCAAATTTATTGACTTCCTGCTCTTTCTCCGGGGAATTGCGCTTGGAGAGATGTGGCCGAGATGTCCATCACGCTGACCATTTCTCGGTCTGGCTTTAAGGTGAGCCGGATTAGGAGCCCATCCGAGAGCACATCAACGAAAGTGGCAGCTTTCCAGGAGCCCTGCTGCTGAGGCTGAGGGGCGCCCAGACTCGAACGCAATTGCTACAGGGAAGCCTGATCTTATATCGCTCGATAATTTCGTCTCTAGCATACGGCGATTTCACCGGCGTGAGGATAAGACACGAAACGCCGGGGATCTTGGGGTCGTAGGCGCGAACCACAATGAGGAACCTGACACCGGAGCCCGAACAGCTACAACACAGCCTCGTGCTCAGTTGCCAAAATCCGCTACGAACGGCCAAGCTCGAGGTACAGATCCTTCAGTCCAGGTTAACAGCCACGAGCCTACCGAAGAAGCTGTCAGGAGCCTTACTGCTTCCCAACAGCCGACTCAAGCCCATATTTCAGGCGCCCCGAGTGATTTGGCGACGGCGGGAGGGAGACACGGAAATCCCACTGTTCATGAAAACGACGACTTCGAGCAATCTCTAGCAAGAGAGACGGTTACGGTAACCGGGTCAGCCCCAGCGGCAGACAGTGGGAAGCCCGGGCAACCACCAAAGGTGGAAGCACCGCACATTGACAGTGGGAAAAAGCGTACAACCGAGCTCTTCGGGGCCTTCGAATGTTTATTCCAAAGGGAAGGAAATAGCCCAATCTATTCGGCAGAGGCCCATCCAAATCCATGTACCTCGCAGCAAGCTGGACACGCTGAGGCGAATCAGGATTGCAACTACGGACACGCAGATGGTCGCCGAGATGGAATTCCCTGCAGCATTTCAGGATAAGCTGTCCAGGTTCTCTCGTTTTCTTGCATCCAAGAAGAATCAAATTGAGCTTTTTGGCAAAGATCTTCCACTCTGCAGAGCCTCTCTGGTCCAGGTGACTGAGGCCAACACACACCCCGCTCCTTACATCTGCATACAGGGTCTACGACATACCGCCGACATCACTCGCATTCATTCAGTCATGTCTCATAAGCGCTACAGGGCACTCTACGACCCGCTGAAGTTATGCTACGAGGTGTCGGACTTGAAGCATGTCGCGTCCACAGAGCCAGAAGCCTCGAAATCTGGTCACCCGCTGGTACGGAGGCCCGATCTAGGAGCTCTGGGTTCAACACCCGGACCGTCCGAAGTATTTGAATTGTCCCAGCTACCAGGATTTGATGAGCCCATGCCAGAAGTGTTCTATCAGTACACTCCCATGGAAAACAACAGGACGTACTGCGGGGCCTTGTTTCAAACGTCCGTCAACGGACGACCTTGCGTGTCTACCATTGGTGGACTGCTCAACGTTAGTGGCCAACTCTATGTTACGACATGCGAGCACGGCTCCCCTGGATCGTCAACGGAGACGGTGCCGTCAATTGCTGACACGTTGGTGGTAACTGATCTACCTTCGGATGTAGAAGGCCCGCTGGTATTCGCCTTCGATGGCCCACCTGACGGTCTCCACGATGGCAACGCTCCTGAAGACGTTAGAGTTGGGAACCAGAGTCTCCTGGGTGAAAGGACGTTTGATGCGGCGTGGGAGGATCTCGATGTTGCCAGTGCGGTCAAAACCTATGGTGAATGGGGCTTGGTCCCGATTGGGGATCATGCAGCTCTCCCGAACCTGGTCGAAAGATGGAATACCGAAAAAGGCAAGGACACAGGTGCACCAAAGATCTATTTTCTTGAGGAGTTCTCGAGTCCTCGCCCTGGGCACCCTGCATACATTGCTTCTCACTCCAAAATGGGGTCCACTGGGACCGTGTCGGCCAATACGTCATTCATGTTTGGGGGAGGCATAGGAGGCGCGACGGAAATCTGGACTGTCCTCTTGGACAAGCGTGAAGGTAAGCTGGTTCAGTTACTGTACTTCATTGCAGATAGACTGATCAACCCACCAACAGGTCTTCGGAAAGGTGACTCCGGTTCGTGGGTCATCGACACTTCCTCTCCTCTACGATACAAGATCATAGGATCAGCCATAGCGAGTTCCGAGGGTGCTGCGCATTTCATCAGATTATCTGACCAAATCTGTGATATGGCCGAAGCCGGTAAAATCTGTCATCTGAAGGATGTATCGTTTCCTCGAGTCTTCAGAACCCTGGTGCAGTGTGCCCATCTGGCACATAATAGGGGCGATCCTTCGAGTGCATGGTTCATCGATCAGGCACTATCTCCAAACGCCCTAGAACAACTGCGCAGGGAATGGTACATGCCAGCGATCAAGCAGATCATCCATTCAAAGGCAAAAGGCGTCGATGCGATTACGGCGCTCAGGGGTCTGCTTCTGCGATACGGGCCGGCCATTCTGGATCAGCTGCCCAGCGGAGAAGAATGGCTGCGAGATCACGCACATGAGCTTGGAAGCTCCGAGCACCGGATCGCCGCAGATCTTGTCAGCCATGCTGGGCGGCTGTTCACTGCAGCTCGTCTGCTAACTTCAACAGGTAAGGATTCGCTATTGTCAACCCTTATTCATATAATCAAAGTTAATACCTAATCATGCTTCTTTAGTAGTCTCCAAGGGAGAAGCTTCGCCGCCTGACCGTTCACAATATGCTTATGGGCTATTGCTAACGAGAAAACCGACCGGCTTACCTTCCATTGTTCTACTGTTAGTACTTCCAATGGTGGCGTTCGGTAGTGTCGCAGGACTTGTAGCCGTGGTGGTATTCCTCGCTGTAGAGACAGGAAACAATGTGCCAGCGCTCTCCTCCACTACTGTGTCCCTAGGGCTGGCATCTGGCGCCATTTCATCTACCATCTGGTCACTCCAAGTGGGCCTCATATACCTATTAGAAAATTACGACTGGCATCTATATATCGGGCGTCTAGGCCCTACTGGCTGGAGAACTGGGAGGCTATGCACGGTGACCATGACGATCCTCCTGTTGTTCCTGGCTTTATTGTCTGCCGCTGGGCGCGCAATGCTTCCGGCGCTGTACGCGGCCAGATTGTTAAATATCGCTGGTGGGTACATCCACGATAACTACAATGCAACGAGAATACACTTTCTGACCGGAACCACAGATATAGATCCGATCTTGAACGCTACCGCTGCAGCTGCTGTACCCATGCTGCTGTCAACGGTCTCTCCATCGATTTCGTGGTATATAGTGCAGAGGCTGTATATAGTGCTGAAGCTGCCCAGGAGACTGGCTGCTGTCAAGATCATAGGTTCTGTAGTCCTTTGCGGACTTTGGTGTCTCATCGTCACTGCATTCGATGCCCTCTCTGGTTATACGTTTGGTAAAGTGTATCAGGATCAAGGTATGGGCATCAAGGTGGCCACCCCTCGTTTCCTCCTGAACTCACGAATTTATAGGGTATAGTTTCATTCAGCCATCCTCCCTGGCCGCCAGCTTAGGGGTATTCGGAGCTCTCACAACACTCTGGCCTGTTCTGTCTATAGTCGCTTTTTCACCGTTGATACTTCCCGTTTTTATGTTGTGGCTTATTATACGTACCAGGTACAAGTACAAATCAAGTCGCGAAGTGCTCAATCCAGATCCAGAGTCGAACAGGAGGATTCTTTCGTGGGTAATGGGGGCGTCCCAGAACCCGCATGACCAAACGAATACTCCCGGATCCTATGACATGACAAGTGCCATAATGCCCCTTTCGAGTACATGGGAGGGCTCAACGGCACTCGGAGTATCACCTGAGCCGCAGAAATCCAGCTCGGATCGCATCTCAGTGGCAGAGGCTCTCACAAAAATTGGTAAACCCCTCGGTGCTGCGGCGTACGACAGTTTCGGTGATTCAGAGTTCCAGAGTAGTGGAGCATCACATTTCCCAGAAATACCAGGAAAAGAATTACGAAACCTTAGATTACCTCAAATCAAGGAGACTTACGATCCAGGCAGTGAGGCAGCTATGATGACGCGGTCACCCAGCCCTGTGGAACTGTCCACGGAGACCCCTGAACACAAGGAACCGGATTCTCCTCGATTAATAAGCAGGGAGCCCCATCTACCCAATAAGACGTTCTTCACGGGGCTGACGGAGTACCTTTCTACCGTACCTAGCGATTACCAACTCGCCGCTCGAAGGGATGGGGGCCTCGGATATACGGGTTGAAGGTACAACTAAACAAAGTCCGGTATGATTCTGGTGGGGGACTGAGCAATTCTATTGGGCAACGAAGACGGTGACCACGAGGACAGGAGAGACAAGTCTACGGTGTTTGGCTGACTAGCAATCAAGTTATCCGAGCTTCCCATGGGTTGGTTGCCCGGGTCTGTGATTTGAAAAGAAACATGCTACTCTGCCATAGACTATGGTGCAGGCAAAACTGCGACTCCTCCGCCCGACAGCTTGCTTTTGCTGCTCAGCGCTCCAACAAAGCCCACTTCAAAGGATGTCTGGGATGGTGATTAATTCTTCATCAGCTATTCGACCCCTGCGCGAATGTGGGGGTTTTCAGCTGAGCTCACGCTCCGGGGTAACAGGGTTCCGGGTAACATACGGCAGAAGATGTAGGATATTCGTCGAACTAACTCCCTAGGGTAGTACAACAGAGTCATTCAGAGCCTGCCAAGAACTTGTATACTAGTTGAGCAACCCTCCTGATAAATACATTGAGCTTTGACATTCGAAGTCTCCAGAGTAATAAGCGTTAAGCTCATCTTCAGACAGTGGTAGTTAAAGTAAAGAAAAGAAGTGATAAGCTGAGTGCTGAGCCGGAGACCTCTGACTCATGCGGGAACTCGATCCGCGTTAGCAATGAATGGTCTTGGGGATCGGAGTAGCTCATTGGCGGCGTCACGGCACGGGTAAAGAAAGGAGGAGGTTGGGAAATCTAGGCCCGGTAGGCAGTGACATAACATATCCAAAGACCGGCAGTCTTGAACTTGTTGATCGGTGTTGATTCGGGGAGATATGGCTCCAGCCTCCCATGATACTTGCCTCTGCATGGCATGAGTGAACCACGCAGGAAGTGCGGAGGCCTCGCCCCTTATTGTTCTATCTCGCCCGTTTGGGTTATTGTTATCCTTGTGCAATACAATTGCGCAAGAACACCATTAAGGTAAACCATGTAGAGAGGTCAGCAACATCGGCACGCCAACTTCGGTAGTAAACTCCGTGGCTTCATTGACGGTTGATGGTGTTCTCATGTTTGCTTGGGGGGGTCGTAGGGGCTTGAGGAGTTGGGTGCGTTATGTTTTAGCGAAGGTGACCTTGTTGTGTTGCATCGTGTCCCGCTTACCTGCGTGTCGAAGGCGGCATGTAACTGGGGCATTTCTCAAGTCTCGTATTCGTGATGTGTGAGGTTGTAGCAGTGTGTCGACGATAAAGCAATAAAGGTGAGTTTCGTTCTATCGAAGAAGACGACGGTGACTTGGACCATAGTTAATGTCCTGGTTTGAGGTATACATGATGTAATCGCGAGACTTCGGCTTGCTGCTTCAGAGACTTTCAATCTTGAATAGAATTATCCACCTGTATGGTTGGCCGGGAGGGAAGCTCTGGTTACCGTTACTGCCATCGTTCCGATGACTCTTGGCTCTCTGTTACTCATGTCTAGGTAACGTGGTACTTGGGAGTACTTTGCTGGATCCAACCCAACCAACGCACCAACTTGACTGCTACGTTGTTCATTCTGCAACCGGTATTATCAAGAGCCTGGTCATCGAGAGACAGGTAAATATAGACGGGGGGTCACCATATCACAGGGTGGTAGTTACCAAAGCTGCCGAACGTCTGACACCGGGTATCTGCTGTATGATTGACACTCGTAACGAATGCAGGCGTGGAGTGTGCCTCCAACCGGCGACAACACAAACACGCTTTACGGTTGATCGATCGTGGTGATTCCCAGTGTGATATAAATTACGAGAAAAGGGTCACGGAAGAAACAAACACTTGACCACCAAGTCCCAATCCCCAACAGCCCGAGTCCTGTCTCGCAGATCGCTTTGGTGTTGAGATCAAAGGTCCATCTAGTAATAAGAAGACATACGTTCCATCGATATACGCTTGGTCATAACAAGTCAGCATTCGGATGGTATGGCCTGATCCTGGGTGGGCGTGCAGGTCAGAAGATAACCCAAGTGATATGACCTATGTATCTAGTTACGCACATGCGTCGGCGCTTGCTTTGTAAGTGTGACTGCAACTCAGCCTGAATCGGTAACCAGACTCACGATCCTGACTTGTCCAGCTCGGCGCTTGTGGTCACTCCTGATGGTTGCATTTGTAGCTGCAGACATCCTGACATCCTGCTGCGTCTTCATTAACTCGTGATGCATTGGCAGCAGTGCACTTTTGTGTGATCGTGCCAGGACGATCATAATTCTATCACCGCCCGAGACGCGCCCAGAACTCTGCCCTGCCCAGATCTATCTGAACTACAGCTGGTAACATGATGAACGTATAATTAATTATATTTGGGTGTGCATGCATTGGAAGATAAAATGCATTACGGATACTCCCGGACTTGGAGCCTCTATGTACGTCCGCTAACTAACTTATCTGCCCAACTGTCCTCTTCCCCCCCCCTTTTTGCAACCATTCGTCCACACGGAGACGCAGAATATGCACGCATACCGCGATGATAACAAGGTGGTGATGGTACACATAACGGGTAAATGAATCGTAGCCGCTCAGCCGGACGGTGTTGACATCGGTTGCGCAAGATCCATACCTAGGTATCTATGTATACGAGAGCTCGTGTTGGTGCGGGCTACATCCGCACGCAACATAGTAACACACCAGCTCGCGAGAGTTACCAGACAAGGTACCATCGTCCATCTTATTAATCTTGTCACGAATTTTGGCTGCATCTGTTGCATAGCCACAATCAATCTCCGTCTCCCCCAATGATGATCAGATAGATAGATCTATGAGATTCTTTTTCTTTTTTCCCCCTCCGCCGAGCCGCGACGTGTCAGTCAGCCAGCCAGATATGTTGGTTGGATCAAGCATCAAAGCATGGGGCTTAGACGATCCCTGGTTAACCACCTTCCGCAAACGACCAGATCACAGCGGCACCGTCCCATATGATTTGCGTTCCCCGATGCTACTGCAACCGCGACACATGACGACTTACACATTGCTAGCTAAGCTTATGTAGGTAGCTAAGACTAGGTAAGTAGCTAAGCTCATTACTGCTTTCTGGCCTGCGATTCAACCGTAGCATCCATCCATCCATCCATCCATCCATCCATCCATCGTACGGTAAGGTGAGCAAAGGGGGATCTATCCGTAAATCATGGGGTAGACATCCATCTTATCGCTGCGCCGATCTGGGGCAGCGCGAGCACACACCACACATCCTTACACCGGCATCCGGCTTGCACACCTTCGAGGTGACGCTGGCCCGTCCAGCCCAGTCCCCAGAGGTCACGCCCTCAAGATACTTTGAGTACCGAGGTTTACTACGACGTGGTCTCCCCACTGCATCCATATGCTCATGAATCATGCCCGCCTTGCTCGTCATTATCACACGAGGATCGACATCATCAAGAGGCATGGACCCTTCGCGCCCGGCCAAAGCTTGCCGGATCGACAGAGGGTTACTTGCTTGTATCTATGTAGCCTACCGTCCGTCACTAGCCAAGCTGGGTGTCTTGTCAGTATGCTGTTGCTGTTGGCAGCGGGACTTCATGATGGATTCGTGGATATGGCCTTTCCTTTCCCGTCCGCCTTGCTACCTCTTGTCCCGCTACCTCTTGGCTGGCTAGTGATATCTCCTCGGCATTGTCAATGTCTTCGCTAAGGAGTCGACGCTAGTATATTGTCTGGTGACCTAGTACCTCTTCCTCCGAGTGTAGCTTATGCACTACCTGTGAAACTACCAGATACCCTCAGTAACATACCGCCCCGAGGGCACTGTCAGACCAGGGTATTGCAAGCGGGGAATCCTAAGTTACGCTGTCCGGATAGGAATACTCCGCAATGTTACCGTCTCTACACGAGGTCTTGGCCAGAAGAGTCTGAGAGATATGGTCAAGGCTCTGGAAAGTTGGCTGGGCTGGAACAGGGTAAACCAGACACTGGTAATCGATGGTTGGTGAGATCCACCAGCTACCCCTGAGGTGACTGTACCAGCGAGCGTCCTTCCTTCTATAAGGGAGCAAGTGAAAATCTAGGCAAGGAAATACAACACACCCGGTCCGTCTGCTTGATTTTCTCTCGGCGTAAGCCGTAACTTAGCGAGCCGCCATGGCGAAAGACTACCTTCGTTAAGCAAAGCGGCCACCAGGTTTGGGTGTAGCAGCCAAGCATGATTCCATGATTGTAAACATGTGCCTGCTTATCGTCATGCCTCACTGACTTCCAATATTCACTGGTGATGTTGTCGAGAATAGGGTAGGAGTAGACAAGTAAGCCATCATCAGACTGGACCGCCTACTAGTGATAAACTGATTTCTGGGTTGTCTTTACGGCCAGAACCACAGTAGTACAGCAATCCTCAATATCATTCATTATGAACCTTGTTACCCGTTGTCGAGACGTTACTTCTTCGCAGAATAGCACTGCAAATCAACGAGGAAATATCAATTTAGAAACAAGGAAGACGATGTTGAATAAAGAAGCAGGGATCTATGTTAGTTTGATAATCTACTGCAAATATCTATCAACATGGCTTGCCATCCCCCCGTAATCAGTCATCATATAAGGAAATTAGTCAATCACACCCGCTACCCACGGCACATTATCAACTACGACTTACCCCGACCTTGCAACCCTTTTCCGATACATAGCTAGCAATCTTCCCGAGATATCCTTCCTCCGCAGCCAGCATTCCTTGTGCAGTGCGGGCCAGTCACCCTCGCAGCGGACCTTGTACAGCCTTACCCCTTCGCGAGGCAGGCCATCTGGTGTATGGTTTAGGATGGCCTCTATTGCGTATTCTTCACTGGACTCCGGGTCCGAGGCCAAATCAGAGTGGCTTGATGAAAGCTGTGGCTCTGAGTCTACTTCCATCTTCGTGTGTGTTTCTCCACCATGTGACTTTGACTTACCTGGGATATCTATCATTTCAATATCCGTTTCCCATCCGCATCTATATCGAGATCCGTCTCATTCTCAGACCGGGTCATCGAGGCACGTGGAGTAGGCCGGAGATCAGATCTGCCAGGACGGTTCCCGGTTCCCGTACGGTTCATGACTAGTACTTTCCTTTATTCTCGAGTTGATCTCGGGACGAGGGGAAGATGGTAAACGTATCTTCTGTCCTTCATAATCCTTTGCATCCATTAATCCAGTCAAGCCACGGGACTTGTCTATTCTTCCCCCTTGATGACGTCTTGATGGACTTACCAGAAACATCGTAGCCCTCTCCACCATGGTACAGTCAGCGGCGGGTGCGGTAGGAGCGAGGCCGAGATGGTGAAAGGATACGCGAGGTCGGCGGCGTAGTGGCGGAAGGGGGAGGCGGCAGAGGATCGAAATTTGAACACGGGGGTGGAGGCGGAGTTTCTTGAAGCCCTCTCGACGTCTCTTCAGCTTCTGGACAATTGCCTATTGACAGTTTGTAGCCAAGCGTTTCAATATTGAGATTAGCATTCGGCGTGTCGCACCAGGGGACACGACTTGGCTCTTCCCAGGACGGGAAAATTCCGCCTGTCAAGGTAGGAAGGAGGACCAGGCCAAGTCAGAGACTGGCCGGGCCGTGCTGGGTACAAGCCATCTAGGGTCTTCAAACAGGCGAATTGTTGTGGGCAGGCCTTTCCGCACCGAACGACATGGGCAAAGCATGTCAGATTCTCTTCGAGCCCAGCGAGATCAGGCATAGCAGCCACGTTCGTGTGATCAAACGTCGACACCCGCTGAGCGACGCAGGCTTGATAATTCTCAACCAGACCCAGCTCAACACCGGTCTTGAACAAGTGCGCAGCGAAAGAAGGAAACGAGGGGTAGAACTCGAGGTACCTGTACAGGTGCTTAGTATCGACGGTCTGCCCAGGGAGGACAAACCAGTGGCACTTGACCCAGCTGCTGCACTGGGAGGGGTCCGAGCAGCGGCGTATGAGATGCTTTTCCAGTTGGCAGCAACCGAGGTGCCAGAAGCAGGAAACGGCGGTCGGACCGAGAGTAAGGGTCTTGGAATGGCGTCTTGAGGGTAAGGCCTGCTAAGGGGTTGATGACGCTGCTGAGGCGGACATCATGCTCGGGAGAAGTGATGTGCACGAACAAATTAATATACATCTTCGATAGGTAGTCTGATCTGTGAGTCCTAGCTCAGAGGGGTGGTTAAAAGGGAGTGCATTCAACCAGAATGTGGAAGGGTATACGGCCATAAGTAGTCGAGCTGCAGTTTAGCTCAATGGACAAGTTGACTGTCTGAGCGGAATGATGGTCAAAGGGGCTGCTCCGTAGGCCTCGCAAGATACCTGTCTGATGAGACACAGTGGACGTCAATCGTGGTAGCTGACGCTGTCTCGTTGTTCCCATTGCTGTGTCACTGTTCCCCCCGTGATGTTAGTATCATGCCCTGAAGTACTCTCAATCTGTCGGTGATGGGGTGATCGGGGAGCTGGGAGCTGGGAGCTGGGGTGCTGGTGGATGGTCTCTCGGAACCCATCCGACAGCAACAACCCACAGCCGGGTAGCCAACCCGATGGAGAAAACAGGTAACATGCTCAAGTGAGGCATGTCCGTCTTGGATAATGCCGAACTCCCGATTCCTTTTCCTTTTCGAGTGACCGATGACAGGCTGGGTCTCGACCGACGCCATACGGCCACGAGCGGTTCCTCCTCATGCCCGTTGGCAAGCGAATACGTGTGATGCTTCCGCGAGGGCACACAGGCCCCAGACACCACGAGTCCCGAGAAACTTGCTCTCCGAGCTATTTGTGGATTTCTGCATAAAATCCCCCCATGCACACGATTGGGACGACAAAAGATGGTAGCCCGCGGGGCATATCCCCGTCACATTCTCGAGGCCGAGCATACTTACCGCGTTACTGCCGGCCGGTATTTGACAACAAAAGAGGAGAACAGAGAGCAGCCGCTCAATGTCTAGATTGAGCAAATATCGAAACACTACTAGTTATCATCGGAGACCACGTCACGAACGGTGAGCCATCAGGTGACGCACCCAGAGACATTGGCTGATATGCGGTTGCAAGGGAGGACCCTTGAGCTTACTGTGATGAACGTTGCACCAATCGAAGCCGCCTACGCACCCACACACAGCCGCCGGCCGTTCCTCAAGCACCAACGGGCTCTTTATAGTTAGCCGCAGGCGGATCAGCGTAGGACCAGCTCAGTGTAGGGATACCGAGCATACCAGAGCTCCGGCGCCCCTCACTCGAGCTTGTTGGGACCCTTCGTGCGTGTATGTTGAGGCGCAGGCTGGCGGCAAAGCTCCCGGAGATCAGACGAACCAAGCTAGGGCAATATTTCGGATTTTAATGCCCGAAGCTGGGTGGTAACTATTAATTATGGCCGACGTCGCCAAGGTTAGGGTGGGCTAGACAACACGATATTCGGGATGTGGCTGTTAGAATGCTTGTTTAGCTCGATTAAATGAAGATATCCGGTGCAGGAGTAGAACGCTCTCGCCTGGCCTTGTGCACCCCAGAGACTTAATTACGATGATCGTGATGACATGGCTTGCCTCAACCCCAGCCGCCGGCCCGCCGGCCGTTCAACCAGTGAACCTTGTTTTGACATGCTGGTAGCGGTGGTATCTCCCAGCGCCGGGGAGCACCGCATGCGTCGCTACGGCCATTACGCCGATGTGGATGAGAATGGAAAAAATTATGATGATGATGATGACAACGAGAATGATGATGCCATTGCCCCTGCTGGCAACCCTCAACACATTGCCCCGTAAATGCAACCTTTCAGTATGTGGTATCAATGCCGCCTCCCAATAACGCCGAGTCCAATTCGAATAGGTGCTGTCAGATCATGGCACATGACCTACGTGACCATGCTGTCATCACCCAATCCCCTGTCCTTCCTTTCGTCTTGCAACGACCGGATGAGTTTGTTGATGGTGCCGCCATCACGTAGCCTCTCCACCTCCCTTACGGCCTCGTCCTCGTCCATGCCTTCGTGCATGTACTCCTTTATTTTGTCCCAGATCACCTTCCGTCTTGAATACCAAGTGCGGCCACGCGGCTCGGGGCGCCATCTAGAGCCCCATACGGAATCTAGCTCTTCAACGGCGGGCTGACCTTCTATACCCTCGCGGTATTCTTTCCAAACTTCGTCGACCGTGCCAAGAGTGCGGTACTCGTAGTGGGGAGGAGCGGAGGTGGATTGAGGAGTAGGCCCGGATCGGGGGACGCCGGGATGAGAAGACGTAGGAGATGAAGGGGGAAATCGGCGGTTCGGAGTGGTTTGCACGTTCTGACGCGGAGCAGGCAGAGCAGCAGCAAGTTGTGGTTGGGGTTGCTGCTGTGGTTGAATAAGTGGCGGAGGGGGTATTATAGGTCGCACGGCTGATTCACGCGAGGTAAGTGCCTGTATGTTCAATTTGCGGTAAGTAGTTTGAAGACAGTCAGATCATCCAAGGGGCGCGGGCGCGGGCTTGGTATGATGACGGACATACCGATGCGGCAGCTTGGTGCGAAGCTACCAAGCTTCCACGTAGGTCGCTGAGCTGTTGCGTGATATTCTCGTACTGTGCCGAGATATGTGCGACATATTGTTGGTGTTGCAACTGAATCTGAAGAATGGTATTGATCAACTGCTCGGGGGTCCTGCCCAGTAGTTGGTCCTCGGTGACGAGGGTGGGGAGGGACATGACAGCAGCAGCTGGCTGGGGTTGGGGAACAGGTTGGGGTAAGGCCGAGGAGGGCGGGACGGAGGAGGAGGAAGAGGCCGATAAAGTATGGTGATGCTGTGGGGGGTGGTGCGGGTGGTGCTGGTGGTGGTGTTGGAGCTGGTGCGGATGCTGATGCTGGTGCTGGTGCTGCTGGTGGTGGCTCGGGATGGGATTCGAGATGGGATTCGTTCGGTGGGTGGGTGCATATCCGGAAGTGGTAGCTTGCACCGCTTGTCTCTTGGTGGATGGGGTAGTGGCGTTTGGACCGGCACTGCGCTGCAGGTCGGCTGCAGCCGGTCGCTTGAGCGATGCCCCTGCTGCTGCAGGCGCAGGCGCAGGCGTAGGCGCAGGACCAGGTAGTGAGGTAGTGGTGCTAGTGGGAGTTGGAACCGTGGCCGCGGCCGTTGATGGGGGCGATATGCTAGTAATGCCGGCCGACGGCGAAGGAAGCATGGCTCCTTTTCTCTGGACCGCACACGCTATAATCTTGGCCTACTAGGAACCCGGGCAATAAGCTACCTAGGTAGTCTCGCAGTCTGGCAGTTTGGCAGTCTGGCAGTATGGCAGTCTGGGGGTGGGCGACGGACGGTTGATGGGGAAGAGAGGGGAGGGAGGTCGAAGGTATCTCAATTAGGATAAAGTGACCAATGAACCGCGCCTCCTGAGTGGCCGTTATGTGCACGAAGAGAAAGCGAAATAGGAGGGCCCAAGTAGACTAGTCGACTTGGGCGAGACAGCGAAATGGCGAAATGGATTAAAGAGGTATCAGATCAGACGGACGTCCGGGCTAGCCGGTTTCTGATGGGCTGAAGAAACAAATAATGCGGCTCAAGTATGTAATAGAAAAGAAAAGAAGCAGAGAAAGAGGATGATGGCGTTGAAAATCTAAAGCTAAGGTGAGGTAAGGTAGGTATGGCAAAGTTGGGAAAGTCGAGGTAACTTGGTAGTAAGAAGTAAACGTAACACCCTGGAAGATGGAAAAACGAGATGTCGAGATGTCGAGATATCGAGATATCGAGATATCGAGATACCTCTCCGGCGCTCATAGGGATTCAAAGAGATTGTCCGTGGCGTAGGCGTGGACGGTCCTGCAGCTCTACACACAATGTAGGTACGTACACGAGCTTCACGGGAGAGCCTGGCAGACAATCCGTTGGATGCATGACAGAGAGAAGAAAAGAAGAGGGTTACCGGGAGTAGGTTTTATGTGGTTTGACGGTTTGGTAGCTGTTGTTGCTGTTGTGCGTGTCATCAATCCGTCGGGCCATCCACATCCACATCCACGTCCACGTCTATCAGGGTCCAACAGCTCTCGTTGGCGGTGACATGGTTGTGTGTAGTGCTGTGTTATGTATGTCTATGTCTTGTTACTGTATGCTGCCATCAGATAGGTGCTAGTCAGGTCCTGGTGTTGGTCATGTTTGCGGAAGGGACCGCAGCAGCATAGACGAGATGAGACGGGGAACACGGGAGTTGAGAGAGAGAGAGAGACGGACAGAGAGACAAGAGAGAGGGGGCAAGATATGCAGACAGAAGGGAAGACACAGCAAGCACAAGCACATTCAAGGTTGGCACTGGTGACGAAGGAAGGAAGGGATGGTGTTGGTCTAGGTAGGTTAGGTACTTGATAACCAGCAGGTAGATAGGTAGGGAGAGAAGGAGGGAAGGCGAGCGAGAGATGCCAAGAGCCAGTCGCCAAGACGCCAAGTGGCAGACCGAAAGGATGTCTGGATGTACCAAGTCCGACCGACAACATTGGAACATTTGAACCTTGAAGCTACAACTACAAGCAGCTTCAGCTTGAGACCACCTGGACAGAGTCTGAGAGAGACCAGCCAGAAGTTCAGCCACAGGTGACAGGAGTGACAGCCCTGGAGGTCCAAACCGCTCCGACGCCGATGTTACAGATGTACAGATGTTACAGGGCTACTTGGTACAAAAAAGTTGAACCTGGGTACCCGAAGTACAGAGCAATGCTGGCAGAGTTGGGTTGGGTACCTAGCAGCCTAGGTAGCATTTGCCCAGAGGATGATTCCAGGGAGTGCGCGGGGTAGCTACCCGTGCGACTACCTGAATACGGAGTCCCTATGCCTATAAAAGGTATGGAGTACGGAGCACGGAGTACCCAGGTGGGCAATACAGGCTATTAGCATCACGTGATAGTGCTGGGCTACAGCACGATCAATGATGAATGAAAATTGAAAGTCGCTATCGGTTTGCTCAGTCTGGCAGCGCAGTCGCGAAGTCTGAAGTCTGACATGGAAGTCTGGCAGTCCGGGCACTTCACCTACATACTGGACGTGTAGACCTGCGTACACCGTCGTGGAGCCGCTAAAAACTACCTTAAGTAGGTACATACCTGGGTACATCTGTACCTAGGTAGGTATCTAGGTACCTTAAGTAGGGATCTATCCATGGATGTGTGCTAAGTTTAGCGCTGGTGACCACGGGCAGTGACAGTGACAATCGATTTCCATATCCAGCACCGCGCACTTTCATCACGAGAGATGGGAAACAGACGGATTACTGTATCGAGTATATCATCGTCTGTTTTCTGCTGTCCGTCATTGACAAATCCTCCATCCAACCGCGCCCACATATCTCAAAGTACCTACCTAGGTCCTAGGCAGCCCTGGAGCCTAACCTAGCAGCCTAGGTATCTACCCAGATCTGTCTCTGCTGCAATCTGCGCCGCTAGAGCCATTGGGGCGGCAGGTTGTGTTGCAGTCGATCCATCAACATCGACAGCAACAGCCCATCACTGCATTAATCACCCAGTATCACCCGTCCTATGGTACTTGATATTCTCCGCCCTCAACCCCATCTAGATAAAGTTTAAGATTCCTTAATCCTTATCATTACATACCTAGGTAGGTACTAATACACGCTCATATCTCACTCATAACTACTTACCTATGTATGTAGTTCTTCATGTCATGGCTTATCCCTCTTTTTTATACCACGTACACGCGCCCAGCGTTTCCTAATCGCAAGTCTCACCTGACTTTGGTCGCATCTTCACAGCCTCAATACCTAGGTAGGTTAGCGACCTCATCCACCAGCCCTAGTCAGCGTCTTTAACGAACCATGTTTCGACCTCCTACGATTACTAAATTTCATCATTTTTCGACTCGCTGACCTCCGCACATGACTGCCGCAATTGATTGTCTAGCTCATCTCCAGTATTCCCTGTACATGCTGCCAGTTTTGCCTGGGTAGGGTATGTAGATATTCATTTGAGGGGATTTACTGATCCCTGATCCCGTATTATAGATTGGCCAGAATGCCCCTCGAGGTCTCCTTACTAGTCTGGCTTTCTGGCCCAACGTACCGCATGTCCTCACATCGCGGAACTCGGATGCCCTAAGTTAAGAGATCTGCAGAAGACCAGCGGGAACCATCGTGCGGCTTCTGCGAGCCCAGGTGTAAGAAGCCCAGAGAGCAAAAACTGAGGCGATTGTGCTGCGGATCATTGCCGGATTCTGCGAAACATAATATACTTCGCCTGACATTTGATCAGCGGCCTGTACCATGAGGCTCTGACATACCTACCTTGCTAAGTATAATTTGAGGAAAAGAGGGTTGTTTCAAATAGTCGACTGGTGCTAGGAATTTGATGCGGCGGGCAATTCGTGAGCGCTACGACAGTTTCCCAACTAAGTACCAGAACCAATAGAATTGGGTAACCCGCTTGGTACTCACTCGTGAGAGGTCATTCATTTAGATAGAACTCGGTCTCCTCAAATCTCCCTAGCAGTCCTCGTTCAGGGACATCAAGGCTCGTCAGATTGGTGAAGTTACCTTTCCCCCCCTGTTCACCAATGTTTTCAGTACTATAGCCGTAGGTTAGAGGAATACATAAAGCCGAGAGCCCTGGGTCACCTTTACCCCCTCATATTCTGCAAGAGAGCACGGCTTCATGGCTATTGAGCAGGTTGAGCCAAATCAGAATCCAGAGAACCATGGATTGATGCTGGAAGGCTTCTAGTCATAAGCTTCAAGCCGTGCATTTGCTTGGTTACATATATAAATCGATCACTGATGATTCACGAAAACGCAAAGGGGGCGGCATAAAACACTGGCTTGTTTCTTCAAAATAGGACTCAAAATTTCTGATCTTGAATCACTGTGCTTAATCCTAGTATGTAGGCACTTAAGTCTAGCCGCCAAAATTTGGTCCGATCATCACACAACTACATACTTGTATGTATACCAACAAGTTCCTAATGCAGTTATCCTCTTCCTATTGCTCAAAAGATTATATACCTGGGTATCGTTCCACTTGTCCCAAGGACTTAGAACGTCAGACCAATAGCTCAGCCCCGGAAAACAGCCAGCTTCTACCTCTTAGCCATGGCCAACACGGCTGTCAAGGGAATTTTATAAAACCTATGAAAGTAGGAGCGCAAAGCGTCAGGATATTCAACCTATTTTCTTTCAACTAAATCATCCTTCAGGCCAGCTATCAAATCTTCTTATCTGTAGAGGCAGATATGCGTTGCCATCATTATAAACTGGTTGACCAGTCATATATACCATCGGGATTTATGAGGCGCTGGGCTCGTTGCCGACTTAATATCCCACGCAAGATATCTAACCCCGGCCAGCCTATCAACAGCTGGGCAAGCCCAATAATCTCGCCTACCCTGCTCTCCCAGAGCTAGTCAAGCCCTATAGATTCACACGAGAGTTCTTATAGTAACTAGAAGATGAAGAGAAATAATATAGGGAAAATGGAAGTTAAGAATCCGAAGGGGCTGAGTCGTGTCAAAAATAAGCATCCAATTGTGTGACAAAAATTCAATGCAGAGTGATATTCCAATGTATATTTAGCTACTCTGCTTGGTAATGATCGTGTAAACGTCGATCAAACTACCTATCCATTCTTTCATCCTAAGCCTGATACTAAGGTGAAATACATAGCACTTACAGAACCGTTCTTCATCCAAGCACGTGAGCCTCCAGCGGGCCTTTGCGTCCCCAAACAGTACAACACTGTATGATGACATACATCCACCGAACACACATCTGGTTTTGTTACGTTTGTTGCCGTAGCTCTGTTATTCTATGCGATGTGGATATAGATAGTGTGACGGAGGTTGCAACCCATATTAGGCTGTCCGCTTAATTTCCCCTTACTTGGTGGCGGGCAAGTGTGCTCCGTTCCAACAAGACTCACATATACGTACCTAGATTTTTCCTAATTGAAACATAAGGTCTTGTCTCTCTTTCAAATGAGACGAAGAAAAAAAATTGCTGACCAAAATCATATGCTTATATGAACATACGCGAGTTCAAAATGAAGGTTTTGGTCTTCGTCGCCACCGCGTGGTGTTTCGGGCCCGCGCAAGGCGTCCCGACGCCGGCTGCGCTCGCACCACCGGCCGAGTTCACGCCGAACACCAAAGTCGGGCCGGGCGGCACAAGGTTTAAGGACTCCCCGCACTTCCGCGTATACGATGCTGCCAGCGATTCCGTCGCAAACACCGTTATCCAGACTCTGGAGGCGGCGTACGACTGTTTCGTGAGTGGCCAGGGATGGAGGTCCACCGGTCTATCCTTCAACCAGGAGGACGACAGCGGGCCGTGGTATAAGATGAACATATACAACGTCGCGAGCCTCGGGGCCAACACCGCGGCAAACACGGGAACCGACATGACCGCCGGCCTAAGTTTCCTCAACGTGGTCACGGAGTGGATGAACACCCCGGGCGTGACAGTGCACGAGTTCGGACACGCGCTCACCTACGCGGAGCGCTACTGGATCAACCAAGGCCGCACCGGCGCGTGGTGGGAAACCGTAGCCAACTTCGTGGCAGATACTTTCATCACGTCGTCCATCTGCGCCGGCTCCCGTGAGCAATACAGCCAGGCTGAGGGCGACACGATCATGAACCTCCAGAAAGTGATCGGGGACGCGCACCAAGTCATCGTGGACGGAACCTCGGGAACCGGTAACTACTACGATGCATTCCCGTTCCTGACCTACGTCGCCAACAACCCGGACAACTACACCGGGCTGGGCATGACCAACTTCCCCAACGTGTGGCTCAGGTACGAGCGCAATAGCAACGAGACCCCGCTGCACGTGCTTGACCGGCTGGTATCGCCCACCACTCGAATACAGACGGTCGTGGGACGGTACTGGGCCCGCATGGCGTACGTGGACATCGGCCATGCTAAGGCCCGCGCCTTATTTGACCGGATCAGGAGTCAGATCAGCTATGCGAATCTGGATTCCCTTGGCGGGGGGCAGTACCGCGTCAAGACGGCCCGGCAGCCCAGATACATGGGTGCGAACATCACCCCCTTGAGACCAACGGGGAACGTTATCGATGTCACGGTCACGGCTACGAGCCCGATAACGGCGACCCTGGCTGTGAAGGCTTCGGATGGTAGTGTGAGATATGTAGACTTGGTAAATGGAAAGGGTCAGGTGACTGTTAGCAACGGAGAAGAGGCTTCTCTGGTCGTGGCTAATACACCAGATGTGTTATACATGTATGATCCCTTCTCGCTGACTACCGAAGTGAACAAGGGCTTGGATTATCGGATTCAGCTGACCGGAGCCACTGCCTGAATACACTGGGTTTTTATGGTGTATATAGCTTTCAGGGGTATCCTGACAACATATCTGTTCCTGTTACTATCCTGGGAGCCTGGGCGTCTGTATGGTGTTGCCGGGGAGTTGTTAAATCTCGTATAGCTTATCGGCGACTGGTTTGTGTCTCCTTCATTGATGCTACTTCACCATCACGTATCCGAAGTTCACTTCTGGGCAGCGGAATCCCCAAAAAGGTGATTTCGATGGGGATATAGATAAACCCTATGACACTACTGCGTAGTACGGCATGCAGGTGTGAGATCATGGGGAAAGTTACTTCTATGTTCATATTCTGGACAGTCGGGTGGCTGAGGTGGAAACCAAGGTCATCGACAAAACATAATCACGTCAAATGACCTTTAACTATTCAGATGCCTCTTCTGATAGTTTTCCTGCACGAGGTCTCGTTGGCAGTTAATTTACGAACTGTCTAAACAGTTTTGAAATTCGTAAAATCTCCATTGATATCATACGACTCGATTCCTATAACACGGGACCATAGAGACAATTTCCCATATCTTGATCTTCAGTGCTTTCCCTTGCTTCGCTTGGCCCTCGCAGCACGATACTCCCGGAATGCGACCGACGAGACTGCCTTCCTCTTCTCAGTCTTGATAACCTCATTCCGGGGCACATGGACCACCTGCTCCGATTCACTCTCATCACTGTCATCGGCCTCTACATTTGCTGACGAGACATCCTCGCAGCCGGCCATGTCCAGGAGCACAATTCTCGGCTCGTCTCCACAAGTGTCAAGTGCAAACGTGATGCCAGCACATGTCGCTCTCTGATCTGCGTGGATCATATCGGGGCTCACAGCGTCCGTTGATACTGGTGGCGCATTCTCCCCCTCAGTCGCGTCGGCGCTGCAGTAAGGGCACTCGGGGGGTGAATTACTGCTGAGCACGCACGAGGTTTTCACCTCCTCGCCTAGCGCGTCTTCTTCTCCTAGTTGGGTGAGCAGCTTGTCGAGCTGGGACTCGAAGTGCTTCTGGTACTGCCCCCAGGTTGCCGTAAGGTCCAGGTGCTGTCGCAACGTAAGGAGTTGGCCGAGAGCTTGTTTCCTGAGCTGCTCTTCGGGGCTATCTTCGAGTGCGGCTGTACTGCCCTTCCGACTAGATGATCGTGTGGCAGATCTCCTTTGATTAGGTTTTCGATGACCAACGAAGGAACTGGTGCTTGATGCTGACATCGAGCCTAACCTCGAGACAGAGCCTGCTCTTGAACCGGCCCGAGAGAGTGCGGGCTCCGAGGCCTCTTTGATCAAGTTCGCGAACGAATGCGTCATGATGATGTAGTACCATTTGCAGCATTCTCCCAAGAAGTGCTTCTTGCAGTAGGCCTGGTACAGGGGCGGTGGAGTGAGCTGCAACCAGATCGAGTTGACATCGTCAGGTATCTCGGACATGGCCTTTTCGACACCGATGGTTTTCGTGTCCAGCAGCCCCTCGAGTTCAAGGCTACCCACAGTGTCAGCCAGTTGCTGGGATGTAGCCGGCTTCGACGTGGTTGCCGGATTGCCCGGGCTTATCGGTGTGGTGGGAAACATATTCGCTGTGGGAAAGAGGTAATAACAGACAGGTTGAGCGACTATCTCGCGATGCACCTAGAAGTGATAGGGCAAGTACAGCAGTATTTGAGACTTCGTATGGGAAGTCGTTTTAACCAAGCTCCTCGCTCTTTGTAAGAAAAATTCCTCTGTACAAAGGAACTCGGGAAATTCGGCGATGCTTGCGAACTACCCTCCCTTGTCTGTTCCGGAAACGTATGGGCCACTTTCGGCCTGCAACGGACAAAGAGCTCTGTCTCAACACGCAACACACCTATATTCCTGGAAGGCGCAAGTTCTGCAGACCTTTTTAGAGATGTAAAGATTGGCCTAGCACACTAAAGCACCTTTTTGACGGGTTGCCGCTTCGAACAAAGTAACGTTACCGCTTTGTGTCAAACTTACCGAGGATGGAGTCGGTTACAGACATATGATGGCACCGCGTCATCCGACAAGGCTGGTGATTATCTAAGGGCAGCTTATTATTAATACTCAGAGTTGAAACCAGGTTTGAATTGCAATGTATAGACATTGAAATACCTAATTGGACAGGTTATCCCTGTCCACGAGGCTGCGCGATCCCTATTCAATCGTCTCTGCTGTCATTTGGGGCGGATTCTTTATGTATAATTCAAGTATGTACCTATATATGTAGGTAGGTCCTGTGGCCACGCACCCGGCAGATGGCCTCAATGTAAGGTCGCCACAATATGCAATCCTCGTGATTGGTCACATCATATCATAAATGGTTGCCTTCTATAATTTATATCACATAAGAATAATAATAACCTAATAAAGCGAAAGAGAATAATAAAAAGCAAGGCCTTTACGCAGGCCTTAATAATAATAAAAGCTTAATATTAACGTATATTTTAAGTTTATTTTAAATTATAGCTAAGCGATTTATATAAGTTTATTAAACGGAAAAATTTATAATGCTATAAAACTTTAATTTTTAAAGTTTAAATTATAAAAAAAATAAATCATTTAATTATAAGCGATAAATTATATAAAGCCTTTTACGAACCTAAAATTAAAATTTTTAAGGTTATTTTCTTTCCCACGTTATATTTATCCTTTATTTATATTTAATTTAATATTAAATAAATTATTTATTATATAACTCGTAAATATATAAATAAATAACTTAATAATTATAAATATATCCTTTATTAATTTATAATTTAAATAGTTATATTTTTAAAAAAAAACGAACGATTAAAAAAGCCGCTATTATCGCTTTTATAATTATTTTAATACGATTATATTAAAAATAATTATAAATTAGCTAAAATTTTACTTATAAAAATTTAATATATTATATATAATATAAAATCGATTGCGTAATAAAAAAAACTAGCTAATATATATAAAATATTTTAGAAAATAAGGGATAAAATAAAAAAAAACGAGGAAAAAATAAAAAACTAAGCATAAAATAAACATTATTAATTATATTATAAACGGTTGCTTTTTATAATTTGCATTATATAAAAATAATAATAATTTAATAAGGCGAGAAAAAATAATAAAAGGCGAGGCTTTCGCGTAAGCTTTAATAATAATAAAAGCATAAATATTATTAAAGCAAAAAAAAAAAAACTTAAAGATAATATATTTAATAAAATTAATAAATTGCGTTTAATTATTTGTCGCGACTAAACGGAATGTGATTAGTTATATATTATTCTTGCTTTTTTAGTCCTTATTTTAGTAGAATTTATATAGAATGACCTTTATTATCTTTGCCGTTAGAGGCATTTCGATGCGTATTTTAACGCGATGGAAATTCAAAGCTACTTCCCTTGCCCAAACATTAGGACATACCGTGGTCATAATGTATGTTTAATATACTTTGGAGTAGCCAGAATACCCATGTACCTCGACATGATAATAGAGGGAGCCAAGGTCGACCGATCATTAATAACCAAGCAAAAACGCCCTGAACGAAAGTCACAAAACTGCTACACTACAGAAACATTGTTCAAATACACCTCAGGGGCGGGCCGTTGACAGACCCCGGGACCTCGAAACAGTTGTGAACGAAGGACAGCACATCAGATATAAGTGATCGACAGTGAACCGACAGAGAACTTGTAGTTGGGTATATACCCGCATCCACCATCACATCATAGTCCTCCCAGCCTCCTCCCGCAGACCCCGCATTCTTTCATCATCCTTGCCTTCGGCCGTGAGGGAGATATACAGCCGGCGGTCGAAGTGTAGTCGACTCCTCGGGCGCGTTAGAAAGCCCATCTCGCCAAGGACTGTTCCGTCTCTGTCCTGGATGGCGCGCACGTCTCGAGTTATACCAACAAGTCCAAAGCAGGACGCCGAAAAGGCAGGAGAAGAGGACGATGGTACCAATTGCTAACCCATTCAGAGCCATTGCGTATGCCTCGAGGTAACCGTAGTGTAAATGTCGTTTGGATTGGGATGCTGCAGAGAGCAGACGATATATATGTTATATCAGTGTGGCCTAGACATCTTGTCAGAACTTGCAGGCTCCACGATAAATTTGATATGCGTAAACGCTGGCTCATCACTTTACGTGGGTCTGGGTTGATCCCGCGATGTCCCGGTCGTACCAGAATAAACGGCAATACGTACTCTTGTACAGATCGACCGATGGGATGTTGGGAGACTTTTCCGGTCCAATGGTAGTTCTTCTGATGGGATTGAGAACTGGGGTTCAGTGTGAGGAGGGAGTATCTCTTGGTGACAAACTTATTGACAAGGAAGAAAATAAGTGTATTGCGTATGGTGGAATGTCCTGGGTTTAAGTAATTATTCCTAGCTTCTGCGAACTTGCTGAGTGGTATGGAACTCATACTGAAACGGCGAGTTTCAATCCTTCTAAGCAAGCTCCAGCAAGGGAGTAGTGAAGTGTGAGTAGGTTATATAACCGCTTATCAGTGGCCAAGAATTGTGTCACAGAGGAGTGGGTGCGAGAATGTGAGTGTGAATGTGAATTAACAAGGGTTGAGGATCACTTGAGACTGTTAGTTAATATACACCATTTGAATGATAGTTCCCTTGTATTCATTCACTGGGTTTGAGGAGTAGGCTCTCCCAGTGTACAGATAGGCCCTGGTCCTCGCAGAGAATTACACTTTAATTAGAATGAATGTGGGCTCCAGCATCTAAAATCGAAAATCTGCTATTCATAGCAGTATATTGATGGATTTCAAGCATCGTAGACTAGAAACGAGGAGACGAGGTTTTGACTGAGGTTTGGCTTTTACTAGGCAGTACCTAGGCACCCAGATAGCTATAATGTATGCTGTATATCTATCTACTTTACCCAGGTTGCTTAGAAGGGCTCTCTAATACACACGAATTACCCACCTCGCGGTGGCAAAGGTGCTAAAGTTACCCCTAAAGCGGATCTCTTGTCCGTGAATCACAAGACCACGGGAGTTTCCCAGTATATTTCGGATGAGGTTCGGATGACCAGGACAAAGAACTTCCCCTCCTAGGCTGTTCGAGAATTGGGTCATATGGAAAACGTGAAGGAATGAATGTGAAGAGTTTAATTAAGCCTATGGTTTCATAAATCTGTACGAGGGCAGCATATACGCAATAACCACAAGCGTGTCGAAAGAGCGCTATTATACAGCAGCAAGAAGACGCTGAAGTAAATAAGATTTCTCGGAACCCCTGCAGCAAGCGTGAAAACAGCGAAATGATGATGTGGAAGTGTACTACGTGACACTCATCAAACACTTACATAGCCGTACATATTCCCTTCTCAAAACTATCCCAGACAATCCACATTTCCCCTTAGAACCGCCTCCCCGAAACCACTTCCCAAGGCCTCCCAGGCTTCTGGTACGCCCTATACCTCTTCCACTCCCTAATCCCATCCTCACTCTGGTCCCTATCACCCGCCCGCTCCTCGAACCTGACCTTCTTCGCCGGCCGCGCCCTCTTGATATCCGCTGGATTCCGTAACTTGCCCATCATCCAAGACCCCCGTTCCGGGCGGACGGCACTGCCCACATCCCGGCTGAGCCCTAGATGCCGAATGTTCAGGCGCTCGCGGAGCTCGACATCGGCGAGTCTCATCCCGCGCCGTCGCCTGTAGAACTAGTACGGGACAACGACAGCGAGAACGACGAAAGGGATCCCGAGGATTACGGTTGCCATTATGGTCAGGTAGCGCAGAGGGATAGATAAGGTGGGGTGATGTGGTTTGGAGGCCATAGTTGATCCGCAAAGAGGTGGCCAGGGCAGGAAAGGGTGGATCGGTGTCAGAAGCAGTGTGAGGATCTAAGTCGATCGTGGCAGGCAGCGTGTTGTGCTGTGGCCATTTGTATGTATTGGTGTCAAGTGGTGATGGAGTTAGAGCTATGGAAGCCGACGAGTATTGGAGAATGTATGCGTTGACTGATACGTCCGGGTTTTGAGAACGTATCAAGTTCAAATGGTTCAGATTGGTATCAGAAAGTTGTATCTCGATGCCAGTATGCCTGAATGATTCCCTCGAAGATATTTGGTTTTTTCCTCAACTTCTTGGTAGATTGGAAACGCAGACGAGTCAATCTCTGTTGGCAACCCTAAATAGACATATTTATGAACGTTTTGCGGGCACTTAGGGGTGAGTCACTATGACCCTCATAGTCCGTGTAGTCAAAGCTGGGACGTCCCATCTCCCGTAGGCTTAGTCACGCGCGAAGGTACAAGTAATAGGGACCGGATGTCGAAAACACCGAGATCTTACGTCCTTTGTCCGCACCAGACTCAATGTTTGCTGTTACCTGCAAACATCCCACCTTACCTCTCGCTCCTCTTCCATGAGTTTTCCGTGTCACCTCATCCACTACACGAATGCATCGCCCACGGACTACAAGCTCTAGGTACGGCCCTCTGGCTGACTGAGAGTTGGCGGCCAGGTCTCAGCCACGCACGTCTGCAGTTGGTGCGAAAACCCCATATTTGGAAGTAGCAAGCGATTGGATATGGTGGTCGACTGTTCCTTTGCAAGATAATAGCATATAACGGCTTTGTAGGAAGGAAAGCGGCATCCTGCTACCCCTCCCAGAGAGCTGCCAAGGGACGGATGTATGATGTCGCTGACCGCTCCTCTGCTCATCGTCACTCTACCGGCTCACCCGAGACGTTGGCTAGACCACCTCCATCGTGATCCTATTGACTAGACTTAGCACTCAGGTTCTCTCAGTACTTACGGTGAATGGATGGAATCAGTCAGGAACCCCTGAGCAGCTTCTGCAGCCTCAGTATTATGGGCCAAGGGGCTTTCCAACGACGGCCAATCAGTTTGGATCCCCGCGTTCCTTGTTGGCTTGATCCTGCAGCTCGTCAGCAGGTTAGCAGGCGAAGATATCTGGAGGGGTGAAGGTAGGTAATGCAGGCTGACAGCATCGATGTCAGGAAATGCTTATCTCCAAGCGCGAATGGAGTCGGGCAAATCGGACATGGGGAGACTGGGGGTCTCGGGGTCTGGGGTCGTGGGTCGTGGGTTGCGGGATGAATGAGAATCCTACACGGCCGACTTTACCTACCTTATCATGTCCACATATCAGCCAGCTGGAGCTAGGCCTACTAAGTTGATATCAGAATGAAGCTTCAACCAGTGCGAGGAGTTGGGGCTTGAGCCTCCTTGATCCTGTGAGCTACTAGGGCAAAGTGGCCATTATATTGGATTGAGAAGCGCCACGAATGAGTGTTGGGGTCAAGTCGAAATCTTCTCAAGGGGTATTTGGAAAAATTCACTGCTCAGGCCGTAAGACGGCGTGTTGTAAGCATACCCCTACGTTTCTGATAGAGACCACTCTGCCACTGTGTAAGTATGCCGATAAAACCCGGGGCGAAGACAGACGATCTCTGGGTGATTCCGGGGTTGTGAGGTTTCTAGAACCACGCAAGAGTATGTGAGAACAAGGGGGGCATGCAAGCTTGGTTGCGTGGACAAATGACATACACGGCGAGACCTGCGATGCAACAGCACCCGCATTGAGAGCCAGGCGATGAACGTCGTGCCTTGCGGAATATCTGATAGCTCGCGCTCTACGCGACAGACGTTTGACAGAGGCTGCCTTCCTGCTTCTTTGGCTATCAGCGTCTGTGTTGAGTGTGCACGGTTCCACGAGAGGGCTGATATGAGTTTAAGTACCGGGATCGGGCAGCAGACGACGTGGTATGTCTTGCTCGTTGCAGACGCGAAAAAAAAAAACAAAAAAACAAGAGCATACCTAAATGAATAACGTAACGATTGAGTGTCGGCGTTCCACCATGTCTCTAAGCTAGGACAGTCGGGGGCGAGGATTCGGAAACGTCATTGCGCAACAAAGGGGGATGCGAAGGCAGACGGGAGGGGGGGGGGGGTCTGACTGGTGCTCGGAAAACTGCTGAGAATTCGTGGCACAGCATCATCAAAGACAGAGAGAGACAGAAAGAAAGGGAGGGATTTGTGCCAGCTTGCAAACCAACGAACATGGTCAGCGGTACAATGAATCAGCAATAACCCCGTACATACATACCTAAGATAGTAGAGAGTCGCGAGGTCACGAAGTGCTTGGAATGTGGTGTAGCCGTACTACCTACCTAGGTACTTACATCCATGGATAGTAGGCATAGGGAACAAAGAAAGAGGGGGGGATCCGCGCGCAAGTTGAAGGAATACGGTACTGCATCTAAGCCACGTTGATGTCACCGTGTTGCTTGTTCTTCTGTTCTTCGGGTTCTTTATTATGTGCACGAACTGAGCCGATGGGTGGCGGGATGGATGCGTGGTTTGTGCGTGGATTGCCTTCATCCGATGGTGTCGCATGGCTGCCTTATCTTACGTACTTACTTAAGGTACCGCGGTACTTGGAACTGTTGGATTATCTCTGAGCATCCTACCTGTTAGAGAGGTACCATGCCGAAGCTCTCTACTTCCTTTCTCTAGGTACATAAGTAGGTGCATAAGTATAGTTTACCTGCGACGTGTTTCGCGCGGAAAAGACGCATCTCCGCACAAACGACGCATCGTGATTTGCCTCTTCTGCAGCTGATATGTGGGCTCACTGCTGCTAACCTACTGTAATGCCCGATAACTACTGGACCGATTTGCATATATAAGGGCCGACCGACGACCCCTTCTTCCTCATCATCCACTTCACTTCATCTTCACCACAATCTCAGCCAGTCTACCCAACCAAGCAAATCCTACAAATAAACCACCAACAACTACTTTCCCCAAGTTACCAACCAACCTATCATTCAAGATGAAGGGTGAATGCAACTGCTCTGGCGGCTCGTGTAAGTCAAAATCCTCCAGCTGGTTGTCCAAGTGCCCCGCCATCGTCAGATTTACCCCGCCTCGGGGGCCCTTTACTTATCGCCGGTACTCCCCTTCACCCACCATACCATACCTACCTCATTCATTCCCGAGGTCCCTCGTGATCCATCTCCCAGATTACAACATACTCTGCTATCATCGGCATCGCCTAACATAACATACTTCTAACGTTGGCTCTTTCTCTTACAGGCAACTGCGGCTCCAACTGCTCTTGCGGCAAATAAGCCAACCCACTCGCCTCAATTGACTGCCCACGCCTTCTCTTTGAAGTACGCCCCTTTGTTTTCGAATGCGAAACAGTTGTTGCGGATACCAGTCATCTTAGCATGGGAATAGGGATAGTCACGGGACCCTAGGGGGAGTTGATGCGATGTTAAAGTGGTGAAACACAACAAAATGCTTCACTAGTCACTCCTTATAACTAAATACAACCTGGGTGCGCACCTACAAGTACAAGTATCTACATTCGTGTTGTCGCCGTCGCCAGCGCCATCCACTCGTGCATCCGCTATGTCCTATCTCCCAAGTGACCTGACCTCATCCTGGACTGCTACTCGAGACTGGTACACTGGAAACAACTCAAGAAAAAGAACATACCTAACCTACATGTAGATAGAGATAACCGTGGACATCACCTGGACAACCAATCAAGCTTTCTCACGTTGTCCATAAAGGCTGCGCCGCAGGCAAAATATGACGTAGCACCTGGGCATAGATAGGTACCTAGGTACCACCAGATATGGAAGCCTTCACGACCGGGACCGATCGTTCACGTCGAATCTAACCAATCCCGAGGTCTGCGCAACCCGATCTTCTACTACATCATTCATATCAGTTCGGCGACAGGCATCTTCCCATCACGCTCTTCAAAGCGACCCTGTTGCTTTCCCAGGATGCATACCTAAGTACATCTTTCAACATTTCCCCTTGCCTGTCCACGCCTTTCTCATAAGCTGATTCTGTCTATGATCGTGCCAACTTGAATCAAAGATGATGAGCTTGAATGACATGTAACACAGAGTAGCTACATACGATTTGAGTCAGGACATCATCGATTATATAAGCCCTCGAGCCCTTATTGTTGGCGGACGTCAATCATAGAGCACACGGCACACATCATCTGGCGCGATACCTGCTGCTCGGTGATTGGCTCTGACATTCGGTATGACCCCACTAAAGGGGTTGGTGACCAGACGTCTGCCCCCTGATGCTCGACTACAATCTTCTTACCAGGGCATAGCAAAAGACAAAAGTTTCAATAAAGGAACAAGAGCCCGAGTATGAATGGTGTCAACGGATATTTGGGGTATACCTCGATGATTCCATCAGAGCTTTGCGAGTATGTGGACAACTGCCAGCATGATACGGGCACAATGCTAATTAGAGCTGGATGAGTCGATTCAAAAATTCCGACATCTAGCCAGAAGGAGTATCCATATGTAATGAAGCTTCCAGATGCTAGTCAGGGAAAAGGTAAATTGCTTGGGTCAGTAGATTGATAAACAGAAAAGCCGTGGAGTTTGCGTAGCCAACTCAACGAGTAGCCTACTGAAATAGAGATGGAGGAATGAGATAAAAGACCCGGGCAGGAGGCATTGAAATAAGTACAGCTAAATTACACGCCCTGTGTCACCATTCGTAAAGAGAGTAAAATAGAATCTCTTCATCAGATGCATGAGCCAAGTCAGTCGACGTCCATAGCCAAAGGAAAATACGAGAGAAAGGAGAACCATACCACAAAATGATCATTGCTATCCTCGAAAACAGAATGTACCTTATGGACCTTATGTACAGTGTAGATTTAATACAATAACAGTAGACATAGCCGATGCTGCTGCTGGCAGCTGCTGGAGGGGGGCGCACCTGTGTCGACATACCAAATCACCCACCTCGTTGTCGCCCCAACCACCAACAGGCGATTTGATTTTCTTTCCACTCTCGCCGGCCATTGAAAATCGCACAAACTTCTACCCTCTGTATACTGCATAAAGACCGGCAGAATATTTTAATCCACACCACCACTCTGGAGAGTGTTTATCCCACCTCTCAACCACCATACTTACTCCATAAGGTACATCATTCATCCCCACCTCCCTCTCCCCGACAACAACTTCCATCCTACATCCACCCACTCGCCGACATACCCACTGACATTCACAACATTACCAACAGGCTTGGAGATTTCCATTCATTTGGCTCTTATGCATATTGTGTAATCCATACATCTTCAGTAAGTACAGCCGTCCTGATTTCTTTCAACAAATCAAAGAAAGGCAGCCACGCCGATGCACCCATACTTGTACCTATTAACATCAACTCACATGTACTGACTGTGTTAGCAGACCTGCAAGGACTGTTTCCATCTTCGATTTTGCCGCGCTCTCATCGCGTCTGGAAGTGCACCATTAATTGCAATCTATTTTTCCTGGATTGACAAGAAGGTAAATCGGCACCGTGCCTCCCACACTCAAACCACGCACCACGATGATGATGGCTAACCCGCACGATATAGCACCCATAATTCACCTTATAATTTCCAATCATTCTGCACAGTACACCCATCCGTACTCCCCTTGCTCATCGGGCTTCTCCCCATAATTCCATACCAGAGACCTTTCATCATGCCTGCAAGCAATGGTTCCCACCGTGTCACTTCCCCCGAGGAGAATAATCGTCCCAACTTCAACATGACAGCCGCCGCTACTACCACGACGGCAAATGCAACCAGGAGAGTGAGACGCGGAGGCGTAGATGACTTTAAAAACTACAACATCAGAGTCATACGTCCGGGCATGAAGCGTAGCGTAGATGACCTCAACAACAATGACAACACCATCGACATCACCGACCCCAACAGCTTCATGCCGACCCGCAACATCCGGCCGCCGAAGTCGGTTAAGTCTTCGAAGTCGGTCAAGTCATCCAAGTCGGCCAACTCCGTGATCAAAGCAGAAGACTTCCTCACCCACCACCATCACCATCAGCGCCACCCGCGTCCCAGTGTGCCCACCCAATCCAGATCATCTCCCGCATCTGTAGGCAATGACGACGACGACGATGATGATGATAATGACGAAAAGAACTCTGATTCGACCACATCCTGGCCTCTACCCCCAGACCCCATCCACACCGTCGCCGGCGCGGACAAGATCACGGATGAGGAAGAAGATGCTGATGCGCGCTCGTACGCCTCCGCCCGCGGGCCCGCGTACCAGCGCCACTACCTGAAGAACAAGAGCTCGGCCAACCTGGTCTACGAGCGCCGCGACAGTCAGCATGGCATTATCACGAGCAACCCCTCGATCCTCGAGAACCAGAAGAATAAGAAAAAGCAGCAGTTCTCCTTCAGCCTCCTCCTCCTCCGGACCCTGGGCTTCACGAGAGTGAACAATAATAACAACAATAGCGGCACCCTCGAGAGACCATATAAAGTCACCGTCGCCGGTGACGTCGCCAAGGACTCGCTGGAACTGTACGAGGTGCCGCCCACTCGTCTCGTGGCGTCTGATTCTCGCGCCCACTCGGTGATGCTGCCGACGTCGGCTACTACGGGCGGTCTGAGCATGCTGAGCCGTCAGTCCGCCAATGGTAACACCACACTTATGGTCGACATCCCCTCTGCCGTCTCGCCCATCGGCAAGGATATCATCACGCGCGATGGTTCCACGTCAACAGGGACTACCAACCGCTTCGCCTCGCCGGATACCCCCAGTCCCGAAGTCTTGCACAGCACCCGTGGTGGTGGTAATCGCGGACGCAGCGGCTCCGGCCGATCGTTCGCGTCCATCGATATCAAGAAGTGGTTCATCATCAAGGCCAAGTACGTCTACTGGATCATCGGCGTCAGCGCGGCCATGGACCTGATCTCGCTCATCGCGTCGGCCTCGACGCTGGCCACCAAGGCCCGCGAGCAGGACGAGATCAGCGGCGGCGAGGTCATCTGGCTCGTCGTCTCGTGCGTCGGCCTCTTCGTCGTCGGCAGCATCATCAGCTGGGTCATCACGCGCCGCGAGGTTCTCCGTTCGCGCCGCCCGCGCCCCGGCGAGGAGTGGATTGACCTCGAGGACGGCGGCGTCCATTGCATCGCGCCCCCCGAGCGGGCTTACATCCCTGAATCAACATCTGCTGCTCCCCGCCACGTGTCCCTGCCGCCCATGGAGGACGAGTTCGCCCACCGCACCGTGCTTCGCCAGACCGATCAGGCTACCCAGGACGCCGCCTGGGCCCATCTCAAGGCCAACAACGCGCGGCTTCGCCGCTATGTCGAGGCGCTCGAGCACAAGTACGAGGAGTTGAACAATAACGACAATGCCAGCAAGAACAACAACAACAACAACGCTGGCATGAACCGCGAGCCCCTCGTAACCGAAGCCCAGCTCGAGCCCGACTATCCCCAGTCCGAGATGAGTACATCGATCGGCATAGCCCGCTCCGATTCTCTCTTCGGACGCACGACCCGATCGCAACTAGCGGTGAACGACAGCAGCCCGTTCACGAACCTGACGCGATCGCCCTCGGATGAATCCATCGAGGAGCACGAGCGCTTCTCGCCGGTGCCCTCGTACCGGGTGATGACGCCCGAGGACGCATTCTACAGTCTGAGTCCTCCCCCTGCCGCCGTCGCCAGAGGCTCGGCCATCGACGCCCGCGTGACCGCCTCGGAGACCAAGAACACCATCCTCTCGCTGATCGGAGCGTACGGCGGCGGCCGCGACTCGTTCGACTCGGAGGTCGACGAGATGCTGCCGTACTCACCGCTGCCCCGCGACGGGAGCAAGCTCTTCGAGATCCCGCCCGAGGACGGCATCGGCAGGGCCTACCACCCGGACGGACTGCGCTCGAACCCCATCGCTGACGGGGATGAGGACTAGTACTCCAGCGAGCGATATTGGTCTTACTACTCGCTGAGCCCGATTACTGAGCGCGCCTCCGAGTCGCCTTGAATTCGATGAAAGATATGCTGGTTTTGGTAATCGTGGATTGATGGAAAGAGGGAAGAAGGTTTGTATGCCCAGCTGGTTGGTGTGTTGAACAAAGAACAAGTAATCAGTGCCACGGGGTTTGGTTTGTTTCGGTTACTGTTATGTGACCGGTGTGTGATTAGGTCTAGATACCCAGGTAATTGTGGAATGATGTATGTCGCTCTGAGTTTTGTAATGGCCGATACGCCATGGTTTCATAAAGGGTAGCAAGCCAACTGTTCTGCCCTGATTCGTATTATTCTGATGGTGACATACCTAATAAGCATTCCAGTATGATTTCTAAATGGCACGATCTGCCCGAGTTCTGTTCTCACGATATCGCTTCTCCTTTGCCGCCGTCTTTTTCCGCTTCCTCCACGCTCGGTTGAGGTCTCCTCGCTTCTCCCAAAACTGCTTCTGGAAATCACTGGCCTGTGTTTGGCTAGCTTCACCAGAAGTAGCTGCTTGCGACACGGCCGTGTTGCCCATATTTACATTCTCCTCACCTTCCTCCTCATTTTCCTCATTTTCCTCCTTTTCCTCCTTTTCCTCCTCCTCCTGGTCCTCCTCCTCCTCCTCCTCGAGGACATCATCAACAGCATCCTGTCTAGACCAGAGGTTGAATGTGCGGCTTGGATGTGCCGTATCTGGAGTAGGAGCAGCACTGCGGACATTCCTGAACTCAAAGTCCTGCGCCGTGTACGGCGTCATGGGCGGCCGAGTCTGGGGTTCAGCAGCATCATCATCATCGTCGATATCTTCACTATCGAAAAAGCTGAAGGGTTGAGGATCGCGCGCGGCCCCTGGCGTAGTGGCATCATCTCCCTTAGGTCGCTTGTATAGCGCCTCCAAGGGGTGGACCTTGGTGGCCGAGGGGGTCACAGGGGGGATTTTGATGGTCAGGCTCGTGATCGAGCTTGAAGATTTGGGACGCGCCGACTCCAGCTTGGCAGCAGAGCTGGGGCCCGGGCTGGCCAAGACTTCAGTCTGAACCTTCAACTTCTTAGCCGGAGTTGTGGCTTCGGCGGTTTTGCCCTTCTTGTCTTGATCATCTTGACCTGCGTCTTTATCTTCATCTTCATCTTCGTCCGAGGATTCATCGGACGAGGTGCCACTGCTGCTAGTTGTGTCATCTTCTGCCACGGGGGCGGGTGCGCTGGACTTAGGTTCTGCAACATCCGCCTTCACAATCTGCGTAGAGTGCCTGGTAGCCCGAACAGCGTCCACAACGTCTCCTTTACTATCGACCCAGCCGACCCCATCCTCGAAAGTGACGGCCTCAGGCTTCGCTCCATCTGTGGTTGACTTGAGGAAGGATGGATATTTGGTAGTCTTTTCAAACTCGTGAATTACGACTTCCCGGTCGCCTTTCCGCTTCTTCTTCTTGTGCTCGGCAGTTACATCGTCTGATTGCGTCGCAGCGGGTTCGGGCAGCTTAGTCTTGAACAGACACTCTGGTCGATCGGTATATTTGGATTTAAGCTCTTTCTTCTTCTTTTTCTTGTCCTTCTTCTCGTCTTTGGATGACCGTTTCTCTTTTCCCTTGTCTTTCTTCGACTTTCGCTTGCCCTCGATCATCTCCTGTTCTGTAGTTGTCCAACCGCGCTTGACTTTGCGGTCCTCAAGCTCAACACCATCGACCAAGCCGGCTTCGCGCTTTCTCTTCTTGGACTTCTTCTTCTTCTCCTTCTTGGTCGTGCTTGACTCGCCATCCTTCGTAGGTTGAGGGATGGCTTCTGGCTTTGCTTTTTCGATGCGCATCTTGGTGCCCCTTAGGGTAGCTCCGTTCAGCTTCGTCTTGATCTTGTCGGCTTCGGCAGTGGGCAAGTCAACGAAGCCGTATTGCTTCTCGGGAAAGGTTTCAATGGTGTGGTAGGAGATGTTTCGCGCGTGGGGTATCACGGAAGAGGGGATTACAACGCTGAGAAGAGATGCATCAAGGGGCGTAATATGCAACCGCGTATATTCAGTATTCGGGGCTGCGGCGGAAGAGGATACCGACTTGGAGACTGTGGCCATGCTTCAGTAGAATAGAGATGATTTCATGGCGGCGCCAGCCGGTATTGCGCACTGAGAGGGGCTGGCGCTTTGATCGGGTATCTAGACTCGAGCTCTACGAGAGGAGGAGATATGATAGATATGCCCGCGAAGGAAGCAAACCTGGAATGGAAGCATTGACATTCGTTGGGAATGAAATCCTTCTTCATCAGGCCCCAACACCCAAGACAAAGGGCGGCTAAAAAGTTCGCTGGTCTGGTTGAGCTCTCCACTTTTTAAGCGTCCAAGTCCCTGGTCCCGCACACCGTTTCATGTGCACGGATCTCTTAATGCGCCGTTCACCGTTTGGTCCACCATCTATTGATGCTTAAGGTTGTCATCAATCAATCACCGTCCGTCCGACTTCAAGTCATCTAGCCGAGGGCTACCCCTTAGACTACCTGAACCTAATGTGACCTCCATTTATTGAATCAACTTTATCATCATCAGCATCATCATCATCATTTTGCACATACTCGAGACCTATTCAAAATGGCAACCCAATTGGCACCGAAACGTTTTGTTAGATCCGTAAGCATGAACTTATCTGTCCCATCTGCCATCCAATCTCCGATCTCGCGTACTTATTCATGTACTTATCTTGTCTTATCTATCCCAGGTCTTGAAGTCGTTCATGGCCGAGTCAGGCTTGGAACCGAGGTTGGTGCCTATTTAGGGGCAAAGAACCTCAAAACTGTCAAGCCCGTATGTACCTGGCTGATAATGGTGACATGAGTGTCTCGCAGGCTTTTCGGTCCGCATGTAAGAGTCATTAGGAGACATTCTATGCCCCGTATAGATATTGACCTTGATAGCTCAGAATCAAAAGGGCAGTAGTGGGAAAGGTTGACTTCGAACTGGATATCACCAAACACCACACAGTCAGTCTCCTGCCTTTATCGGGAGAAATGGATCGACTTACCATCATACCACAGAACCGTTTAGGGATCCTCCATGGCGGCACGATTGCAAGCATGGTGGACCTAGGGGGTTCTCTCGCGGTAGCATCCACAGGTCTATATGCCACAGGCGTTTCTACCGACATGAACAGTACGTGACCTGTTCACAGTTTATGGGGCTTTGTAGTAGCTGCCTCCGGTGTATGAACGGGTGCTAACAAGGCCTAGTCACCTATCTGAGCAGCGGGGGGAAGATTGGTGAAAAGATCTCAGCCACTGCTGTCTGTGATAAGAGTAAGTCTCAAATCTCTACACTTTGGCTTGAGCTTTGCTGATTCTGAGCTTCTCCAAAGTTGGTAAAACCTTGGCTTTTACATCTGTCACATTCAAAAATGCTCAGGGTGAGCTGGCAGCCCGAGGTAGTCATACCAAGTAAGTACTTACCTTCGAACCTATAGAAAAATTTATTAGTACAAGTATCTCACAGACATCTTCAGATATGTCACAAAGGCTGTGAAAGCCCAGGAATCGCCCTTCACTACCCCATCTGGGGCTGAAGTGGCCGAAGACGAATGACGATAGCCAACATCGCGATGTATATATCCTGTAATTATCAATTTGCATATACTGTTCCCCTGTCCGTGTATGCCATCTGGGTCTCTGGCTGTGACTCTTCACTTGACTAGCCAACTGGTGAGCGCGTTGGTAAGCAGCCCATTTGTCGGTTGTGCATGGAAATCTCAAGTATTTTTAATAGAGTACGAACACTCCAAGATAGCTAGAGGTATTCTGGTACTCTATGTGCCTGGATGGGGAGAGATTTTACGATTTTATAGATGTAAAGCAGTGTGCCTTGGTGTGTGATTGCGAACCAGAGCCTTTTTGGCTTGACTATTAACTTACAGCTCGTAGGCTTAGGCATTGATATTTCCGACTTCCTGTTTATAGATGGTTGCCTTCTGTAATTTGCATTACACAATGATAACAATAACCCAACAGGGCGAGTTAGAACAACAGGGGTATCAGTAAGGTAGTCCAGAAGGAAGCTATACATATGTTCTTGATAAGAAATCAACTCGTCTTCCCGGCTGGACCAGATCATCACATGAGCGCTTTGGGCACGAAGAAGTTGTGGACCACACCCGGCCCTAGAGACATGAGCATAGCTTTCGATGCCTGAGACTTCGAGTGTGGTTCAGGTTGGAGCACTCGTCATTACATCAAGGAGAAATTCAAGCGCGCTGACGGTGCAATCGGCTATCACTCCAACATCCATCAGGGGCCCATGCCAACAGGGGCCCATACCAAGTATGCTCCCTAGAACACAAGAGGAGTGGCAAAAGGCTATTGACCGATGGATATTTAATGTCTCCGAACGTCGTTCCAAGAAATTTTACTCTTCTTGTCATTTTACAAGAGAATCCGGCTTCTGTAGATTGACTTCAAGAACGCCTTTTGTCCCAAGGGATGCTGTCGTTTGGTATGGTACCTCGTCAGCCGTTTTCACGAGGACCATTGGTTGAGTCTTAAGCCGCCACGAGTTCTTGAGATCATGGGCTGGGAAGATGAGAAGGAGAAAAACGAGATCCAGAACGCCTTCGAAAGTGCTGTAGTGTGATACCTACCTAGGTTATCTACCCCTTTACCGGCAGCATCTCCCCTTATTGATCCACCCAACGTTCATTGAACTGCCGAGTCTGCCGACCTGTCAGACCGGCAAATGCGGGGCGAGCATCCAGCGGCTAATCGAAGTCCCACCGCCCAACCACCAGCAAGCTAAAGATCGTCATTCTCTCTATTGGAGGAAACCGAATGCCGTGCTCCAGTGCCTCGACGACCCCCATACTTACCCCGTAACGATCCATACTGGCCAATCAATCTGTGTTGGCGAACCCCCATCGCGAAATGGTTTGAAGCTGCATCTCTATCTCTTTTTTCTTTCTGCTGCGACGAGAAGAATAATTTGAAGAGTGATAGTTGACTGATTGAACACATGAACGAATGAATGAAGGACAGATATGTTCCCTGACTAGAGAGCTACAATCTAATTCCAGCTGGGGGTCCATTTCCAGAGTTCCCAATCGCCTGTGGTTGATACTATGTAGATAACACCCCTGAATGTATTTCATCCCCACACCTACAGCCGCTACGGTTAGAGCTCCCCCCACTTGCCCATCCCCCGGATTTTGTATCAGCCTCAACTCAAAACTAGGCCCGTCGTGTCTTGGTGGCCACGATATCAACGTCGGCCGAAGAAGAGTAGGAGAGGAACATACACATTTTTGTCTGGATCATTTCCCTCTCTTTTCGGGTGGCCAGGAGGAACAAGAAAATATGGCAGCAGTCGGTGAGTCCTCAACAGATATCCGCATCCATCTGACGGATTCGGCCAAAACCACTACTACCCTAGACGCCTAAAAAAGAAAAAAAGGAAGAAGAAGAAAACGGTGCGCGCTGACATATATCGGGGAACATTAGCGGCAGCATCCATCGCTGCTACTGCGGCTGGTCTCACATATCTTGACGGCAAATTTCATTTGAGACAAGATATACAGACGCTCCGCGCGAAGAACAAGGGCGTTCAACGCATGGGAAAAGCGAGTAAGCCAGCTCCGATGAAACAGCTCATCTCATGTCATCGAGAACTCCCTATCAACCCAATCGTTTGCCAAAAGAGAATTACTCACTTCATCACCAGTCAAAGAGAAACGTATATCTCCCTACTACTTCTTCGAGACCAACGCCCAGCGCCAGCCCAACGCGCAATGCGTCTGGTCCCGCAACCACGGGTGCTACACCTGGGCCGAGTCCTACTACCGCGTGAACCAGTTCGCGCAGTTCTTCCTGGGCCAGGATGTGAAGCCGGGCGACCTGGTCGGCTTTTTCATGGCCAACTCGCCCGACTTCGTCTTCGCCTGGATGGCGCTCTGGGCCATCGGCGCCGCCCCGGCCCTCATCAATCACAACCTGACCAGCGCCGCCCTGCTCCACTGCCTGAACATCGCCGACGCCAAGTTGATCCTCGCCGACGGTGTGCCCCAGCTCCTCGAGCGCCTCGACGCCGTGCGGGGCGACCTTGATGCCCAGGGCGTCCGGATCGTCAAGCTCGAAGACGCCCGCCCCACCCTCATCAACCCGGCGCGCGGCGAGCGGCCCCCAGATTCGCTGCGTGAAGGTGTGACGCCCGACTCGCCCTTCGGCCTGTTCTACACCTCGGGCACCACGGGGCTGCCCAAGGCGGTTATCGTGCCCGCGACCGCGGGATACATGCACGGCACGAGCCGGGACTGCGGGTTCGCCTACGTCGACGGCGACGACGAGCGGTACTACGACTGCATGCCGCTCTACCACGGCACGGGGGGCATAAGCGCCATGACCCAGCTGCTGACGGGCCAGACGCTCTGCATCGCGCCCAAGTTCAGCGTGAGCGGGTTCTGGCACGACATCCGAGACTCGGGCGCGACCTGGTTCGTGTACGTGGGCGAGACGCTGCGGTACCTACTGGCGGCGCCGGCCTCGCCGCTCGACCGGGCGCACCGCGTGCGCGGCATCTACGGCAACGGCCTGCGCCCGGACGTCTGGAAGGCCTTCCGCGACCGCTTCGGCATCGAGGTGATCCACGAGTTCTTCAACTCGACCGAGGGCATCATGCCGCTCGACAACCCGGCGCGCGGCGACTTCCGCGCCCACAGCGTCGGCCACCACGGCCTGCTGCAGCGCCGCCGCTTCCACGACGTCCTGGTGCCCGTCGAGATCGACGTCGACACGGGCGACCTGGCGCGCGACCCGGCCTCGGGGTTCGCCCGCCGCGTGCCCTACGCCACCGGCGGCGAGATCCTCGTCCGCCAGCCGCCCACCGTCACGCCCCCCTTCCCGGGCTACTACAAGAACCCGGACGCGACGCGGTCCAAGTACGTCGCCGACGTGTTCGCCAAGGGCGACCTGTGGTACCGCACCGGCGACGCCCTGCGCCGCGACCCCGACGGCCGCTGGTTCTTCCTCGACCGCCTCGGCGACACCTTCCGCTGGAAGGGCGAGAACGTCAGCACCGCCGAGGTCTCCGAGGTCCTCGGCCGCTACCCGGGCGTCGGCGAGGCTACCGTCTACGGTGTCTCCCTGCCGGGGCACGATGGGAAGGCGGGAATGGCGGCGATTGTGGTCGATGAGGCGCTTGGTGGCGGGTTTGATTTCAATGGGTTGTTGAGGTAAGTCTCTCTTTGTTCTTCGTGTTTGCGGTGGTCCTATTCTTCCGGTACTGTATTGTAGACCGAAGGATAGGTAGGGGATTCGATGGTGTTGTCATGACCTTTCCCCCTTTCTACCTCCCCCCCTTTTCTCCCTCTCCCTCTCCCTCGCCCTTTATTCCTCTTCATCCTCCATACCTCGCTATTCCTCATCACCCCCCACCAGCCTACTCACTCACTTCTCAATGAAAAGACACGCGCGAGCCCACCTCCCCAAGTACGCGGTCCCGATCTTCATCCGCCAGCTCTCGGAGCGGTCCGCGACCCACAACAATAAGCAGGACAAGGTGCCCCTGAAGAAGGCGGGCGTGGACCCGGCCGAGACCAAGGGAGATCCGGTGGTGTGGATCAGCGACATGGGTAAAGGCGATGAGTACGTGCCCTTCGGGGAGCGCGAGTGGGGTTTGTTGCGCGTTGGCGGTGTTAAGCTTTAGTGTGGGTTAGACGAGGAGAGAGAATGGGGATGGTGGAAGAGGGGAGAGGGAGAAACGGTGTGAAAGGGATAGATAGATGAGGGTGTATTGCACAAAGTGGAGTGTCGAGATGATAAGAGTTCAGTTTCATGGGAAGGAGGCATAGATGGGATATGAGCAGTTGGGAAGGTCTGGGAGACAGACGTACAAGAATTGGTAGATTTCATCTATAGGATATCGTAGTTAATTAAGACGGCTTATTATCTTGACGCAGATGACGAGGGGAAGGGCATAGCTTTGTTGGGACAGTATAATCACTGTTCTTTTCTCGCTTCCTGAAGCCTAGTATCATCATTCATGCTCCCGATGGGTGTGGATTCTCATAGCCACCCTATAGTATCATTTCATTACATGATCCCCTACGTGTTCTTGGTTTTTCAATTTTTTAAAATGAAGAACATCGTATTGAATAGTGACTGAGTTCAAAGCTGGTTATGGGAGATAGCGTCGCAGATGTGAAGAAGAAAAAAAAACGCCTAACCCCAAGCTATGATTACCATGCTAAGGCCCATCCCATCCCGAATTACCCTTGAATTAAAGCAAACCCTATGAACAGCAACGCCGCCATTTTCTTGAACCTATCCGATCCGTGAATACCATGCATCCCAATGTACATCAGTAGATAGTCGTCATCATCGTGGATCTCGATCTCTTATTCGCTTGGAGCAGACCTACGTGGCCATTGCTCAGTGTTATATCCGAAGGGCCTGGTTCGGGTCAAAAGGTGAGATGCGTACATGTAAGGCGGGGTAGGTGATTGGACATACTTCAAAGGACCCGTATCCGCCATAATACTCGGCCATCTAATTTCAGATTTATGTACCCATGCACTGGGTGTCGCAGGCTTTGATGCTATTGACATTGGCTTCGGCTCCGCTTCCTTTGGTGCCGAGGGCTTTGGTGTCGAGGGCTTTGGCGTCGAGGGTTTTGGAGTCGAGGGCTTTGATGTCGAGGGCTTCGGAGTATTTACTAGAATCTGATTCTTGGGCTTTTGGGGGCGATTGGTTTTACTTTTGGAACTGGCACGAGATCCTTTGGCAGTTTTAGAAGTCTGCTATCGCCCGTGGCTGTCAGAGGAAAAACTCCAGGCCGAGAATAGACGGGTTGAAGGGGCAAATTACCACGCTTTCTCCATCCGACGCATTCCACAAGTCTCTATTGGCCACGAGCTCAGCGTAATCCGGTCGTGGGACTTTCCTACGTGTGCGACGCGGCATTTCCTGTTCCGAATCCTCAGCTTCAGAATCCACGGCTGATATGGAGTCTCGAGGATTGCTGGAGAGAACAAAATCTGTATCCTCCTGTTCTTTGATAGGGAGGCTCAATGCATCTGTTCGACTGGCCCTGGGCCTGCTTTTTCCAGGCGTAACTACGTAATGTAAGCAAACAGGAAAAGCCTTCTGTGCTCGTTCATGCGTCATCGGATTGTGACGTACAGGTATGCGGAACCTTGCCCAGGTGCTCTTTGATCCAATACTTGCTGGCCAGGTTGGATCCTGTAACTACGGCGCTGAATCAGAAAATGGTCGATATATGATGCAGATTGGTAGGCTCACTTTCCCATCCGAACTTCTCAAATATGTATTCGTTGGTAAGCTCCTCTCCGTCTGGTATCAGCTCCGAGTGATTCTCGAAGTGCCTCAGTGCTCGATTATACGCGAGAGGGGGTTCAGAAAAGGTAGGCTTTGCGCAATCAGGCAGAGAGCATCTGATAACAAAGTAACCCTTACGCTGAGCGTGACGGAAGATGCTTTCGCCGGTCTCCAGGTTCGGAAACGCAATCTGCTCTATGTCACGCCGAGCGACGTTGGTAGAGCTCTTGTAAGACATCAGTCAGCAATGCTGGCAAGCAGGGCAGATCTGATACCGACCTTGTCATTGTCGGTCCGTTGGCGCTTAGCCACAGATACCTTAATCTCATCGGCACTCTCTGCCCGAGAGCGCTTCGTGCTTTGGCTTTGGACAGCAATGGTGGACTCGGCAATGACTTGCTCTTGCACCTGGTCATCGATTTGACTTGTCTGAGTAGGCTTGGGAGTAATAAGCGTCCGGCCGACGGCGGGGGTCGACCGGGGTCGTGTACTGGATTCATGCAAGCGTGCGGCTTGAACAGGAGAAGTCTGAGCGCCGGTAGTAGGTTCACCTGGGCCAAGGTTGGCACCCAGGACAGTGGTAAAATAGCTGTTCTCGCGTGGTGGAGACATGATCGGGGTAGGAGGGCGTATGGTCAGAGCAGAGGTGCCGGGGATGACACTGAGATACCTGGGGGCTATGGACTGAAGTTCGGCGAGGCCAGCATCAATGGCGGGGCCCTCGACGTCGAGACGTTGAAGTTTGGTGCGCAGATGCTGGAGCAGTTTGTCCTTCTCATGCTCAAACGCGGCACGTTCGTTGTCCACCTCCTTGAGGAGAGCGCGCAGCTTGGGAACGTGAGAGCGGGCGAGGGTGTCATCGTAGGCTGCGGCCAATTGCTGCAATTCCTTCTTCACAAAGGCGGAGGCATAGCCAGTAAGGGCATGATTAAGTTTCCCGGCGGAGCTGCTGATGTGATCAGACGCTGCTGGGACAGCCTCGGAAGCCATGACGACTCATTGGCGGATACTGGCGATTGGGTTGGACTAGTCTCAATTGGCGGCTACGTGACGTCTACCTAGGTAGGAAGTAGTCTAGGTAGGGACCCGACGAGACGTCCGAGACCTGGCTGGCTCTCGCAGCCCGGGAGGTCAGACAGAGGCGGTTATGTCCGGCTGAGGGGAATTGAAAGTTAGAACCGTGGAAATGATAAGAGCAGGCACGACGAGTGCGTCTATGTGGTTAGGTACTGTAAAGTTGGAAGAGAATGGGAAAGAATGAGATGGAAACGGAATGCTGAATGCTACGTCTCTGCACGTTCTCCGCACCCGACCATGTGCTGCTCAATTGCAATTGCAGTTGCAGTCACAGTTACAATTGCAATCAGGCGACATGGAGAAGGGAAATGTGCAAAAGCGGCTACCGAACTACAGAGGGTATGAATATGAATATCTGGTTATCATAAGCATACGAAACCACCTCAGAGAGGCGGTTACATGGAATGGAAAGTGTTGAAGACGGGGAGGAAGATGAGGTTTGAAGTTGAATGCTGAATGAATGGAGTGCGGTGATTGAGATCCATCCAATACGGAGTGCGTCGTAGTGAGAAGTGAGTGGCGGGCGTGATTGAATCGGCGGTCGGTCACATTGAATTTTTGCAGGGTCTAAGCTACTAATCTTGGAAGGTACTTCATATATGTAGGTGCTTAGGTAAAGTACATCAGGAGGTGGCGACAGGGTAGCAGTTTGCGCTGAGGAGGGGACGAAGGACGGAGCAAAGCACGTTGAAGAAGAGGACGAGGCGAGGCGAGCCAATCATGATGACGGATTACTGTACTATCCATGGATGCCGGGCAAGGCTGGGACAGAAGGGAAGGTACGAACTCTAATCTGCTATCGATGGCTACCTAGGTATGGTTGGTTCAATCGGTATGAGCAGCGTGTGATATCCATAGATGGGAATCTACGATATAGCATCGAGGCAGGCCTTGAGAAGCTCAATAACTTCCCTTCCAAAGGAGTCAGTCATCGGGGTAAAATCCTTACAGAGCTTTGCGATCTGCTGTATCTTCTGGGGTAATAAGTAAGCCACGCTTCTTTCTTCGGTTCGCATATGCAGCCACCCGCTTTTGATACCCCGGTAGGTTTTGAGTATGTACTTATGTACTTAATCACGTTGCCATTCTCTTTTCCAGCGGGAATCAATCCTTCGGGGGTTTTTGCCAAGAACAGCATCATCTTCATATCACCAACATTTCTTGTTAGACTGGCTACCGAGGTTCATGTAGACGATATGGTCTCAGTACATAGCATACTCAGTGTATACTTCCTGCTTTGAAGGTATCTTCCAACAGTGGGGAGACAAAACAAGCAGCAGAAAGAAAACCTGCTGGGCCAGCCCCTATCTCATATCTGAAATAACCGAGTTCAGGTCCGCCCAAATGCTGTATGCTGTCGAGGCTCATAAAAGCCCCCGGTCGATTCCAGGTATGCTCGTTACGAAGTATTCACAACTTTCGATGCACCACATTCACCCCATCCGCCTTTTTCGACTCAAATTCCTCCCCGAAAACCCCTTACATCTCCCTTCGCACCGAGATAGCCTGCGACTCATCGCTATACTCGATATCCTCCCAACCAAGACCCTGGTCTTCTTCACCTCTCTTTTCCCCGCGACGCCGTGCGTGAGACTAGTAGGCAAGCCCTTCATTTCCATCGAGTCCGCTGCTGTCATGAGTCTTCCATAGAGCATGAACCCCTCCTCGTCATCCAGCTTCTCGACTGCCTGCAAGTCCCGCTTCGCCGCCGCCACTCCGTTGTCTACCACTTTGGCGGCTTGTCAGCTTGTCCGCTGGTTCCTCATGGCATACCTATGCTGTTCGCGGTCGACACGCCGAGCTCTAGGCCGATGACGCGATCCGGCTTGTACTGCTTCGCATACCGGCCCGCGTTTCCAGCCTTCGGGCCGTACTACTTGAAGTAGTCCTTCTGACAATCGTCCGGCGCCTCGATGATTACTAATACGCCCTAGCCCAGTTTGTTAAACACCCTCTGCATGCCACTACTTCTACCTTGCCCTTCTTATTCAGCTGGCCGCCGTCTGATGTAGGCTTCAGCAGCTTAAGAAGATCCCATACCCCGCGAGATGGTAATTTGCAACCGCCAGAGTGGAGCGTTAGGTTGCACCCGTTGGCGACAGTTTCCATTTCTAGGGCTTCCAATACTTGGCGCCTCGGTGAACCCCTACTACATCCATGCTGTGTCTAGGATGGTGTAGTGATGATGCGGCAATTGCTTGGTTCCCTTTATAGCGCAGATAATGGAGGTATGTTGAAGGTTCCATCCCATTCGAATGAGCACACCGAGCACACCGTGATCGAGGTGAGAACTTATAATTCAGCTGTCCTGGCCCAGTCGAACATGTTCGCGATCAGAGCCGGTTGGCCGCCGCATGCCATCGATTGGATAATGCCAGCCGCCTTTGCTTTTCGTGCAGGGCCACTTATGACATCCGCCTCGGGATTTATCGTGGTGACGTGCTACTTGTGCTTGCAGCCATGGAGAGCGTGTCTGATATCGATTGCGGGGTGACCGGTGACTCCGAGGGTGACGCCCACATCGGAAGTAATGAGGGCTGTTGAGTCTGCCGAGATGGCCGTCTTGCCTTCTTAACACCTTCCGGTACCGACACAGTCACTGTGTCATCTTTTTTCTCCGCGGGGAAGCCCGTCCGGTCTTGAGCGCGTCGAGTGCTCGGTCTTTAGAGATGTCGGCAATACGAGCCAATCTCATAGATGAACATGGAAGCAAACTTGTCAGCACCGATGATGCCGATTTAGATAGGCGGGCTTTCCGGCTGCCTTCAGCTCCGCGAGCTTGGTTGGTAGGCGTGTCATGGTGACGATGTCCTTGAGAGAAAAATTCAACGCTTGATGGGCTAGGACTAGACACAGCTGTGGGGTAGACATGGTTGAAATCGAAACTGACCACAGAGAATGTCGCGATGGTCGGCCTTCTCGGTAGTATCTCCAAACATCACTCAAGGGGAGGTTCTTATAAGCACCACAGGCTCTCCGCATTCGGAAGAGACTAAGCCTGTCACGCAACACCAAGTGGCTACAGGCATTGTCTTTCGGCAACTCCAACATGCGAGCTCCCGTCGTTGTCGTCTCCTTCCCGTGTCACACAGGGATATCCCGCATTCACAGCATGGTTCCCGATCCGACACCAAGGCGAAGATCCATGATCTCTGCTATATTACTCCAGGAAATGGCGGGGAAACCGGAAAATGGCCAATGAAGCTACCAGCGTTGGCGCTAATCAGCGTACATCCTCCCCAACAGGTCAGGTCATCGACATTAGATCGTTTGGGGTTGAAACATCTGGGATTGCGCGAGGGCGGCGGTAGTCAGCAGCTGGGTAGGCATAGGATACGAAGTAGGAGACGAAAGAAGCTGTGTGGTTTGGGCTAGCCCGGATACATCCGCTGCTATAGCATTTATCACATCTCTGGTACCATACAAGGTCACGGCTTTTATAAGACATGCTTGGGTTTCCCCAGAGTGTGGTAACGCTGATCAAAGTCCTATAGATTCTACCCTCTCGAGCTCACACATTCCGGCTTTTATTTGATTTCATACTTCATACTTCATACTTCATACTTCGTACTTCATACTGCATCCTTTGATAAGTGCCCCTGATAGCTATCGTGGGAAAAGACGGCACCATGACTCAACCCGATCATAATGGCTGGAAAGTGGACTGGGCTGTCATCGTGGCCTCGTGGCCTTCCCCAGAGCGAGCTGACAATGAACGAAAGTTCGTGAGGGAGAGCCGACTTTAGGCCTTTGCCAATTTTTGTGAGTCGAATGCGAGCTGAAGGAATATCTTATACATACGTTCTAACTGATATCGTATTTCCAGGTCATTATTTCATATTGAACCACGTCGATTGTAATGTCTCGCCTCAAGCTAGGGTTCAAGGTCTTGAGGATGACATCGGACTGAAAAGGGGTAGAATTCCTCATCGTCCTGAGTTTGACCGACTGTTCCATGGATCTGTGCCAACTAACGCTGCTCAATAACGAGTGTGAATTAAAGCAGTGGAATGGACGAAATTATTGACCAAAAGTCTGTCTCGCATCTGGAGAAACCACAGGCCATAAATTGACACGCCATCGCGACATTTGGGTAAAGAACTCCATACGGCCTGAGTATATTCGCATTCCGCTTTCCTGGACTCTTTCGGCATTCCAACCCAGCTTCACAGGAAGGACTCGAAATATCTGTCGCGACGGCGATCAACTTACTTAGGTGTTGGGTACGTCGTGATCGCTGGAGCGCATACATAGACATGCGAACCCCTATTCCCAACCACTAGGGTCCCTGCCTCATGTAAGACCGGAACATGCTATCTTATGAAAAGAAATAATGTCCTGGAGTTTATTTGGTCATGCAAGCTGGATCATGACTGAAATTTGACCTTCACCATCATTCTGAGGGCGACCGGGAGCACTGGGTGCGCAAGCCTCTGGCACATGCTATACATACAACGATCATCACTTCACCATCGCCAAACACGAGCCCGGCGCTCGCGCAACTACATCCCGATATCGAGCGACTTGGCCTCGTTCGCGCTCACGACCAGCCTTCGACTCGTCATGACCAGGACGTCCTAGCCCCTCACGATTTCCCTTTCCGCGATCTCCAGCGCACGCGGCATTTCCGCCTCCGCACGGTCTTGCGACTTGGGTAGCTAGCTTCCTTACATCGACAACGACGACAATAATGAGTCGATCGCCACTCTTCGCACGCAGCGCCTCGAGCTGCGCCGTCGTGTTCGGCACGTAGAGCCCGGGCAATTTTCAATCCGCACACGGCCACAGACAAGTCGGGTTGCATGACTGAGACGAACGGGAGGGGCTTGTTACCCGGGATAGACCAGGTACCGCTGCCCGTGTTTCGCGGCCTTGAGAGTTCGATCGCGGTATGAACGAATACCCCGGTCCCTTCCGGCGCACCGAGTAACTGCTCCGACACGGCATCCGCGCCGCCACCGCGGATCGTCGCAAGACTGAGTGGGGCGACGTCTTCCGATGGGATGATCCCCTTATTTTTCTTCCCACGACCTAAATACGCAGGTTGGATGAGCTCCTGTAACCTAAAGTCGCCTCGCGGGTTGGAAAGGGTGTCCGGCGATCGGGACCGGCGCGCCTCGCCCCCGGCGACATAATGCACGCCACCGATGGTGTAACGACCATCCTGCAGGAAGAAGGGAGACAGGAGCCAGGCATCCGCGGCGACCAGGACGTCTTTGACAGCCTCGGCCTCGAGAGCGCAGTGGTCGGGCAAGATCGATCCGCCGTGCGGACGACCTCGAATGGGGTTCCCGTGACCCTGTGGGAACGCGCGCCTCAGGTTCGTGGAGGGGGCGTTCAGACCTGCGAGTGTACCTAGGTTCACCGGGGGGAGGGGGCGGCAGGCTTGTCATCATGAGCTTAAGGCTTAAGATGGCGACTCATGACGATAACCTATCGTATGCGTATTTCTTGTGTTTGAATGCGACCGTAGACTACCTATGTATGCCGTGAGCAGCCATCGGCATACAGTAGGAGCGGCACGCATCGTGCACATGATGTTACTAGGTAGGTTACTGTCGTGTGAATGGGAGACTGAAGCTCATTCCCCGCCGTAACTCCGCTGTCGGGTGGGTTGCGCAGCTCTCGTATTTAAGTACAGGCTTGTGGTGCCTCAAACGCGAATCCCAGTATTTCTACATATATCTAAGGGAGATTGGTACCGGTAAATGCGCTGGGGGCGCTGGCGAATGTGCCGGTGCCGCCGCGGAAAGAGAAGCACTGTCTCAAATTGCACAGATGATTACCTCGGTATTTATCTTCTATAGCGCTCAGTAAACTATTTGATGATGATGATGATGGTGATGATATCTTTCGTCGGCTTTTTCAGGTACGCATGTACCAACGGGCTATCGTAAGTAATAAAGCTGACAAACTTGCCGGGATTCGAGTTCATCTGACTCCAAAGCAGAGGTTATTTAGCGAGTCGTAGGGACTCATCTCTTCTTGCCCCCAGCTCATTCAATTCCAGCTCCGATGCGTCCGACAGGATCGACTCCTCGTCGAAGCTGTGCCTCTGCTCTGTGCCGACTTTCTGGGTCTCGTGTGTGTGGAGCTTCGTGTTGACGAACATGACAAAGAGACCCAGATCATACGAGATTCGCAGCGCACCCGCCACCACGAAAGCGATCCAGAACTTGTCGCTGGCTGCCAGTATACCGGTTACGCTGGGACCGATCGTCGAAGTCAGCGTCCGCAGCGTGCTGGTGATGCCGTTGACCGCCGTCCGCTCTTCGGGCCTCACTACGGCTGCGATGAAGGCGGCCCTCGGTGCTTGGTCCATATTGTTCAGCCCCAGCCGAATGAAGAGCAAGATGACGGTAAGCGGGATATTTTGGGCGGCTGGGAACAGCAGAACGGCCGTCGATGACGGAAGATGGGTGAAGACCATGGTCTTGATCAAGCCGAGATGTCGAGCCAGGGGCCCGGCCAACACGGTGGAACAGAAGGACAGGAAATATGCCGCCGATGCCATGTCGCCAAGGACGGACTTTGGGACATGGAACTTTCGGTCGATATAGTAGTTTGTTAGTGAGAAGGAGACCATACCATCGGCCAAAGAGTCGACTGCTAGAAGAAACCAGAGCTTGTACATTATCCATCGGGTATCTGCCGAGATCTGGGATACCCAACTACTTCCCCGCTGCGTACGTGGTGCAGCAGGCGGGTCCTGGTCGAGGTCCGCTGGCTCCCCTTGTTGCTCGTCCAGCAACACTTCAGCTTCTTCCGTCGCATTTCGCTTTTCGTCGATTTCACACTTCTCGCTGAGGCAGCTCATGCATCCGATGGTCAGGATACCCATGCCGATGTAGAGCCAGAAGATGGCATGATACGCATCGGCCAGTGTCCAGCCGTCGCGACCTCGCAAGAACTCGATCACGCGCCCCGAGACTTCAACTCCGGCCGCGGATCCCAGAATCGAGGTGGCCACGTACCAGGACAACACGTCGGATCGTGTTTTTGGTGTAGTGAGATGAGACAGGGTCGACTCCTCAATGGCGCGGAAAGGTCCGAAGTCGGACCCGGTCGCGCTGATCACGCCAACGACGGCGGCTATGAGCAATATCCAGAAACTCTCCGAGATGGCGAACATCAGGCCCGCGACGACCATCAGCGAGGCGCCCATGAGCAGCACGCGACGCCGGCCGACCCGGTCGGCGACCATGGTCAGGCAGAGGGAGAGCAAGACATCCCCCGCGAGGGTCAGCGTCATGAACAGGCCGATCTGGTAGTCGGTGAAGGCCAGCTCGGAGAAGAACAGGGCGATGATCATGGATGTCGCCCCGTAGGCAAACATGCGACAGGCCCGGCCGAGGATGATGAGACAGGCGTCACGGCCGGTGGTGTAGACCGAGGCGATGCCGAGTTCGTGGTAGAGCCATTTCAACTGTGTGACGATGTACGATGACATGGCGGCTGCGGCATCAGAGAGACACTGGGTGGTCTATGCAGTAGAGAATAGGTGAAGTGGAAGATGGTGAATTGGTTTACAAGAAATCGACCAGAAAGGTAGGTAACCTAAGGTAGGTAGCGGTCTATCCGGGAGATACAGTATCCTGCATGAGCTAAGGTCGTTTAACTTATCGGAGTCCGTTCCAAACGGCCAATGAGAGATTCTTGTTGCCGTCGGGTGCATGTCTCCAGGTACCTACCTAACCCTGGTAGTAAGCGATGATGTGCTTGTAAGTAACTTATTGGAGGTGCATGATTAGATCAATTCGTGCAGCTCCTGGTCGGGTGAGAGGCAATCCATTGCAGTTCCGAAAGAATTGGCCATTGGCTCTCTTCGAATACTATGATATGCAATCCCAAGACTTATAGTCAATCTGTATTTCGCTCTGCATCTTAGCTAGCGCCCGTAGAAGTTTACGCGAGCCAATGCTATCCTTGGAGGAGGATAAAGGCTCATCCCACTCACTTATAAGCGGCCGGGTGCCGGAGAGGCCACCCGGGAATAAGTTAGTGCCTGGAACGAGACGTTTCCCAATCCGAGAAGGTGGACCGTACCGATCCACGCGATTGTAGTTCTTAACATGGAGTGCTGGAGTTGGTGTCGAGTCTCGCTCGATATGGAATGGGGGTGCAATGTCTCCCGGGGTCCAGGTGCCCAGAAAACCAAACTCCGATCATTCCGGCGCCGAAGAGCTCCTCGGAGTTGCGGCACTTCCACTTGTTGTCATCCGCCAGATCGGGCATCGCGCCCCTGTGGTCTTTTTAACGAAGATAAAGTGCAGCTCGACTTCAATGTTCTTTTCTGCCCTTGTCCCTGTCTCCTTTCTGCTTAGTAATCTCCGTTCATCGTAACCAGATAAGATTCTCTGGACCGTTTAGACACGCGCCAATTCCTTGATGATGATGGTATGATACTGCAGAACGAGCGAAATCGCTTACAATCTGTCCATTCAAGATAAGTCTAGCTTATCAGCCCATACTTCTCAAATATGGCCATTGCATCTGTATGATTTCTATCTCGACAGACCTCATAAGGGGTTCTGTCAAAATAATCCCGAACTGGTTTTGCCCCTTTCTCTATAAGCCACTCCACAACCTCGGCATTTCCGGCCACGGCTGCAGCATGCAGTGGCGTCTGGAATGGTGGACTCCCGGTCAACTCCAATTCTGACAGTGGATGAGGGTCGCTCATCGTGCTGATATCGATTTCTGGCACGTACTGGAAGTCGTTGATGCCATACTTATATAGAAGCTCAAGCTTCTCCACCCCGTCTCGCCTGCTTTGTGCTGCGGCAAGGAGATAGCTATGCGCTTGTGATTTGTTAATAGGCGATAGAGAAGGATCTAGGTTGTCGGGGATGTAGAGCCTCAAGATGTAGTCTAGCATTGAGACATCGCCATAGTGCAATGCCGCCTCGACAGAGTCCTGGGCTACCTCGAATCCATATTCTCTGAGTATCTGAAAAAGCTCCATGCCTGCTTCAGGAGAGGGGCTCGATGCTGCCCAAGCCAGCATATATGAACGCGGGATAGCCCAACCGGTGCGTAGCATAAGAGCCCAGACTTCGCATCCGTTGTCAGCCTGGCCCTGGAACATGCCATGCGACAAGGCATAGCTCTCGCCGAATATTAACTCGCTCGTTTCCGGCCAAGAGTGCCCTGTTACGTTGTCGGTCCCAAACAGCATCTCATGGCCTGGTGCAGGCGGGTTTCGAGTAACGAGATCTCGTACCAGATCCCGGTTGCCTTCTGACAATGTCATGGCAAGTATGATTTGGTAAAAGACTGGGACTGTCAGAACTGAGGTGCCGTTAATCTGATCGAGCATTTGAATGGTGTCAAAAGTCCCAAATTGGCAGTTGAGTAACATCTGCACCAGTGTGTCCTCTTCCCCTATAACGTCGAGATCAGTAAATATCCATATACAGGTGCGAATAGGAGTGCAAACCTTGGCTGGCAGTCAGGTTCTGCTGCAACATACACACTTGAATCGCGGCGAGTACAATATCTTTGAGCGCCCAGTATTTGACATCGCTTTCGCTTAGGTCTTGATCCCTGGCATGGCGAACGCCTCGGACATGGGCGAGACCGTTTCTCAGATATCTTTCTAGCGATATCTCGCCGTGTTTTCTGGCATTATGATTTCGGTGAAAACAAAATACTTCATCTGATGTCATGGGCGACGAACTCCTTGAACTAGGGTTGAGATATGATAGAGGCGATAAAGACAAGTCGTGAACTCGGGGAAACATCTTGATGGTATGAAGGTGACAAGGCTACTCGTGGATCATGAGCATGAGTACTGAAGTCGTGTGACGAACAGGCTCAACGTCATGAACGGCCGAGGATAGGTTATATATCTAGGTAGTCTGAACCACGTTCTTGGTGGCCATTGAGTACAACTGCAGTCTGAATACGACGAGATCCTTTGACCGCATTCCGACCGCAGAAGTATGAGAATACCGAAGTCCGAGCGGTAGACGTCCAGGGAGTCGGGCAGCGGAGCAAGAGGTTCACATTTGTTGAGCGATTGCGCCGCATGCACCTTACAGCCCCTTTGGACATGATACATCGAGAATGACAGCGGAGTTTCTAAAACGGATTACGTATTTTCAGCTTGATATTGCCTTTGGTCTGTAAACGGGAGACCCAGCAGGCCCGGTACTGGGGCCGGTGGCGGCTGGGCTCGGCGGAGTGATGACCAGGGGCCGACCCTGTCAAAACTGGATACGTGATTGGCTCTCGGGTTACGAGTCGTAGATGCAGCAGGTAGTCTGGTACCTAGGTAGTTAAAATAAGAACTGGCTCGACGAATATCATGAAAGGGAATGGGAGACCGTGTCGGTAACTCCGCCCTATTATCATTAGGTAAGCTACTGTAGCCCTGGAGTGGCGGGGTTACCTATTGAGGTAGTAACATAATACTTGCCTACCTCGGTAGGTACTTATCTACCTAGGTAGGTAATAATAACCGGACTCCTGGTTATGGAATGATATGGCGGTGGTGGAATGATACCTTAGGTAGGTAGGGCCTTTTTAGAAGACAGGGGCTAAATGAGTCATCCGTGCTTGCATAATGGTGAGATTAGGTACACGTGGACTTCCAAGATAGCCAGCCTTATTGCTTATATCTGGTTTACATAATACCTACATATATGTAGGCAATCTTGAAGGTAGATAGGGCCACTGACGTACAGTGTTATTTTCCTACCCAGGTCTAGGTTCGGGCCGGCCAAGATTTGGTGATCAGGCTGGAGTACAGTACCCAGTAGAATCCTCCTGACCCAGCAGCCCGGGGACGGACGAGAGCGGCGCCGCCGCCGCCCAACCTATCTCCGACCGGTACAATACTAACGTCCATCATCCGACCGGCTCCGTCGGGCTCCTTGATCTGCCGATTCCCGCCTTGGTTATTGCATGATGGAGAATGAAGTCTATCTACGATAAGTTCTCGCCTATACCGGCTATCTCGGTATCTATCCTTGTATTTTAGGCTTGCGCGGAGGCTTTCTATCGACCCCTGCCGCCCTGCATGCGAATTCAACAGCACAGCCCCCATAGCCAGATCCCCTCAAGCCATGCCGCCTGCCAGACGAAGGATCGGGGGACCTGAGGGAAGCAGCATAAATTAAATCACTTGGAGATATGAAATGCACGGATGTGTTTTTACAATGCTAGAATCATAGACCACACCAGGCAGTCCACTCCATTTACATGAGAACACAATCGACAGTCACACTCCTGTATCTTAAAGATTCTAATGTATTCTGATCCTTGCTGCGAACCTGATCTTTGCTGCGAACGAACAGCTTTTCGATCTTGATGTGAAAGGAAAATAATTGAACAACTGGCATGCTGATGTTGCTTTTGATAGGGTCGTCCTTGACGCCTCACCGCGTGGCCGATAATGACGAAGTCTAGGCGGCATGCATGATACAGGTACTCCTTTCCAATCCGATCGGGACTTTATTATTCCCCCCATTCTGAATAGACTTGTGTTCGATGACCTTTACAGTTGTAAGTCATCCTTCACCGTGACAACGCTTGGAAGTCGTTACCTGAGTCAGCGCCCGGAGCTTCGCACTGCCCAATGCGGAAACCTCTGCGCGTTCAGCCAGTTGATTGGTCGTCTCTCAGGGGACTTGGACGGAAGATCTTCATGAATTGTATTATCAAATGCAAGCGGTCTAAACTCCGACGGAGTAAATCGACCCTATTGGCTGATATTTGTGATATCCGTGACTATAGAGCAGATAGCACTGCGCAGATTTCAGCATTATCATGTCACGAAGAATCTAGAATGCGAAGAGCATACAAGGATATAGAAGACCATATAAGGGGAAGACGTTTCATAACCTTGAACCAGGACATGTAGTAACTTCACTCATCCGCTCATAATTGCCTTGCGTGTAAAGCCATCGTTCCAGGAGTAATCCAAGCGAATCTTTCCTTCACCGGTTACACTTCTTAGTAAGAGACAGACGTTGACAACAAAGATGGTTGCCAACAAGACCCTCATCTTCAAAAAGATTCCCACCGGGCTACCGGTGCCAGGCGAGCACCTCCTGGTCGAGGAGCGGCAATTCGATCTCGAAAGCACCCCATCAGGTGGCCTCATAGTCGAAGTGATGTCTGCCTCTCTAGATCCTTACCTTCGTGGCAAGATGCGAGATCCCGAGATCCCATCGTACAAGCCGGCCTACACGCTGAACGAAGCAATCGACAACGACTGCATCGCACGCGTCTTGAAGTCGGACAGTGCCGACTATGGCACTGGCGACTTGATATACGCATACCTACCATTCGCAGAATACGCCTCCGTATCCAAGGAAGCGTTGTCGGAGGTCACCAAGCTTGACAACCCGTTCAACCTATCCCCGGACTATTTCCTCGGTCCGCTGGGCATGCCGGGTCTGACGGGCTACTCGGCGCTGTATAAGATCGGGCAGCCCAAGAAAGGGGAGACCATTTTCATCAGTGCGGCGTCGGGTGCAGTGGGCCAGATGGTCGGTCAGATCTGCAAGCGCGAGGGCCTGAGGGTGATTGGATCTGTCGGGTCCGATGATAAGCTGGAATTTATTCTCGGAGAGCTCGGCTTCGATGCGGGCTTCAGTTACAAGAAGGAAACTCCCTTTTCGGCGCTGGCTCGGCTGGCTCCGGATGGAATCGACATCTATTGGGAGAATGTGGGTGGTGAGCATCTGGAGGCGGCGTTACAGCATCTCAAGATCCGTGGACGGATCGTGGTCTCTGGCATGGTAAGTCAGTCTTCTACTCAGTAGTTAGTCCCTATCACTACCTAGGTAGTCTGATCATCCATCCATCCTCAAGCGAACTCCAAAACCTCCAGTGTGACAGAATCTTATGTGATTGCACTGGCTAACATGATGAGTATAGATAGAAGGGTACAATAAACCACTCGAAGAGCGCTACGGCGTCCGGAACCTTCTGGAGATGTTTGCCAAGCGGCTGACGATGGCAGGCTTCATCGTGGGGGACGAGGACTTCGGCCCGGCCTATAGCCAAGAACACCAGAAGAACATACAGCAATGGATAGCGGACGGGAGCTTCAAGGCCAAGCTGCATGTTACGCACGGCCTTGACAAAGCTGCCGAGGGCTTCAATGAGATCTTCCAAGGAAAGAACTTCGGAAAAGCTGTGCTGAAGATCAAGGAATAGACTTGCGCAGCAACTGTCCCGTGAGCCAATTTTTCCATAGCAACTACGCATTGGGGAGATATTTATGTTCTCTTGGGGGGTAGGGGCCCCATAGATTATTACTCGCCAATCTGTGCATGTGGTAGTTATATGTTGTACTCCCACGCCATTTGGATCTCTGTATAGAATCAAGAGAAGCAGGTTCTACCGGTTAAGTGAAAAGAAAAAGAAATACGAGATAACTATACCTCCATCAACACACGTCCCCGTGGTAACTGAGCCCTTGTGGGCAGTGGAGTTCAATCACCTGGTGTCGGATAGGTTCATCGTCAGTACAAGACCATGAACGTAAGTTACCAGATTAATCATATGGACATCAGCTTTTTTATGGTCGAAAAAGAGGAACCATCAAGGCTATTCTCGTTCTTTTGGGTCACTGTTCTTCATGTGTATGTGACTAACATGCAATTCGTTTGTGCGGCTCGATCACCAGCGTATCTAGGTAGGTTAGAGTGGTCTAACCTAGATACCTAATACTGTGGAGATGCACAATCCGCCTGCGTCGTCACTTCCAACAGTGGTTCGGTGTCGCCAGGCACCAGGAATAGAATCCAACCAGATGATGATGATGGGTAGAAGCGGACCCTGCCCAGGTGATATCATTTTTTAGGGCTGAGCATCGAGAACGGCTCCACTCTCGCCCTGTTCAGTGTTGGATTATAAGGTTTTTATCCTTGTGCAATCCATACAATCGTAAAATCCTCACTTCTTGGCATGCCTTCGTCCCAGGACCCACGGCGTCACCCAGGCTCCCCAGGCTTTAGTCGTTGGCTGCAGTGTAAGCCCTGAGATCTATCGCGACTTAGTAGGAGCCTCTATCTATTGTTAGCAACCTATAAAACCCTGGAACCAGATTTCAACAAAATAATCATCCCCAGTTCGGTGGACTATGATGGAGCTACGCCGTTGTATGACACATGAAAACAGTTGATCCAATGAGTTAGGCAACAGAGAACAGCAAGAGGATTGCACGGGACCTTGAGAACCTTAGAGATGTCTTCGAGAAACGGACAATCGGGGTGCCTGCGGGTCCGCCCAAGCCATGGACGAGGTAGCATGTGTGACTTCATCATACCCCCAGACGCAGGTATTTGGGGCATACGTCCCTATAAAGTCTCGAAAGGCCGCTCCTCCTCCGGTCTGCGTTTCCTTTCCCACAGCAAATAGGGTATCTATACAGGACAGCACTACGACAAACAGTCAAGATATAAGTCCTCACAGCGAACAGCTTACACCCGAAGCCATAGCCAGACACCTTCATCCACGATCCGGTCGGCGGTGTGATCAGAGCTGCACGGTCAACCACGGAGTATATCGCAACCCGGCAAGAAGTCGTGAAGCAAACCATCGGCTATGAAGTTCTCATCCTTCTCCGCGGCCGCCCTGCTCGGGCTGATAACCTACGCCCGGGGAAGCCCCGTCCTCGAATCCCAGAACAAGACGAGCCCCGTCCTCGAGACCCGGGGCAAGTCCGATAAAGCCTACCTATTCGCTACGTTCTACCCGAAGAATGAGCAAAAGGACGACGAGATCGACTACCTGGACATCTACACCTCGGACGACGGCATCAACTTCTCCAAGGACTACACGGGCGTGTACACGTCGTCCAAGGGGGCTGTCGTGCGCGACCCGACCATCACGTGGTACGGCGACAAGTACTGGATCGCGCACACCAATGACTGGTACTCGGATAGCTTCAGCCTGATCTCGAGCAGCGACTTGAAGAAGTGGGAGCATGTTACCGACATTAAGTGTTCGACCGATGACTTGGAAGCCTTCCAGGTTTGGGCTCCTGTACGTTGCATTAACCCCCACCCCCTCCCTCCCCCTTTCGGATGTCATCTTCTCATCCATCTTACTGCGACTGAGGACCCGCGCGCGCGCGAGAGAGAGAGACTGAGACTGACTCTGAGCCTCACGATAGGAGTTCTTCGTAGACGAAGCTGATAAGAGCGTGAATATCATCGTGTCGATCAAGCCAAAGTAAGCTACTTGATGTCATCCCCTCTCCCCTAGTTAGATACAAAGATGGGAAATAGGCAAGGGGGAGAGAGAGAGATAAAGAAACACAGAGAGAGACTAATTCACCTTCCTCCTCATCCACCAGACCGAAATCCAACGGCAACCTCAACCCCAACCGGCCCATGTACACGGAGGAGCACTTCGCGCCGTACCTGCTGACGAGCAAGTCGTCGGACCTGAAGACGTGGTCGTCGCCCGAGGCGCTGGACCTGCACAACACGGGCTCGGGCAAGAGCCAGGGGCACATCGACATGTTCGTCGTCAAGGACGACGGCGGCAAGTACCACGGGTTCATGAAGAACGAGGACGAGAAGCACATCGAGCACCTCGAGTCCGACTCGCTGAAGGGCACCTGGGAGTACAAGCAGACCAACGACTTCGCCGGCTGGGGCCAGATGGAGGGGCCCGCCGTCGCCCGGCTCGAGGACGGCAGCTGGATCCTGTGGATGGACAACTACCACGGCACCTTCTACTACGCCAAGTCCAAGAACCTGAACGACTGGGAGGACAAGGTCGAGATGCCCAAGTGGAGCAAGTCATTCCGACACGGGACGATGCTCAAGCAGTAGATAGGGAGGGGTTGGGTTTTCGTTGTTTCTTGTCCAGTTTATTTTTTCTCTGTCCTCTTAGCGTTTCTCTTGTGTTTTACTCTGCTTGTAGGAAAGTGTACGTATATGTATTTTGATGCATATAATAAGCATGTATCATAAACTTGAGCCTTTGAGAACTTGCCATCTTGACATCGCATTCACCCATCCATCCGCGTTGGGCGTTCATGACTGCAAGTTGCAACTTCGAATATGGTGATATCGTTTCAGCACCATATGACTACACATCGATCTAATCCCCTTTCAGTTGACCCATTGTCAAGAACGTATTCTACTATTCAAATTCGATAAATTATCGATAGGTTTCTGATGTTGAACACGCCTTGGCATGCCCTGTTGGGTTCCTAGGTACTTTGAAGTTAAATATCTTTTTGACCTACCTAAGTTTTAGTTTTTACTTGACCATAAGCCACCACCGTTACTTGTGAATACTGCCGTGACAGAAAAATGTCACAGGCTCCTCACAGTTCTGTTGCCTGTAACAGTTGTGGTAATTGTACCGTCATTCATCCTCGAATTTTGGGCGTCAGAGAGCAGCAACAAATACTCAAAAAAAAAAAAAAAAAACCATTCAGAGAGTAGATATACTGAGAGCCATTCTGGAAATCTTAGAAAGAATATCGCCAATACCATGTATTCGTACGAATGCTACCTCCTGCATAGATTAACCCGTTTTACTTCATGTGCTGTAAACAAAGCTGGGTCTTTCCCACCTGTTGGCGAAACCACCTGGACGAGAGATATGACAGATACGACATGCGTAGAACAAGAGTGATAGTTTACCAAATACAATGCAACGCAACGCCACCTCCATGTGCGGTGCCGGGCAAACCACAAGAGACTTTTGTTTCCTGTCGGCGCTTTCGTGGCAGCGAACAGTGAATCCCCCAACGCCTCCTCAAGATGCAAGCCCCCGAACCCATGCCCTTCCTCGACGAAGAAGAAATGACGCGAAGTATGTACAACCCCGATCCGTGAACCATCTCGCATTGATCATGATAATCCCCTCTAATTCTTGTGATTGCGACCGCGCTTGGCTAGGTGCTTGTCGCGTCCACCCTTACTCTCCCAGTATTGCTCCAACAGCTCGGGCGCGGCGTTCTTGAGCTTCTGCTCGCTCTCCATCGACGTCTCGCCTCGGATGGGCGGGTGGCCGACCCATTGTACTTCGAACTGGAAACCGCCTCGGTTCTTCTTCTCGTGGCGGAGGACCTTGAAGACGTGGTAGACTTCGGGCGGCGCATTCGTTGGCTTGAAGAACAGGGCGTTGGACCGTCCGCCTTGCGACTTCCAGTACGCGTAGAGCGTCTCGTCGGCGCTTTGTTGGATCTCCTCTTCCGCTTCCCAGGTAGCATCGGCCCTGCTTTCGCCTACCCATTGCACTTGAAGCTCGACGCGATTTGTACCATCTTTCGCGAATCGATGCCCGAGAAGCGCGTCAATCTCGAGTTCTTCGCGGTCGTCCTCCTCCTCGTTCTTCTCCCCGGCTTCATCTGCCTGTACCTCCTCTGCTACCGCCTTGGCTTTGCCTTTGCCCTTGTTTGTTGGGGTGGCGCTCGTGGAGGATTTGGGTCGCGCGGGTTCATCGGTCACCTCGTCGGCGTTTTCGGTTGGTAGGGGATCTGCGAAATAAAGCATGGCATGTCAGTCATAAACGCGCATAGGCACAGAGCGACGCGCGACGAGGGCAGAAAGGATCTGACCTGAAATGCCCATATCGGCGACTGGCGCAGTCGAACCACTAGGTCTCGCGTTTTCGGGTTCCACGTGTAAGCGTGCGGCGTCGGAGGCGTTTGCTCGAACTAGGTTAGAAGACGCATCGACACGGGAATCCTGGAGAGCATCTTCGACGCGCGCTTTCGAAGGCCGGCCTCTAAGTTCTATGGACAGGTATTGCGTGATCAGCTTTCCTGCATATGCATACACGCGTTCCAGACAGACGCGACACGAAGTACATACTCTTGCCGGTGGTGGATGGCGTTTTGGTAGCGGAGCTCGGAGGATTGAGAGATGGACGACCCCTCTTGCGTGGCTGGGTGGACGGGGTTTGCTGAGGTGCATCTTCTGTTTGCCAGCAGCGGTCAGCGTGTAAACCGACAGCGGCGCGTTGCTCAAGTCAAATAGAAATAGGCAAATATACCTTGATCCATGTCCTCGTAAGGATCCGCTTTCGCTTTTCGCTTTACACCTCGAGATGCCGACGCGGCAGAATGCTCACCGTTGACGTTGCCGTCTGGCCCGGGCGAGTTCTTCCAGCCGGTGATATGGCTTAGTAGTGCCGACATTTTTTTTTGGCGAGTTCGGAGATGAAATAGATGAAGTGGAGGAAGTAAGTTATGAGCGAGAGCGAGTTGAGTGAGATGGAAATAAGTCGAGTCGAGCGGATGATGTGGGCAAATGCGCACAGCTTTATAAGGTGGGAAAGTGACAAGAGCAAGAGGGAAATATTGCTACGCGATGTGGTGCCTCAGGTGGATCAGTCAATGGATTAAACAAGGTTGGTGAAGGTAAGAGTAACAGCAAGAGAGCAAAAATAGGACAGAGTTCATTTCAATTCCTCATAGGAATTAGGAATAAAAGTCGAAATGGTGCCCAAGGTGAGAAGAGAAAAAATGGGACAGCAATAGGATATGACGCTGCTATTCACCTCGTGATAAAAAAAGACATGAACTCACTGCCAAGTATTACTTATCAAAAAGTACCTAACTAACATTAAAATCCTCTAACGCTAAAAAATGCTAGCTTTTATTAATATAAAAAATATCAAATAATACTATTTATATAATAAAAACAATGTAATAAAGCCGTTTTTTATATTTTATTATTATAATTAAAATTACTAATTTTTATTAAATTTTTAATATTTTAATTTATAGCAGCTGGGATGGGTAACTCGAGAGCGGGTAATAAAATTCGATAATAAAGGACCATCTTTCTTATAGAAAGAAATATCAACTACTTCGTAGGAAGGATATAGTCGGCCGCATAGTCTGATACGAAAGCAAGAAGAAGCAGCCCGGGACTGGTGTAGATAGAAACCTACTGGGAAAATTTTCACGGGAGGGCTATTGAGCTGTGGGCAGAGGAATGGCGTGGAATGAGGTCAACGAACCTCTCTGTGTCTGCCGACAATATGAACAGAATTCTATACGCCTTACACAACTCTGGCTCCTTTACTTATGCCAGTAGCACTGCTGCTTAAGAGATATAGGCCCCCAAATGCGTACACACCATGGACACTTAAGTCTATAATGAAATTGCGCAACACCACCATGTTGATTAAGTCTACCATGATACATAAAACTGTTCTATAGACACAAATATTATTTTCCAACTTTCGTCTATTGACACCAGTTTACACTTAAGTTCCATGATGTAAACATTGATCGGGAGATCGAATTACACCGCGAGCTGTTGGTGGTGTAGTAGTTCGCGTGAAGGTATAATTATTGACTACATCCATGGATACTTATTATGTATATGTAGCATGTGCTGGTCGATGGCGTACTGGAGGGAGCTAAAATGGTGAGCTTCAGGTTGTCGCCTAGGGGCGCATACCGTAAATACCTACTTAGTAGGTATATCATAATCGTTGTCAAGATTATTGATACAATTATTAATGCAACGTGGTGCGGTGGTGGCGACGCCTACCTACCCCTAGGTAGGTACCCAAGTAGATACGCAGCTGCAGATGCACGGGAAAATCTTGGATGTTTTCCCATGGGTCGGTTTACTGCAGGGGATTTGCGGAGGCGCAGCGCGCGAATAACACCTGCCTGCATGACAGCTCTGGTTGTGGCTGTGGGAACCTTGGAACGATCTGATGCTCTGCCGACATCCATGTCGGGGTAACGTTGGGCAAGACCTCTCACCTCTCAAATACTCTCCAATCCTCCTTTGCTTCCTCTGCTTCGGGTCTCTCTCTAGGTACCACCGACGAAACCCTTGAGAGACATTGTCTCCCCCTATCCGTGCCTAACATGGAACCATTGACTGCAATCGGACTTGCGGGTAATGTTATCTCCTTCATCGACTTCGGCCTGAAATTGATCGGCACTGGTCACGAGATAGCTTCTTCGGCACGGGGCACCACAAACCGAAACCAAGAACTCGATTAGGACTACGGGATATTAAAGTCCTTCGTCTCCAAGCTTGAATCTAAACACGATGCTTCAGAAAACAGAGGCCCAACCGGCAACCCAGAAATCAAAGGTCACGTCGCAGCCTTATCAGAGAATGCTGCTCACTGCAAAGCCGTATGCGACGAGCTTCTCGGTGTTTTGGACGACCTTAAGATCAAGAAGGGCGCTTCTTGGCGTCACCTGAGATCATATCGTGCAGCGCTTCGGACAGTACGCTCGCAGAAATCGGTAGATGACCTAGAGACCAGGCTCCAGCGTCTTCAGAGTTTGACTTCTTTACACTTGAATCTTCTGCTCGTGTAAGTCCTCTTTATGACCAAATCGATCAACCTTGCCGCCAACTTTCTCGTTGCAGTGAGCAGCACAAGGAGTATGAAGGGATCTTGATAGGAATGCGTGTAGAGAGCAACCGCCTAGGTCTCGAGCAAGCACGCGGCTTTGATACCCTTCAGCAGATCAATTCACTCTCTCATACGCCAGGTGTAGCCAACGATATGAGGACTATAGACGACATCTTCGGCCAACTGACCATATCCGAGAAAGATATACGACAATTCGCGCGAGAGCAACAATTGATCAAGACTCTGCACTACGAGTCTAGACCCTACCGCCACGAGAACATAGAAGAGGCGCATGCCGACACGTTCAAATGGATCTATTCTGCCTTGGACAATAATCCACAGCGTCCCCCTACTGAAGACAGCACACGTTTTTGCGATTGGCTAAAATCAGGAACCGGGACTTTTTGGGTTCATGGCAAGCCAGGATCAGGGAAATCTACCATGATGAAGTTTTGTGCTGACAGTAGCAAAACCATGAAGGCCTTGCAAGACTGGGGTGGCTCGAAGCGAGTTGTGGTTGCTGCCCATTACTTTTGGAGTCCAGGGACAGCTATGCAGAAATCATTGAAAGGCCTTCTCCAAGCGCTTCTCTTGGATATTCTCCGCCAATGTCCTCAACTGGCGCCGGAAATCTTCCCTAACAGATGGTCAGAGACAGGCCACGATGATGTCAATGATCCCGCTCCGTGGTCAATAGACGCGCTATTTCACGGACTGCAGTCACTAGCCAGGCACTCGTCGGTCCCGTTCAAGTTCTGTTTCTTCATCGACGGCCTAGACGAATACGATGGAGATCAATACGACCTGTGTCAGCTCTTGAAAGAACTCTCATCATCCGAGAACCTCAAGTGCTGCATCTCAAGTCGACCCTGGAATGTTTTCGAGGATGCCTTTTCGGCCGATGAAGAGAAGAAACTATGCATCAGTGACCTCACCTACCAGGACATACAAAATTACGTCCGCAGCCGCCTGGGGACGCTTCCAGGCTGGAAGAGGATATACAGCCAAGATACCACCTCAGAAGCGTTCGTTCGCACCATAGCACAGAGAGCACAGGGTGTCTTTCTATGGGTCTCTTTGGTAGCGAAATCTCTCCGGAAGGGTCTCATAAACGGCGACAATTTTGAGGACCTCCAGCGACGTCTTGACTCATTACCGACTGATCTCGAGACCTATTTCAAATTCAATCTAGATAAAGTTGACCCATTCTATCACCAGTATATGGCCGAGACTCTGCTAATGACGACACACGCCAAAGATCCTCTGCACCTGATGGTGTATTACGCGAGGGAGCTTGAGAACAGCGATGACAACTACGCGATACGAAGACCCACGCAGCCGGATTTCGTTATGACACGGCCTCGGCTTGCTGAGCTGCTGGAAAGCTGCGCTCAGCGTGTGAATGGAAGATGCGGCGATCTTCTGTGCTTCAACAAGCCCAAGCCTAATAGCGTGGACGGCAGGCATATGCATACAGTCGAGTTCATTCACAGGACAGTTTACGACTTCATTCTCACAGGACCAATGCAAGATTACCTGGGCCAGAAAACAAGGCCAGAGTTCCGCCCAAACTTGTCAATACTGAAAGCGCGAATATATATATTGCGGTGCGCGATGTCAGCCGAAGGCTCTCTTGAGAACTTCCGGAATATGTGTGATATGATGGGCCAGTGTTATGAATGGGTTGATCAGGCCATGGCAGAGGACAAGAAAACTACTCTATCACTCTTGGATAATGTTTTGAGCGTTCCTCACGACCTAACACCTAGGCGCTGCGGGCCTTTACGCGACTGTTGGTCTTACGATAGAGCGACTAGAGCTGGACGCTATTCAAGACCAATCGACCTTTCAGCTCAGGAAGTTCTTGAGGGGAAATGGCGGAAGGACCTCTTCGCACATGCGGGAGGTAATTATGTGCTCACTATGGATGGAACGAGAGAAGCACTCCTGTCCAGACTCATCAAGGAATATGCGTCGGTGTGGAGTACACGCACTTTTGAAGCTGCACACGCACTCCTCGATGCTGGCCTCAACCCGAACCAAGAGGATAAGTCAGGGCTCACGCTCTGGGAGAGATTTATTTGTAGCGACGATTTTCGCCTTCGAAATGGGGATGATGCTATCTTTGCCAAGTTCCTGAGGCTTGGGGCGAGCCGAACTTGTCAAATCTTGTGGCAAAACGAACACCACTACCCTCTGGTGATCGTCTTCTTTCGGGTCATGGACGAATTTCTTTGGGGTGGCCACGAACGAGGGATCTGCCGTCTGATAGATGAATTTCTGTCAGAAGACGACTGCGAAAACAGACGGCAGATGAGGGATTTATTTGAATATTTGAATCGAAATCTGCACAAGCTTCGCCCCAAACTTGGTTGGGCGAATGGTAATATGGTTGAGATCTGGGAGCATCTCATAGCAAAAGGTCACGAGCTCGGGCTAGAGTCGGAGCTCGAACTTCTTAAGCTCCCTATCACCAAAAGATTCCGCCCGAAGGACGCCGAGCTTCTGGTTTCCATGATAGAACGTGGGAGAAATCAAGCGCATCAGTCTCCAGATGCCGCGCAGCACTCCAAACGGCCTCACGATGGTAAAGATGAAACAACGCGGGCGGAAAAGAAAATCCGGCTGGACACGGTGGGGGACACTGTCTAGATGGACTGCCGTCTTTAAAGATCTACTTTGACACATATAGAATCCTGTCTCATGTATCTTGACAAGCTTCCACTTTATAAAAAAAAATGAGCGACAAACTCTTAGGGCGTAGTATAAGACAACACATGGTGACAGCATCTAGGACAACACAAGGATTCTACTTCGAGTCATAAACGTACCTAACTGGTTTGGTACTGAAGTGTGGCAGCTTTCACTGTTTACTGATAAATATCAATATCGTCGCAGAAGAAGACCCCAGGAGCTGTGGTCGTTTCCCATGTGTCCAAGGAGATGGTAGCGACAAGAAACTACGGAAAGTCCTGCCCTTCTACGGCACCATAAAAGGCCAAGGCGGCTCAACTCTACATCGATGAATAATGGAATCCGTAGCAACCTGCCAACCTCTTCAGTGCCTCCCTGCTTTCTTTTTTTCCCTTATGCTACATTTGGAATCTATTCGGAAGCAAATAGGAGTTGAATTGTGATACGGCCGTATGATTTACAAGCAACAATAGAGAAAGGAAAGGGATGATCGGTAACTGATGCCAGTGAAAACAATTGAAACTTTCACTAAATAGGTCCTCTTGAAATGCGTGGCCTGAGGTTCTCTACTCGGCGCAGACTCCGTGGGTGTCCCTTTGACCTGTGTGCATCCCCCCTTTTCCGTCGGTCTGGACACCTTGTGCAGCCGGCCTCACTCTGCAACTTTGAAATTCGACTTAGAACAAGGATAGGAGGCATACACATTTAAATATCGTTTTGCGTGTAGTACTTGTTGGAACATTAATAAAGGTAGTACATATAAAATAGTACAATAGTACAACACTACAAATCCATCGCATGCTCCATACTCCAAAGATAATTCAAACAGCAGCTCGGTTTACCGACATACGATCAGTAATGATGTACAAAAGAGGAAGCAAATAAATTTGACCTGAGAAAAGAGAGCCGAGAGACGGCGTAAACAGATCGAATAGTCGAGTCCGGGACCAAAGGGTGTGAAGTACAATAAGCAGAGCGTGTCAATGATGATACAGAATAATAAGAACAACGAAGAATAATAAGGAAAATTGAATGGATTGATTGACTGAGTTCAGCACCGTCAGCACAACAAAGAGAAAGAACCGAAGAGCCACGGCAAACCACAATAGGGGACTCGGGAGGCAGAGGAGCCTGACTGACTGACTCACTGCCGGCAAACAATGACCACTCAGGAGAGTATCTCAATCCGACGAGCCTTGAGCCCGGAATCGGCCTTCTTCTGCGGGCTCGTGGCATAGTACTTCTGCCAGGCGGCGCAGTTGGACGAGAAGGCGGCCTGGTCGGCGGCGCTGATCTGGGCCTTCTGCTCGCCGACGCGCTCGAGGAAGTCGACGCTGAGCCCGCCGCTCACGTGCCAGGCGATGTGGCAGTGGAACAGCCAGGCGCCCGGGTTGTCGACCTGGAAGGCGAGGACGAGCCAGCCGCCGGCGGGCAGCATGGTGACGTCGCGGCGGACGGGGTTGCTGGCGCGGAGCTGGCCCTTGTCGGCCGCGGTGAAGGCGCCCGCGTTCTTGGCCGACGCGCCCAGGACCAGGAAGTCGTGGCCGTGCAGGTGCATGGGGTGGTCGAGGATGGACTCGTTCTCGATGACCCAGAAGGTCCAGGTGTTGTTGTTGCTGTTGTTGTTGCCGCTGCCATTGACGACGACGATGTTCTCGGACCGCGGGTACGACGTGTTGCCCTCGAGCACGTACTCGAGCACCGGTCTGTCCCAGTCGACGTTGATGGACGAGTTGTTGACCTTCCAGGTGACGAGCGTCGACGTCGGCGGCGTCTCGAGCGTCACGTCGAGCGTGTGGTCCGTCGACGGGTTGAACGAGTCGAGCGGCGCCGTGCGCGCCACCACGGGCACGTAGTCCAGGCTGTCCATGCAGTGCGTGTTGGGCGGCGCCGTGCCCAGGACCGTCGGGTTCGCGGTGTCGGAGGCGCCCGCGTAGTGCACGATGGACGCCGGGAACGAGTTCACCGAGGCGCCGCACAGGTTGGCCGCGTACATGGTCACGTTGAGCCAGTAGTTGCCCACGGCCTGCGACGCGTCGATGGTCACGTCCACGCGCTGGCCCACGCCCAGGAACACGTTGCTCGTGGTGTAGGAGTTGACGGGCACGAAGTCGGTCGAGATCACCGTCATCTGGTGGTTGACGATGGAGACCTGGTAGTTGTGCTCGACCGACGGGTTGATCAGCCGGAGCCGATGACGCTTCCCCGGGGTCAGCGTGATCTTGGAGTACTTGCCCCCGGGACCGCGGGGGTTGATGTTGGTGCCGTTGAAGAGGACGTTGTCGCTCAGGGGCGGGGCGGGGGTGTGGAGCGTCTGGTCGACGATCTGGTCCGCCGTGCTGTAGTAGTAGTCGAATATGGGATACGCTCCCAGGTCGATATCGTATGGGAGGGACGCGGGTCCGTTGATGACGATGGGTCCGAACACGCCGTTGCCGTACTGGGCGGAGAAGTGAGAGTGGTACCAGGACGTGCCGTACTGCGTCGCCTTGAAGGTATACGTCTTCGTACCTCCCGGAGGAATGGGGCACTCGGTCACGCCGTTGACGCCGTCCTGGATGTTGGTGCCCAGCTGACGTATCCCGTGCCAGTGGATCGAAGTGCCGTTGACCTTGAGATTGTTCTTGATTGTCACCTGGATGGTGTCGCCCCAGTCCGCGACCAGAGCAGGTCCAGGTAGCTGCTTATTGACCAGCATGACTTTGCTCTTCACAAAGCCGTCCGGACCCTGCCAGTTGTCATACTCAGAGATTTCCCAGTTGAACTACGAGCCTGTTAGCAAGGTCCATATATATCGATACGCAAGTGAACTCACTTTCTTGAGACTTCCGGGGGGTGTGCTCTTCTCGAAGTCCGTGTGAATATCGTAGCCGTCAGACCAGCAAGCTCTATTGGATGCCGTGTGACAAGATCCAGGGCCACGGATATCGAGCTCTTTGCCTGGTGATGGTGCCGCGAGAACCGACCTGCTCAGTAGAAGGCAAGATAGAAGCCCCTCGAGGGACAAAAGCGAGCGCATTGTGATGAAGGTAGTAAGACAGTAAAGAGGGACAACAAATAATATTATAAAGAGTAAATGAGGAAAGCGAAAATATTATACAGACTTACCGGATGCCTGACGAAGCTGCTGAAGAAAGGGTTTCTGATCTCGCGTCTCAGGGGATCTCATCAGCTTATATACCCGAGTCCTCAAACAGAGATGGTCCATATGGTACTCGTGTTATACCACCACCTCAAGTCCGCCATCATTCCGGTCGGTTGACAGATGATACCGCTGCTCCGGACATACCCATTGATTATGGTATTATCTTGGTGCGCCCCATGGCCATCGGAAACTCGAGACATCTCGTGATGACAAAACCTGGAGCTAAGAGTACCCATGCAGAGCCGCTATGGGGAGAACAATCGATAGTTGGGAGCGGTTTCAGGAGAAATGTATGCATCATCCTCGAGTAATTTGATGGGTTACCAAATCAGCCAAGAGTCGAGGCTTTGTTCCTGTGAGCAACGAATGGCTCAGGCCGGAGTGATGGGAGGGTTGTGGAGGAATACGAACGTGGAAATGAAGAGGCTCTAATTAGAGAACAAATAGGGGCTTCGGTTGAACAGCAAAAAGCATGCATGTTGCGTTCAAGCATGACTAGTGTTCGCGTATTGCTTCTTCCTCTCCCAGATCAATTCCGATTAGTGAACTAGACTCGATCTCCACAACAGCTGTCAGTCACTAGTAGATACATACCTACCTTGATATTCTTTCGTCGAAGTTGACGTCGGCAGCCATTCGGTGTAGCGAGTGTCTTTGGGCACACAAGCCTCTTTTCGTCTGTACAGCCCCGAACACAGTGCATGATAATCGACTGCCATACCTCTCACTCTTCTGTTACGCCAGACTACTGCAGGAACGTAATCACCAAGGACCTTTGCTTCCATGGCCGACCTTCGAACGAACTCACAAACGCAGGTCGATATAGGAAGCTCATGCAGTGGCATATACGTAAGTTGTACAAGTTGACGTTCCTCGGGTTAGGTGAGTCCATCTTGAGGATCGAAATCTAACTGGTCATGTACTACAAGGCCTGGAAATGAATGTGCGACAGAAGACAGGACCGGAACTTGAACTGCATGGGTTCAGCTAAGCAGCGCCACCAAGTTGCGGCTGGCATCGAACCCGAGGGTGTGGCACATTGAACGGTAACCAATGAGACGAAGAAGCCAGGGCGATTATGTAGATCTAGGCCTGCGCCAGCTGAGTATTGGGCAGGGAGAGAAACGGGTATCTACATGCTGATATGTCTCTCGGAATAGGTATGCGGGCGCCCGACTCAGCACATGGCCATAGATGCACAAGAAACAAGGCCCAGAGGCGACTTCGGTTGCTGCTCCTGTAGTGTAGTACCGCGTCTTTCGATATGTTGTGTATCAGGGGTAATGGTCTTGCTGGCGTGCATATCATCTTATGTTAACATATCCTATTTTTAGCGTGCTTTGACAGTTGAATGCCGGCGATCATACTAAGCCATCAATAGACCAGGATTATATGGCGTCAAATACGGACATTGCCTGGGGTCGAGTACAGACGAAGCAATGGGTTCGGTGTATGTTATCACTAGACTATAAGCCTCACTTCTTCCGGTTCTTCTCAGGTATCGCTTCCCCTTCAAGACAGGGATGGTCCGACTCGCCTAGAGAGGTATCCTTGCCTGCTCGAGTCCGTCAGGTGAGAATGGAGAAGACGTCATGACATCCGGCGGCTTTCGGACTCGGTCGAACGGCTGAATGAGGTGGAATCCAAAGGATCCCGTGGCCACTGACAGAACATGGTATGTGGCTTTCTGGGCTGCATTCATCTTGAACTGTACCGATTGGCTTGGGATGTGCGGCTGCATATCTGTCAGCACAGCTGAACAAAGTTGATGCGCACCATTCATGCTCCGGTTCGGTTGCCATTTCAGTAAAATGGTCACCTGATGGACTTAGGAGTATAGCAAACCCATACTATATAGTGCCATGTAGACTTCTATTACGATTTGGTGGTGTACACACCTCTACGCTCAACATGATACCGCACTAAGCTTGGAACCTTTGGACGTATCAGCTACAGCTGGTGACTACCAGAAACAGACATACGCCACCGGAGAGAAAGCTGGAGCCAGCTTTCCCCCTCAACCAGAAACGATCAAATCGATTAAGGTATTATGGGAGGGTCGACGGATAGAAGCAACTCTTGATGGTGTGAAGACGAGAAATTCAGCTCTCGCAAGATGGCCCAGAAATAGGTATGGCTAAGCTTCCTCCATCCCTGACGATGTGGCTACTCTTGTCACTTGACCAGAGTCTTTGCCCTAGTACCAAAGATTGTGTATTCTGACAGCGATCCAGATTGTATTGAAAGCACCCGGACAAGTTGATAATGGCACCACTATGAAGCTCTTTTGTGGTCGAAATGGCCAGCCCGTCTGTACTCGATATCTTGAACATCCTGCTCATGGGGCTTCTTTTGGTTTCACGTGCATTCATCACCATTCCCAGCTCAACAGTCGCAAGGGTGTTGCGAACATGGCTGCTCAACCATGGGAACTTCTTAGTCACCCGATATCGTGTGTGTATTTATCAACCGTCCAAGTGGCTTTTAGCTCTGGAACTACAACCCAGCACATGAAAGTCTTCTGAAACAAGGATAGTTCGAGATCCGAAAACCCCAATGATGCAGAGGGCCATGTGATCAGCCGTGGAATTATCGAAATAATAAATTAGAGGCAATAGAGGCGTAAGTACAATCATCTGGACGAACAAACCGGGGCACTCAGAACAGGAGCCACGAGGTCTCGATACGCTTATTAACATGACCACCCCTTCGGCTGTCAAGGAGTACGTTCGTTTCCTTCGCGACAGCGTGGCGGATCGAATAGCTCTGCAAGAGCTTCAAGCTGATAAGCCCCAACACGAGCGTCGCCAATACTTGTTCCATTTTGTTGCCGAAGCTCGAGACGAGTCTGGCCGCCCGGCGTACGATAAGCCGGAGATTCTTGCTGAAACAGGCCTACTCGTTGTTGCAGCTTCGGATACTACTGCCGTCATTCTTTCAGGGATATTCTTTTATCTCACGGGCGACCATGAACGGTGCCAGAAGCTCACACAGAAAATCCCAACCACTTTCAGCTCTGCGGAGGAAATCGTATATAGTCCAAAGCTTATAAAATGAACCTATCTGAGAGCATGTGTCGATGAAGGCATGCGGCTTACCCCTTCGGGTCCATGCGAGCTTCCACGGGAAGTACTCGCTGGGGGGATTTTCATCCAGGGGCAACTTTACCCCCGGGAACAACCGTGGGCACGGTACCATGGGCCGACTCAAGAAACCCAGAAGTCTACGGGGACGCCGAGGTATTCCGACCCGAGCGTTGGATTTTGGGCGAAGGGACCACGCAGGAGAAGGTCCAGCGAGCCAAGGCAGGGTTCCATCCCTTCCTTTCAGGGCCAACGAACTGTGCGGGCCAGAACCTGGCCATGGTTGAGATGTTCCTCATAATAGCTCGTACACTGCACAGGTTCGATATCAGAAGAACGTCGGGCTCTAAACTTGGAGGTGGCGGCCCTGGGCGAGGCTGGAGAGCCACGGACGAGAAGCAGCTACAACTTCGGGATGCATACATATCTTTGCGAGAGGGTACTGAGGTTCAATTCAGGAGGCGAGCAACTCATGACTTGATAATGATGCCGAAGCAACAGAGCATGGAGGGTCGGTGGACATGTATGTAAATATTTGTGAAATCGTTTCATTTTGAGATCGTATTTCGGGGACACCCCGAATCCCAATGAATCTCGGTTGCTACTATGTAGCGGAGCCTATTACCTGAACATGCATAACTATCTCGACGAAAGTCCGTCTAGTCCCAAACATCTGATGTCCATATCGTACTCGTGATTCCTCCGATTGTAGCCCTTGATGCGGAAATAGCATCTTGCTCGGGGCGTTTCGGCTGGCCTTGACTCCCGATCCCGCGGGTACCTCATCACGGTACCACTCTTCAAAGCCAATTGAATGTCGTTGACTTTTAAAATGAAGTTGGCAAAATCCGCGCTGCGTCTAGAAGCCCACTCTTGGCCTACTTTCTTCTTCTCTTGTCGTGTTGACCAACACCCATAATCCTATGGTTCTACTTTTGCCCTCAACTGCCTATCCCTCTCCTGCTTTACCCCCCATACGAGGGTCCGATCGAGTAGCCAGGTTGGCGTGACGTCCATGGCGAATTGTTGCAGCGCGTGAGCCCAGTAGGGCACCGTCTCAGCCCTTCGACACCCCACGCTCGCAATCGCCGCTTCGGCCATAGCTTTCGCCTCGGGCATGAAGAGCGAAGGGGGCATTTTGTTCAGGGCCGTACCCGTCGTCCTACCTAGCCGTACGCAGAGGACCTCGACGTCGGCGCCGGCGAGGCGCATCTCGCGCCGCAGCTGTGCCGACAGGCACTCCACGTGCGCCTTGGCGGCCGAGTAGGATCCCGTCAGCGGCAGGCCGGCGCCGTCGGCGGTCGACATGGATCCGACGTTGAGCACGAGCGCGGGCGCGTGTCTCATCAACGTCGGCAATAGCCGCGCCAGAAGTAGCGTCGGGAACGTCGCGTTGAGCGCCACCGTGTCGGCCAGCTCGTCCGCGTCGATGTCCTGCAACGGCCGCAGCGAAGGATTGGCGCCCCCGACATTGTTCACGAGCACCGTGAGGTGGAGGCCCGCGAGCGCGTGCGCGATCGCATCCAGGCATATCGGCTCGCGCACGCACTCCACGGCGTCGGCAATGAGGGGTTTGAAGGCGCGTCCTGGATGCGCGTGTCGAAGACGGTCGACTACGGCAGCCACTTTGCCCGCGTTCCGGCCGTGGACGACGACGTTGAAGCCGTGGTGGGCGAGCACGCCCGCGAACTCCTGGCCAATGCCGTCGCTGGCACCGGTGACAAGTGCCCAGGGCAAGTCGCCACTGGGGCTCTTGTGTAGATAGCGGTCGAGATTACTGCGGCGAGAAAAGAACATGATGTAAGTAGACTTTGTGTATGCGAAAGTGTCACTGGGCGGCAAAACGATGAGTGGTTTTAGCTTGAGATCTTGGAATGTGAGAACGATGTAGGTTCATTTACTGCTGTTTATTTGCTCTAGATGGTATTTCCTGGGTGCTGAGGATGTGAAACGCGATGAAACCGAGCATGGTGGGTAGGGGTTGTTGCAGGTTACCCCTAATAGGCCACGTGTCGACCCGCGCCACACCGCCGCTCCGATCTCTACACAAGTTCAATCACAGCCTCGTGTGAAGTCATTTGAATGTATCAAGTCTTTGCCCTACCAAGCGAGAGATTCGTTTATGACAATGGGCGACATCGTGCTGCGGTGAGTCACGCCCAACCCCCTATTCTGTTTTGTGGGGCCATTGGAGATGAAAACACGAAGTTCAGATGTTTCATAACCTTGGTTTTTTATCTGCCTAGCTAGATACCATCGATACGATTTATCTCCGGAAGTGTCTTGCTTGCCATCTCGACGCCAGCTCATCGTCTCAAAGGACGCAAACACGGCTGATCGTTCCTGCTAACTTTGGCAGACTGATAAAATGAATCGAACATATGCTGCATTTCATCCTCCCTCCACTCATTATGTACTCCATGTTGCAAGCGGTGAATCCGGTAACTATTCTCTCTACGTAGGATGGAAGTAGACACGAAACTCCGGCTTATGACACATTGCATACATCTTGAAGTCCTTTTCTGATGTGGCACTTTGTCTGCTTCGGCAGAATCTCGCCATCGAAAGCCCACAAGACCTTGGCCATGAAAAGCTTCGTCTGTCGCCATGCCAGCGGCGTGGCTGGGCAGGATATCGAGCCTAGAATGGAAAGGGTGAAAGTTATTTGTAACATCGTGCTTGCACACTGGGTTATAATGCGAGTGGTCTTTTCCCAGTCCGGACTCAGCGCCAGGGCTTACACGTGGTTGACTATTACTCTGCAAGACGGCCATGCGCAAGGTCTTCATCAATGAGGCGTGAAGGGATTTGAGGGATCACGGTGCCTCTACGTAGATAACACGATAATTCTGAAACCTATCTCGTGTCTCCTGTACTAGCAATCCCAACATCTTGGCCTCCAGTAGGGAGAACATGGAAGTGCAACAGATTTGGCTTGTAATCGACTCGTACCCAGGGATAAACAGGTGCGTATTAGCCACTTCAGTATGATTCCGCTCTTTTACGGTAGGTTCAGGACCCTAGTCCGCGAGTATTTACTCAAAGTGGTCCAGACACTCCTTCCACGTAGCTCGATGCGGGACTTCAAGGCCTTCTGATTCTTGTAAGTACGCGAGGAGGAAGGAATAGCCATTTGGACGGTGCGAGAAGCGGAAACCCCTTGAAGATCTGGTTAATCGTGACAAAGTAATTCGTAAGTCACGTTCGTCAAGCCCATGCGTACTCTTAACCTAGCATCGAAGTCATTGAAGAAAGAAAGAAAAAAAAAAGGGGGGGGGGGGGGGGGGGGGGGGGGAGAAGGGACGATTTCCTTACTATTTCGCCCCTATTACGGGTCCCAGCTGTATGCTAGATCGGCTGAGGAGTCCATGGCAGCCCAGTCTATCACTCCCATGGGCTTAATCATCGCTTCCGAGGTTCGTTATCATCATACAGAGTCGGAACATAGAATGAAAAAGTCAACGCTAAGACATTCGAGTAAGCTAATAGATGACACGAGATAATTCATCCTTTTATACTCATATAAACTTAGTTAAGTACATACAGTGCAGCCGTCTGCTCGCTTTTGCAGGTCTTCCCAAAGCGGGTTCAGGGGTAAAAAGGTTTGAGAATTAAATCGACTGGAAGTAACTCACCTCCTCAAATCCCACGAGCTTCCGAGATGCTTTTCATCTCAAAAAATGGGAACTGGACCTAATACTTATCGAGATCGAATTAAGCTTGACTCGTCCGGGATCCCTTCGGTACAGGCCTGTTTTGATGCGTCCGTCTCAGGGCTCCGTTCCGTCGGGTGCTCCGAGCCACCCCCCACATCTCTTATCGGCAGCCGCTCGGGAGGTCTGGACGCTTCCGTTCCAGCGCGCGTCTGGATGGGAGATTGAGAGCTCCCGATACATGCCGGATCTCGAGATCTGGAATCTTGCATCATAACATTGATGTTGCGATGACCTTGCAGGAGCCAAGACCCGTCCGTGCCTTGACTAACGATCAACTTTCATGCAGGCATCAACTGCCGACTTGCTGGCATTGAGTTCTTGGAATATTGTATCACATACCGTTACCTTACATCTTCGACAAGATTCAGGGACGAAATGGATGAAAAGAAGAGCGTTAATGCCAGTCCTCTGGTCGACCAACATGTCGTGCCAGTGGTCGAAGGCGCTCACAACCAAGCTATCAAGACAACAGGCCTCACGGAAGCCGAGCTCGAGAGCCATGAAGTATTCAAGAAGACCACGGACGGCGTCGAGTTCCGCACCGTCAGCTGGCAGCGAGCCACGTTCCTATTCCTGAAGATCACCTTCTCCCTGGGTGTTCTTTCCATTCCGACGGCGCTGAGCAGCCTCGGTGCGGTCGGGGGCGCGCTATCCCTTGTCGGCTGGCAGGCCTTGAACACATGTAAGTATAAGTAGTCTGGATTCAAGCATCAGCTCGCCCGAGAGAGAGCTAGTTTACATGCATCTGACAAGGAAGCAAAAGACTGCACCATCATCCAGGGCAACTTCCGGAACCGGCACCCGGAGTGCCACTCCCTGGTGGACATGGGCCACAAGATCGGGGGTCTGTGGCTAAAAGAAGTCATCGGGATCGTGTTCCTCATCGCGTACATCCTCGTGACGGGCTCCGGGATCATCGGGCTCTCGGTCGCCTTCAACGCGCTGTCGGACCACGCCGCCTGCACGGTCTGGTGGGCCCTCCTGTCGGCCGTCGTCGTGACGGGCTTCGCGTCGATCCGCACGCTGAAGAACATGGGCTGGCTGACCTTCGTCGGCTTCGTCTCGCTCTTCGTCGCCATCCTCGTCGTCGTCGTCGGCGTCACCACCCTCGATAGGCCGGCGGCCGCCCCACAGACGGGAGCCGACTTCGACCTCGGCTTCGTCGCCATCGCCTATCCGACTTTCGCCGCTGGCATGGCGGCCACGGCGACCATCTTTATATCGAGCGCCGGGTCCAGCGCGTTTCTTCCGGTGATTAGCGAGATGCGGCACCCGCGCGACTATAAGAAGGCGGTCTATATTTGCATGGCCCTGGTCCTTGCGGTGAGCCTGCTCCAGAATAGTCTCATCGAGCTTTACCGGCTCCTGCCAGGTCCACCAACTTCTCGAAATGTGAAATCACTGACTCGTTTTTCTAGTGTTATCTCTCCTTTACGCTTGTGGTATACCGCTGGTGCGGGATCTGGGTCGCCAATCCTGCCTTAGGTAGCGCTGGTGATACCCTGAAGAAAGTCTCGTATGGCATCGCACTCATCGGTCTCATCGCCAGCGGGTCCATCAACCAACACATAGCCGCGAAGTACATATTCGTGCGACTTCTCCGGAACTCGCCCCATCTGCAGTCCAATACTGTCACGCACTGGGTCACGTGGATGGGCTGCAGCGTCGGAATAGGGGCTATCGCATTCATCTTGGCAGAGTCCATCGCCATTTTTAGCTACATCCTGTCCTTGGCTGGATCCGTCTGCTTTGCTCCCATGGCTCTCGTCATGCCGGGATTCCTCTACCTCCATGACTACGCTGCGTACCGCCGGGGAAATCTGATACAGAAGACGAAATATCTGCTTCATGTTTTGCTGATCGTTCTCGGATGCTTCATCACCGTTGGTGGGACGTGAGTAGTCTGGTGGCATGTCGCCGTACTTACGAATATTCACTGACACGTTGACAGATATGCGACAGTAGTACTGATCAATGAGGCTTATGCGAGTGGAGAGATTGGGTCTGCATTTAGTTGTGCGGATAATTCAGGAACGGTGGTCTGAATCTCCTTCGTCGATGAAACCTCAGTTATCCGGCTACTGGCGATAGATGTAAGAAGACCCCCTGAGGGGACGCGAGGTACATATGGCAAGGCAACTTACAATCTTATTAAGGCTGCTTGCTATATGGAAACCCCTCAAATTTTATACTGACTCACTATGACTCGATGAACGGTAGTCATACTGGGTATATAACAGTTTCACCTTGAAATCTAGCTTTTGTAGACGATACTGGTTTCCTGTTGCTTATCGTAAGCCGCATTGTCTCTTCTGAAAACTGCTTCCCTGATGTTTCTAAGCAACATAGAGAAGCTTCCTGATCAGGCGCTGAGTCTCTAGTTCTTTCCTCACGAGCCGTCGCGAGTCTTGATAGAAGTTTAACCCACACAGCGTCTCGGTTCAACTGGAGCCCTACACATAAGTTGTCCCTTTGAAAGGGGCGTTCTTTCTTTTCTTTTTCTTTTTCTTTTTTCCTTCTCCTTACCCCTCTTTCCAATCGCAGAAGGCTTGAGGCTGTCGTGCAGCACTAACCTGACAGGGGGGCTGAATGCAAGCAAACATATAGAAGATTTGCTTATTCGAGAGTTCTACCATCACAGAAAAGATATCCCCAGGCCCAGCCTTGCACTACCACCATTCGACCCTGCCTCTTAATCTCATCATCTTGGTCAACCTATGACTTCCTTGCAGATTCAATTCTCATCTTCAAGGAGCCTCCAAACTCACCACTGCCCATCACTGCCCACCCACCCCTGTCCCCTCCAGTCACCATTCCATCCCGTGTTCATCCCAACGCCGCCCATGATGGCTGCCAACTCAGCTCGGCTCGAGCTCGCGATTGAGCGCATCATCAAACAGTCTCAAGAGCACGCCAGGAGAGTTAAGATGAGAGCTGCGCTCAAAGAGCTCGATACCCATGCCACGTCTCACGCGGAAAGACTTCAAGAGCTTCTAATTAAGTTTCTCGATGGCACCGAGAAAGAAATCGACGAGGAGAAGCAGCAGCGCTCTACACTCCTCCGCCGCCTGAAGGACAAGTTTCCCGATGACCCTCTCGATATTAATCGTCTCCATGCCCGATATCCGGTCATGCTTTCTAGCAAATACGATGCGGATATCATCAGGCAGATAGTCGAGCGCGTCGATGCTATCGTGGATATCAAATGGCCCGATGAAGGTTGGGAGACAGCACCACCGACGATGACTAGGAAGGAGCAACCGATTGGATCGCAGGTCGGTATTCTTACTTCCATTTTACTTTCAGTGTGCTTTCAGTCAGGCTAATCAGCCATCCTAGCATCAGCATCAACGGGGATCTTTCTCTCGAGCTCACCAAGAAGATCACCAGACGCGCGCCAATACTGGATCATCCATCGATACGGCAACAAGTGGTCGGAATCCAAAGGTGCAAGAAGATACCAGCCAAGTCCTTCCTTCTCCTACCCCGTCAACTCCCAAGGTCCCAACTAGACAGTCGCCCAGAAAGCGCCCCGGCGGAGGTGACGATGATTCAGGGCCACATACCCCTACCAAGCGGACCAGACACCAGATCCCCCTCACACCACCTGATTCGACCAAGGCGCCTAGCAAATTACGTAGCACGCCCAAGCGAGGTAAAATTACCTCCAAAGCCGAAATGAAGGGACGATTCGATGAGCCTGACTGACAGATGAATATGCAGATCCTAACCGCAAAAGAGGACCGCCGACAGTCGATGATATCCGATTGAAGTCGCTGGTCTCCAGCAGACCTCCGGCGGGCATGGAGGAAGTCGAGGGCGTGGAGCACACGTTCGAGTTCCCACCGGGAAGCGGTTGGATCTGCGTGATCCGGTGTCCGGCCTGTCCCCAGAAAAGGTTCCGAGGCGGTCTCTGTACGAACCTGACGAGGCATTTCAGCGCGCCCAAGATCGCATCGCACGCATCGTGTTCTATGCCACCGACCGATCTGACTATCGATCAAGTGCGGGAGAAGTACGCCGTGCCTGGTATGTCGTTCTTCCAATGTTCTCACGATGATGATGAAAGAGAGAAAAAGAGAGTTAGAGAGAGTAAAAGATGCTGACTTGGAGGTTGAAAAAAGTGGACGGTGCAGATCTGCAATGGTCTCAATACAGCAATGCATTGAAGCATCCGTAGTCTTGGGACCAGAGGGCATCTGCAGTAATTATCTCGGGCCGCCACATTGCTGCTATCCACAGATCATACACCGGCAACCAACTCCTTGGACGAGAAATGAAGCAAATCCGCTCAACAAGAGTCCGGCCGAAGAAACATCTTCGGGCACGCATCCGCCCAAGACTGTCCTTCGAAAATGGCGGTTACCAACTGAAAGCATCTCGGCTAACTACTTCTCCATTTCCAAGCGAGCTGACCTTATCTCCCAATCTTTTCTTTCACAAATGCGTCAGCTGGTAATTCATCTCGTCTTTGGCTATTAATAACAAGATTCATCATCCATCAGAACTAACTAGCACGTCGCTCTTATGAATATCCCGGAATAGCCTGACAGCCTGTTCGCCCTTCAAAATCACAGACACACCACCCGACGTCCAACATGGCCCGTCTCTTGAGGGCTCAAGTCTCCGGCTCAGAGGTTCCAAGCAAACCATCCAGCCAGGAAGGTCCTCGTGGCAAGAAAGCAAGTGGTCGATTAGGGGGAGGGGGGGCTCTGTTTGCGAATGATAGAGCGGATATCTGGTGGTTTCTGAGCGTGGCAGGGCAGTTGCATACCTCGATGTTCCGTCCGGGCAGGAAGGGGGGGGGTGAGGGTGTGAGGAAGTTGACATGGTAGATTGTGAAGATTGCCGTGGCAGGGATGCGACTTAGGTTAGAGATCAAATGTCGTAGACTTCCACTAGGTAGGTAGGAACTTGGATCCTGCATGCTGTAGATCGAGTTTGAATGCCCAGGTGCGCGACGTGATGAAGATGCAGCGCGGTTCGGGTGTGAGGTTGCAATATTTGGTTATGAGCCTTTGCCTCAAGACTAAAATATGAGGTCAAGGTGGGGGTTCGGAATACCCTCGTAGCCTTACTGACCCTCATAGGACGACACGTGTTGGGTGCCTGTCAGCAGCAAGAGCCCGACTCTGAAGTGTCCCGTTGCTTCCTTGCGCGTCATGGCACAACATAGTAGAAAACGACAAATGCGTATCTCCGAAACAATGTATACACATCAACACCGGCGGAGTAATCTTCGTGAAAGGCGTGCTTGAAGGCGATGATATAGGGAACTGTCCCGAGTTTCATCCATATCCTGATCGCCTGCTCGCACCAATACATGGCGAACCAGACCCAATGGGTGCCCGGAGGGGGTGGTCCTATGTGGTCTCTCGCTGGAGCCCTCCTCAACGGCGGCGGCGTCACCCAGCGCCCGACGTGACAGACAAGGAGAACGAAGATGGAGATGACGGTTTGGACCTGGGCGTCGACTCGCGTGTAGTCGGAGATGTCCTGGGGTGGGAACATGCGCAGGATGGTGTGCGTTGGCCAGCCAAAAGCATCGAGAATCCACGTCTCGATGGGCTGGAGGAAGTGGGCGATGGGCAAGAGCAGTTGAACCTGAAGGTCGCTTCTAAGTTTTAGCAAAGAGTAGAAAAATGACGATGCCATCTGGGGTGCCTGCTGAAGAGTGTTGCCCGATGGTTGTGTGGTAGTAATATGGATTAATAGTCGCTTGGCTGATTGGGGTAATATAGATACAGTATCACAACCTGTACCTGGGCACTAAATACTTGAGTAGGTCTTCTGAGTGAGAGAGAGAGAGAGTGTGTGTGTGTGTGTGGTGCCACGGTGGATCATGGATGAATGCCTCGCGACGACAATGATAGGGGGGGCTCCTTGGTAGTGATCAAGATGTTGGAAAGAATATCCGAATCTTGAACGGATTGGCGTGCTTGAAGTAAGTTCCCACCTTGAAGCTAAAATTTCGGCAGAGTATAACTATCGGATATATTATACTACCTTTTAAGGACTAGAAAAAGGTACCTCTAAGTAAATAATATCTACCCAAGTATCTAGGTACACACTTAAGCAAGTAGGTAGGTACCTTTAAATATTTATATTAGCTAATTTTTTTATATTTTTTTATTAAAAGCTTCGAAGCGATATATATAAAGGTTAAAAGCTATATTATAATATATTTTATTAAAAAAATTCTTAATTCGATTTAATTATATATTTTAATGGGCGAAAAAGGGTTTAAAATATAATGTTTTATAAAAATATAAACGATAAAAAAATATATAATTTAAATTTATAAAGTTATTTTATTTTTTATTAAATAAAAACGATTTAAAATTTATTTCCCGGGCTGAAAGTTTTTTTAGCGTTAAAAATCTTATCGACTTAAAAATTATTTTAAATTTAAAAGCAATTTAAAAAATAAAGTTATTTTAATAATTAATAATAATATTAATAGCTAATATATATAAAATAAACATTTTTAAGCTAAAAAAATATTTAATTTTAAATTATTAAGTAAAAAAAAAGGAAAAAAAAAAGATTTTTATTTAAATCGTAATATTAAATTAAAACTTTAATATATAAAGCTTTTCTTAATTTAAAATAAAATTAAACTTTAAACTTTATAATTATTTTTATACGTAATAATTAATTAAATTATTATATTATAAGGATTATTAATAAAAAGCTTAAAAATTAACCTTTATATAACTTAGTTTTTAAAAAAAAGGGGCTTTTATATATAATAAATACATTTATATATATATAATAAACATATTTATATATATATAATAAAAAAAGGGTTATAAATATATAATAAAAAAGGGGCTATAAATATATATATATATATATATATATAATAAAAAAATATATATATATATATATATATAATAAAAATGCTTTTAACGTTACGATCGATAAATCGGAATAATTACACCCATTTTTTTAAATATAAAACTAATATATTAATATATTAGCTATTTAAATTAAAGGATATAAAACTTATATAATTAAAGGGGGGGGGGGGGGGTCTTTTAAAAACCTCTAAAATCATTTTAAAGCTCGATTCCCTTAGTAGGTACCCTTTTCGCTATAGGATAGAAAATCTGAAAAGATATATATATATAGCCAGATTTTATATAGCGTCAGATGTATTGCGGGCAAAGCTTTCGGAGAAGGAACATGTAATCGAAAATTCGACTTCCTTTAGTTACCATTTCTGGGATCGAGTTACTAGGGGGACATAATGTCTCAAACCCCCCCCGGCGCGCTAAGGTACCTATCTACCTAGGTATGTACTTCAGACATAAAAGTGCATACGTAGGTATCTACCAACGCATGACCTCCACAACTTACAAGCCCGTATCTCAAGTCCCTCTGCACCACCACCAAGATCCCCTGGTCTAGACTATTTATTCGTCAAAACACCAATCCAGATACCTCCGAGAGAACTCGCTATCCCCATCCCACACATTCAAAGGCCGGAGTCGGAGATCCCGCCGGTCGATCTCCATCTTGTACCCGTTATACTTGCGTACCGTCTCGCTGTGGTACGTCGGGCACCGCCAGTCGTTGCCGAACGGCGGGTGGACCTCGTCGTCGTCCTCAGCGGTCTCGACCTGGTAGAAGCCGCCGCATACGTGCTGACACAATCTCCCGAGTCTCACGTGCGGTTCATCCCAGGTCGGCGCTGGAGCTATCTCCTCGTCCCAGTCGTCGGTCACGTCGACACCGGGAAATCTGGGCATCCGGCCGCTGTGGAGGGGAGAGAGAGAAAGAGTCAGCTAGGGTTCATTTCAGGGAAGAGGAAAAGAGGGGGGGTCTGTTTGTAGATAATAAGGGGAGATGAGAGGTAGACATACTTCCAGGCAATATCTGCGCTGATATCCTTATATCCGTTGAAATAATCAAGATGCGCCGAAGTCAACCTCGGGTGGTTTAGCGGACGCCACGGCTCAGCGTGACCGGCTTGGGTCGAGAGGTGCACGGGCGCGACGTCGGCCTCCTGGAGGACACCGCCAGCGGCGTCTGGCCACCACGGCATCTCCCAGTGCCACCGGTCGACCCCACTGATGGCCTCAGTCGGCACCGAGGCTTCGCCGCCCAGGTCGTGCACCGGGTAGTACTGGCGTCGGTTGATGTCCGTCACGAGTATGATCTGGTCGTTTTCCGTCAGGTCGTGGTGGCTCGGGTGCCCGTAGGCCCTGACCCTCCAGGCGAGACGCTCGTCCATGGGGAGCGCGCTCTGGTACACGGGGTCTTCGTGGCGGTCCGGGTAGAACACGACCACCTCGCGGTTGTAGTAGTCGGCGATGATCTGGAGGATGTACTCGTCGGTGCAGCGTCTGACCTCGCCCGCGTCGATCCGGTTCGTGGACAGACACCGCAGCAGGCTCCTCTTCCCGTACTCGGCGTCGGTGACCGTCGACATGTTCTGGAAGAGGCAGTACTGGCGGAACCGAGGGTGCTCCCGGTAGCCGGGGCCGCTGATCGGGTTGTTCGAGTTCAGCACCTCGACGAAGTACCGCCAGATCTCGGCCTTCACATTCGGGCCCATCTCAGGATAACCGCGGATAGCGCACCCGTCTTTACCCAGCTCCATGGGATGCCGTGCGTTGACGAAGTATCTGGAGGTGGGGATCAAAGAATGTCAGTAGGTCGGATCAACGCATGTACTCCAACTGATATTTTCTACTTACGATACCGAGTTCCAGAGGCTGTCCTCGTCTTCGGGTACCGGGAGCGATCGGCAATCACGCGCCCAGCCATCCTCAAAGCCTACATAACGAACATTGAAGCCGTATCTATTTAGAGCCGCATAGGTTAGCCCTTTTCCCCCCAACAAGAGATGCACACAGGAGCGAGAAACACAATCGTGGACGTGGGGAGAAAAGACTACTGTAGCTATACTTGTAGGAGAGGGACGTACTGTGTTCTTATTCCGAGCCATTTCGGCATCCGGACTTGCAAATGAGCGTGTGCCAGCTCGTTAGGAGTCGGGCGTTCCGGCCCCCTGATTTTCCAAAGCGCCCGGCCAATCCTGGCTCCGCGCCATCTCGGGTTCGGACCCGGTGGCACGGGGCCAGCCACTCCCGGTAACGGCCCTTCGGCGGCAGGATCCCAACCAGCAAGCCCGGCGTTGAAGAGCTGGGCCTGAGTGGCCCTGGTGTCCCTCAAGGTGATGTGAGGCAGTGGCGCGCCGACGGATAAGTCCCAATCTGTGTGAGGTTTTAGTATCATCAGCTTTGGGTTTCCTTCTCTGGGTGTTGATGGACAACCAGAGCCATGGAGGCTAACTTACTCTCGTTTTGGTAGCCGTATAGCGTCTGGGCCGCGCGCATGATACGTCGCAGCTGCTTCTTCCGTGTCCTCCTCGCCTGGAGGTTTGGGGTCGGGGTCGCGAAATTGTTGACGGCGGTCCACAAGCCGTGCAGATAGGTATGCATCGAAGCCCGATCAAGAGGTGCCACATGGTAGTCTCGGAAGTTGGAGTCCAGACCGAGATTCCTCCAAGCTCTTTGGTGGTTGCCGTGGTCATATTGTCTCTTGTTCAAGTCGCGGAGCCACTGCGTCGCAAGAAGTCAGCCACATCTCGGTTAGAGGCCTACGATGGAGATGGAGATGGTGAAGACATTAAAATCGCATGGTGAAGTAAAGAGAAAAATGACTTACCACTGCGTCAGGAATGAGCTGGGGTGGACCGTAATTTGGCACTCCGGTCGGTTCCCTCCAGTCCCAGGCCAATACATTGTTATGATTGTTCTGCATGGTTAGCTATTTGCAGATTTGATTGCGATACTTCTTACAAGACAGTTCGTCTAGTAAACCGTACAAGATCATCATAATGAGCTGATAGAATATGCAGAGACATTATTAAATGAGCTTTTACAAAGCCTTGACATGTTCCTTTGAACCAAGTTGCTACCGTTTGCGGGTTTTGGCCAACAAAGACTGTTATAAGTCTTCGTCCTGGTATCGAGAACCCCAAAACGGAAGAGAAAGCCGGATAATAATGGCTAACTATATGCAATGAATAATCGAAATAATTTTGGTTTTTATTATACATGATAATAGCAAGTAAGCCGCGAGTGGCAGCAAGTTCTTTTCTTACCTATGGACGATGTGCCGCCGAAGGGCATTTTGAAGAGACCGAGCCGCAGCAAATACATGCGCAAAGACAGTTTGGAAATTTACAAACAACATTCGATGTTGCTTAGAAGTTAGAACAGTCCATAGTTTCCACCAGTAAACGAGACATGCTGGTTACTCTTCAAGTTGACTTGCTCGATCCAGTTCACGGGTTATCTAACTGTCTATCTACTCAGCAGAGCCCTGTTCTAAAAGCACAGAGATTTCACATACACGTCAATATTCAACCTATGCCAATAATATCCTGACACGAATCGTGATATCTTTACTCCGATTCAGTTCAGGGCGGAAAACCGTAGCTTGCACGCCACGAAGTAGACTATCACAATCATTTCCTCTCATGTTTTGCGCGGGACCAGAACTGCTGCTTCAAACCTGTAGGAAATCAACCACTCGAAAGGGGGGCGAAGACAAACCCCCTCCAACAATTCACAACCTCACGTGCACTCCCCGTACGCAGCCTGGCACCCATTCGCCAGATCACAATGCGCCGTCGTGTTACCGCAATACCCGCTACACAACTCATCATGTCAGCATCTGCTAAGCAACATTTGATAAGGTAGCTTTTACTGCAAAATACTAAAGCCACCGTTCTCTGGAGGTCACATTGATTCAAAAGCAAAACCCCCAAAAAAGAAAAGAAGAAAGGCAAACTCACGCAACAGAACAACAACTCCCCCCACCCCCACCCCCTTCTCCATCCCCAGGACACCTATACCCCCAAACCCCCGCCCCGACACTCCCACACGTACCATCGGGACTCGGCGTCGTCGCGTTGACGGGGTCGACGCAGTAGCTCGTGGCGTTGGAGTAGGCGGCCTGGCAGCCCTGGGACGTGAGGCAGGACGCGGAGCCCGCGGGTTCGCAGTAGCCGGCTTTGGAGCAGCAGGGGCCCGTCGTCGTCGCTCCGGGACCGGGACATGTGTATTCCTCCTCCTCTTGGTTGTTAGAGGTAGAGGTTGAGATGGAGGAGGAGGAGGAGGTGGAGGTGTTGTTGATACCGCAGGTCCCGTCGGGGGATATCTCGGTGAGGGATGGGGTTGGGAAGGAGAGGAGGAGGAGGAGGACGAGGACGAGGAGGAGAAGGGGGAAAGGGGGGGGGTGTGGGAACATGATGGGTGGGTGGATTTGGGTCTGGGCCCGTGGTTTTGTAAAGTACTTTAGTAAGTACAGTAGTTGAACTTGAGTTGAGAAGAGGAATAAGCAGAATAGTCTAAATGGATAATGAATGGGAAACGTGATGAGGTGAACATTTGTTCCAAGACTCGTCGGTAGCCAGAATTAAATCGCTTGGTTGTCTCTCTCCATTCCCGTCTGGTCCCAACCGAGCGCGGACTGGTTGGGTATTCTAGGTACCTAGGTAGGTAGGTAGTTATGGAATCATAAGGGGCATCGGTAGTAATATGAAGACTTAGATATTATAAATAAATTAACAACCCCCCAAACGGCCCAAGAATAATATTGATTGAGTCGATCCGATCGACTTTCAATGAGTCCTGGATTTAGCCGGCCGCAGATCATCGATCTCTTTTCCGGGGTAAGGTGAGCGATGCATGAATCTCCAACTTTCGTCTGATACTATGGCCTCCATCTGCATGTGACTTGATATACGCCCACTACTGGGTGAATTGCATCAACTATAAGCAATGTGCCTACATGTGATGTCATGCAACTTCAAGTTATGTCTCCCGAAAGCTTTGCCAGTAGACGCCGGGACGTCATAATCATATCAAAGGAATGACTGTAGTTAATATTGCCTATAGATATCCGTATCTTATTTTTTTCTTGTTTTCTATTTTCGAACCTTGATCAGCGAGAACGTGAGATTTCAGCCTTCCTTCCCCTTCCTGACTATTTCGACGTCAACACCTACGTCCCCCAGAGCCCCCCGTCTCCTTTTCCGGCATCATCTTTCTCCACCGCAGACTGATCTGCCGTCAAACCCGTCAAGCAGTCAAAGCGCTTTCTTATTTCAACCTGCCTTCTTGTAATAGTACCGACGCTTGACCGCCTTCCAGACCTCGATGAGCGCAATGTACGCTACGACGCAGGCGGCGACGATACCCCACTCCCAGGTAATGCCCACGTGTTTGAACACGGTCTTGTCGATGACGGGCAGGTAGATGACGGGGAAGGTGATGACGAAGCCGGCGAGGACGGCGCCGAACAGGAACCTGTTGCGGTACACCGTCTTGAAGACCGAGAAGGGGCCGTTGTATCCGGGGAGCTCGGGGTACATGTTGAATAGGGACCGTCGGAAGTGCTTGACCTCCCAGGCTGTGGCGAGAAGCAGAAAGCTCAGCGTGGCGTACGTCGTAGCGCGGGCGCGGAACACATCGGAGCAGGTGTTGTTGAATCCGGCATTGCAGTCCTGGCCGAGTTCCGTGGCATTGGCTGCGGGGGTGTAGATGACCGAGGTGAACGAGGCTATGCAGAGAGAGCCCATAAAGAAGCCGTAGACCATCTTGTCGACGATGATTTCCTTAGTGAAGACACCGACACGCAAGTCGTGAGGAGGCCGGAGCATGATGTCAGGTTGGGCCTCCTCGAGACCTAGACCGAGAGCGAGGAAGGACGAGGTGATCAGGTTCGCCCACAGGATCTCGATGGGCGAGAGCGGGAACACAGACTGATTGGAAGCATCTTTGAAAGCGAGACCGATGAGGAGAAGGATGACTTGCGCGATGTTCGATATCAAGAGATGGAGTAAGAACTGTTCTATGTCAATGCGATATTCGAACCGTTCAATCGCTGACGGTATCTTACCTTCTGAATATTATCAAACAGCCGCCTACCCTCTTCGACCGCCGTGACGATCGAAGCGAAGTTGTCATCCGTGAGTACCATGTCTGCGGCCTCTTTAGCCACATCGCTACCGTTGAGACCCATAGCGATACCAACATCGGCCTTCTTCAAGGCCGGAGAATCGTTGACACCATCACCGGTCATTACGCAGAACGCGCCGCGACGATGCATCGCCTCGACCATACGAACTTTGGTGGAGGGACTGCACCGTGCCAGAACCAGAGGCAGTCTATCGAGTTGATCGATCTGCTCGTCGGTGAGCGCATCAAAGGCGGCGGCGGGCATCGTGGCATTTGTCGCGTCCGAGGAGCTTAGGTCATTACCCAAAATGCCAACCTCGTGAGCGATGGCAGTGGCCGTCTTGATGTGATCACCAGTCAGCATGTGAACCGAGATGCCGGCAATCTTGCATCTTCTGACGGCCTCGGCCGTTTCCAACCGAGGTGGATCGTAAAGTCCAGCCAGACCCAGAGCAGTCAAGCCGCTCTCGGCCGCATGTCTATCTTCACGTAGGGCATCACTGTAGGATACTGTCTTGTGCGCAATGCACAGGACACGAAGCCCTTCTGCGGCGAGCCTTTCGGCTGTCGCTGTAAACTCGGCCTTCAGATCATCGGAGGCGTCAAGTAACGGTAGTATCGCCTCAAGCGCGCCTTTGGTATACACATCCACAGAATTACTGTCCGGGGAGTCGTAGACGACCGACATGCGCTTGCACGAGGAGTCGAAAGGATGTTCCGCTAACAAGTTGACACCGTTGGTCTGAGAGACGCTTGCCTTGCTCAGACCGAATCGCATTGCGAAAACCTGAAGGGCGATCTCGGTGGGCTCGCCAACAGCAGTCCAGTTGGTCACCGTGGCCGTCGACGTGGTCGACGTCTCGGCAGCGTCCTCGCTGGTTCCCGATTTTCTGTCGGTCACAGTCGCATTATTGCAAAGGGAAAGACACTCGACGAATTGTCTGGCAGTTGATGGCAAGGGGGAGATGGATCCCATCGGTCTTGAGCCTTCCCCTTCTTGGTCTCCGTCATTCCAGATCACGGTGCCGCTGGACGGGTCGAACGGATGTGTGCACGACTCAACCGTGGCAGCAGTGCCATCTGGCAACCACACCTTTCGGGTGATCATCTTGCCTTGGGTCAGAGTGCCGGTTTTGTCGGAGCAGATATTGGTGACGCCTCCCACGGCCTCGAGTGCAGAGAGTTTCCGGACGATAACATTCCCCTTGGCCATCGCTTTCGTACCCACGGCCATACTAATGGTAAGCACAGCGATGAGGGACTCGGGAATGACAGCGACACCGACACAGATGCCGTATATGAGAACTTCGTCATCGATGTTCCAGCGACTCGCCGAGAAGACGATGACGGCAAGGAGGATAGCCAAAGCGAAAAGCAATAACGCAAATTTACTGAGCTTGACCTGGAGCGGAGTGCCCTCCAGACCTAGGATGCTACGCGCGCTCGCCTTTACGCGCTCCCAATACATGGCAGTCCGGGAGGTTTCGTCGCCGGTTTTGGGATTAGCACGAAGCATCTCGGCGATTTTCCCAACCTCGGTCTCCATGCCGGTAGCCGTGACAATGCCAGTACCCCTGCCACGAGTGATAGTACTAGCCGAGTAGACCATGTTGACGCGGTCGCCGAGGGGAACGTCGGCGTCAGTCAACGTAGCCTCGGGGTGTTTGCTGATAGGGAGGGATTCGCCAGTCAGGAGAGCCTCATCGGTGGAGAGGTTCAGGCCGTCAGCGAGGCGAAGATCCGCAGGAACGATATCACCTAACACGATCTCGTCAACTCTTCATCACGCCCTTGATCAGCCATGGAAGGCGATGCAGCTTAAGCTTACCGACATTGAGTAGGACGATGTCTCCCTTGACGAGAGACTCGGCTTTGATGGTTTCGATCTTTTCGGACCGAATCACCTTACATGTTGGAGCTGAAAGAGCATAGAGCGATTGGATGGTCTGTTCAGCGCGATAGTCCTGAACGAGACTGGCACCAAGTTAGCAAGCGGAAAACATATGGTGTATGCGGATTTCCAATAGGTGAGATTTTTTTTTTTCTGCCCTGTGTTCTATGTGCTGGCAACGCGATGGGAGAATATTCTCGTGTAAGTGACATTGATGACTGGCGGAGAGCAAGCTCTCGGCAATCAGGCCAATAAGCAACAATGCCTGGAATGCAGCGACACAGCATCACGCCACGATAGATTCGATGAGGAATTACTGAAGAAAGGAAAAAGTGGCAAGGGAAGTAGACTTACCCAACAACGATGTTGAGTAAGATGACTGCAGCAATGACACCGCCCTCAATGAAGTCCTGAATGGCAAAAGAAAGGGCCATGACGAGGATGAGGACCATGGTCAAGCTGTTGGAGACCTGTCTCAAGAGAATCTTCCACACGGATAGCCCTTTAGCTCCCTCAACCGCGTTCGGGCCATCGTGCTCCAAGCGACGAGATGCCTCAATGTCGCTGAGGCCATGTTTGACGTCGGTGTCGAGATGGCGCTCTAGATCACAGACGGAGACCACGTGCGGCGGTGGGGACGGGGAGGACGGGGAGGACAGTGAGTATGAGGAGACCGGGGGGTTTGAAGGTAGCGGGGAGAGTTGCTGTGGTGGTAGTAGTTGTTGTTGTTGTCTATGTGCGGCATCGGTGTAGCCACCTATAGGAGGTTCAGTCGATTCCTCGACCGTAGCGGATTGGTCTTCTATCCCCATTCAAGTAAGTATGCTTAGCAGTCGGAAGTGCCAGTGATGGGAGAGGAGAGGAGAGGAGAGGAGGGGGAAAAGAGAAAAAAAGAATGAAAGGAAAAACCGTTCTTTTTGGTGCATCCTGAGGTGAGGGGGGTTGTGAGATATACTGTACCTTTACCAAGTATCCTCCTACTGGTAGGTACTTCATACTTCATGTTCCCTCTACCTTTGACCCCGCCAAGTCGCGCCATCGCGAACTGCCCTTGTCCAAAAGTCGCCAAGGGATCTCGGCTTCGTCATCAAGAAATACATAATAATAGGGACTGGTACGAAGTATTCGCAGAAGTATGAATGTTGGCAGAATTCTGTTGCGGATTCTGTGATGATTGTCTACCTACCCAACCTACCTGGTAGGTAGGTAGGCAGGTAAGTAGGTAGGTGTTTGGGAGAGCTGTAGAGGGCCTCCAAGTTGGTGGGAGAAACGCCACGCTTAGACAGTAAGTACGGTAACGTGCATGCCAGCCCTGGAGGCTTTTTGGCATAAGCTTAGGTAGGTAAGGTTGAGTTGGTGATTGATCCCGCCACTCAAAATTTCTGAACAGAAGTCTCGCTGCCCTTGAACGAAAGAAGAAAGCATCTTCCTCTCGTTCCTTCTTTCAAATCCTGTTCGTAATATGCTCATCCAATTGTCACCAGGTGGCCAGGTGCCCAGGTGGCCAGGTGGTATTTCATCTCACCAACTGGTAACTAGTCTATGTTCACCAGTTCATTCCCATACTTCCACCAAACGTGACAACGGCGAATAACTTACCTTCAGGTATCGCCGACTCTCCGGTCACACAAATAGCAAATAGTACAAACCTGCAGGGGCCTGCACGATACCGACACGATAGCATGCAACTTGGCTGACCCCTTGGCCTTCCCGAACTAGTAAGCGTGCCAGGGCGCGGCCGGAATGCCGAGAAGCGCAATTCGCATGGCGATATGGATACTTACGGTCACAGCTCCCACCATATCCATATCAGTCTACTGTCCGCTTTCTACAAGGCATTCGGGGAAGGAGAAGGAGAAGGGGAAGGAACCGAAGGTCTCCCGATGGAGGCTGTGTAACGGCCAGACCGCTTGGCCGGTCTAGCTTGGGTCGCCTAGCGAGTCGACAACTGGGAACACAAGCGACGCCGAGAATTGGCAGCGCTTGGGACCGGGACGGCGGGAGCACGCAACTCCATCTTTCACTCGGCTGCGCGGGTTTGAAGCGGTCTAGGTATTATGTCACTGGGATTCAGCAGTACTGTGCTTAGGAGCAGCGAAGAGACACACAAAACGACAATCGCGCAGTTCCAAGTACCGTAACCTGTAAGTCACATGTTCCGTTTGTCTGAGTCTGAGGCGGTGAAAGAGGGGCTTCGGCCGGCCTTTCCACGCTTATCGACCGGCGGAACTCTGTCTGCATGCGCGTGGCGTGTCTACATGTACATGCATCCTTGCTTACTCTGAACCGAAGACGTACCACCTTATCGAGCGTCAATATGAAACCCCATTCCATCTGCAAGTTACATGCTCACGAGACCAAAAAAAAAAAAGAATCTTGAAGAAAGAAAGAAAAAAAAACCCCCGAACATCAACACTCGGAGCCATACCGTTTCGTGATACGACCATCCCACCCCAAATCCCCCGCCCTCCACAAGCGAGTTTCCTAATGGAGTACGCGGGGACACTGTTGACTGGACCGCCGGGATCGGCCTATGTGGGGGTGACGGGATCCGGAGAGCAATGAGGAGCGAAAAAGAGCTGGAGGTAAGTAACTCCAAGTTGCGCAACTAAACAAGCTCGCTCCCGAGGTCGCGATGAACGGACTCGACGACGGCTACAAGGAGACATGCTTGAACTGAGGGGAATAGTCTAATCCAAGTAAATACCAAAAGAAAGGAAAAAGGATGCCATCTCTATTCCATAACGGGCGGTTCTTCCAATCCTCGACGCGAGGGCAAACCCACTCGTTCGCCGAGTGCGTCCTCGTCGACGACGATTCAGGCACCATCATTTACGTGGGCGCGAATCCGCCGCCACCGCCATCGGACGACAACAACGCGATCACAGGGCACGACATGCGCGGCCGCATCGTCCTCCCCGGTTTCATCGACGGCCACATGCACCTGCTCATGCTAGGCCAGTCGCTGCAGAAGGCCGGGCTGGAGGGGTGCCGGGACCTGTCCGATATCCGGCGCACGATCGGCGCCTTCGCGGCCGCCCACCCTTCGGCGCCGCGGATCATGTGCAAGGGGTGGATGCACAGCATGACGGACGGCAAAGCCCTAGCCGACATGATCGACGACCTGGACCCGCGGCCCATCTTCATCGACTCGAAAGACCTGCACTCGACATGGTGCAGCACGGCGGCGCTGGCCGACATGGGCGTCCTCGAGGCGGGATCGATGCCGGACCCGGAGGGCGGCACGATCCATCGCGACGAGCGCGGGCGCGCCACCGGCCTCCTGTCCGAGGCCGCCGCCGTCACCATCGTCTGGCCGCACATCGCGCGGGTCGCGCCCATGGACGAGAAGCTGGCGGCGCTGCGGGCCGCCGTGCGCGCGTACAGCGCCGCCGGGTACACGGGGCTCGTGGAGATGGCCATGGACGAGAACGGGTGGGAAGCGCTGCAGCTTTTGCGCACCCAGGATGCCGAGCGGCTGCCCATGCGCTTCGCCGTGCACTGGCTCATCACGCCGCGCAAGACGACAACCGAGACGCTTGCGCAGGTCGACCGGGCCATCGAGCTCAACCGCACCTTCAACGCGTCCACGAGCCCGGACTGCCGCGTCGTGGGGATCAAGGTGATATGCGACGGCATCGTCGACGGGTGCACGGCGGCCCTGACGGAGCCCTACAGCACCAACGCCGCCTCCCCCGACCCCATCTGGTCCCTCGCCGACCTGGCCCCCGTGGTCCACAAGGCCGACGCCGCGGGCCTGCAGTGCGCGCTGCACGCCATCGGCGACCTGGCCATCCGCACGGCCGTCGACGCGCTGGAGCAGAACGCGACGCCGCACCGGCGCCACCGCATCGAGCACCTCGAGCTGGCCTCGCCCGCTGACGCCCTGCGCCTCGGGCGCCTCGGCATCACCGCCTCGGTGCAGCCCGTGCACGCGGACCCGGCCATCCTGCGGGCCTGGCCCGCGCTCCTGGGTCCGCACCGCTGCGCCCGCGCCTTCGCGTACAGCGAGTTCCGTGATGGCGGTGCGGTCCTGGCCCTGGGCTCCGACGCCCCGACGGCGCCGCACGCGCCCCTGCGCAACATCTACACGGCGACGACGCGGCGGTCGGCGCGCGAACCGGAGCTGCCGGACCGCGTGAACCCGGAGTTTGCCCTGGGGCTGGCGGCCGCCGTGGCCGCGGGCACCGAGGGGTCGGCGTACAGCTGCTTCGCGGAAGGGTGGGCGGGGCGCCTCGAGGTCGGGCGGAGCGCGGATTTCGCCGTGGTCGAGGGGCTGGGGGCCGGGGACGACGAGTGGGATTCCGAGGGGTTGTTAGCAGCGAAGGTGGTGCAGACTTGGTTTAGGGGGAGGAAGGTTTTCGATGATGGGAGGAGGAGAGGAGATGATGGTGGATGGTTGATACATAGGTACCTAGGTAGGTGAGGAGAAGAGAGGAGATTGATTTTTTTGTTGGGAAAATCCGAGTGTAATACGTATCTAGGTGTACTGTAAGATGCGTGAAGAACTTAGTTAGGGGGGGAGCGCGGGGAGGAAAGGGGCGTTTCTTGTCACGATGAGCTACTCCCTCTGTCTATCTGATGCCAGTGACGTACATACCCTAAATGCGGGGGAAGGGCCTGTCGATCTGCTTTTTTTTTTTTTTTTGCTCCATAGGTTCGTTCTGTGTCTTTCTCGTGTATCTCATGGAGGAGCTCGTGGAAAGCAACATTGAGTAACTACAATACTGCGGATGGGTTTGGCACACCAGGGGTTAGTCAGGGTATGATCGATAGTGTTGGATTTACCTCATCGAGTACCAAGTTTGGTACATTAGATGAACACCGGGACATCTCTTACAAGTAGATTGGTGTTCCGAAGCTCTTTGTAAACGGGTTCATACTAACGGGGGGCCATTTGGCCAAGTGGTGCAGTAGTTAGCCGCAATGAATATGGACCTGACATCACTACCAACCAACACTACGAAATTTGATCACCAAAAGCAAGACTTCATGGAGTGAGACAATCCTCTATTAAAACATCATAGTAGCTCTTCTAAAGGGCAGTATTTTCGTCAGTAACAAATTGGCTAAGGCATCTGACTGGCCCCAGTCTGTGTACCTTATATGGACGACGAACGCTCTCCCCTTCCCTAAGCATTTTCGGCTTCACAGTTGCTGAGTCCTTTCTTTTGTCTTATCCCGACAGCGTGTTCGACAAGAGGAAGGCCAATGGGTAGCTGCCAGGACGCCCGCCTGGACTACCCCTGAAACATAGTAGCCTTGATGTACAACTGCAGGCACTCCAGCCAAATCAATGTACCCATTGAATACGTTCTTGATGCCTAGGCATTCAGACATTTTCTTGTCCCTCATGCCCTGCTGTGATTCTCTCAACACCGAGTTCTCAAACTCCAACCACCTCTAGGGGAAGATGTTTCGCGCATAGGCTGCCCTGAGAATCCATAAAGGCTCAGGGGGTGGTAACTTCCTCCTTGAAATCAACATCTTCCTCCTTGGCAGTTACATCGCTGGCACTGCTTTCGTCGTTGTCTGAGCCACCATTGGAATGATTGCCATCATCACATCCCTCCTCCTTGATGGAAACTTCGGGCTCGGTTGTGGAGCTGTCAGTTGTGACGACATCGGCATCGATTTGATTTGAGACCTGTTTGCGATACTCGGCGATCTCATCAGCCTTGTCAAGGCCGGTGAATTCGCATTGAGATGCCATGTGATCAAGGTATTCATTAGTCAAAGGAACGTCCATCTGCTTGAGAACAGTCTCGATGTTCGCTTTGAAGCGAAGGTTGCAATGGTCATGGGCACGGTGTGGAACATGATCTCGACCAATGTACGGGATGAACTTGAGGGATTCGAGGAGGTCCTTGAGCTCTTTGATGCTGCCCTCAAACTTGGAGACTTCAGGAACAGGGTATATACCAGCGAAGATCAGTGCCTGGAGGGCAGCTCCAAGCATTAAAGTCTCACACTCTCGAACATGGTGACCGACTTTGCAGTATGGCTTGACGTCGGTAGTGGTACAGGGGACTGTTTTGCCAGTGATCTGACCGATCGGTTCCTCAATGATGGCAAGAATCTTGGCAATTGTATCGGTACGAGTAGTGGTGATGATGTCTACATGTTGAGATTAGCTGGGGTATGTCAAAACTTGATACTTGTGGCATACCTAGAAGACCGACAGGAAGGATCATGTCCTCGAGGGGCTTGCCAGCGATGTTGACCAGTTTACCGTTGTGAAGCTTGCTACCAACGATCAGAGCATCGGCCATGTCACAGAAAAGCTTAGGATTGCCAAACTCCCAAGCCACCCAGAGAGCCAGGTGGCAGGTCTCGTGGCACAAGGCGTGAGTTGCATGATCGATGATCTTGTCCATCCACTTGTGCACCCAGGGCATAGTCAAGTGGGTAGTATGGTAACGAGATGTCACCATCGCGATTTGGTAGATGTCCTCAAGATCAGGGTTGGTGGGAACTTTTCCGAAATCGTAGTGAACGATGCGGAAAATGGTCTCAAGTGCTTTGGGGTCACCTTCAATGTCGAGGGTCAATTCGCCGTTTGCAGTCCGATCAGTGGCGTCAATGCCGTACAGAGTCTTGCGCCAAACAGGTGAAGCAGTAGCAAGAGCGGCGGCGGAAACGGCATACTGGGTCGGTTGTCCATCCACTTTGACCTTCACAGTAGTATCGCTGTCAGCGTGAAACATGACGATCGGTAGTTGGGGACTGGTTAGAATGTCCTTGTCGGTTTCAGAATCAGCTGATTGAGGGAGCTCGATATCTTCAGGAAAGTTGGATGAGGCAGTAGAGACAGATAATCCATCAGTGACAGGAGAGGAAGATTCGTGGTGGTCCTCCTGAATAGGGCTCAGAGCACGGACAGTAGTGCCATTGACGGCGACAATTTCCGAAGACATTGTCTCTGTTGATGACTGGGTAGCCGAGGAAGAAGCTGAAGCGGCGATGATGTAAGGTGGGAAGTGGCACTTTCCGAGGTAACAAAGGTCAGGAACAATCGGCAAAGACAGTGGGGTCAATCGCTGGCGATCAGGAAGGATTAGAGATTGCCAGAAAGTGCTGACTTCCCGTCGGTAATGAGGTATCCCTAGAGGAAGTGGAGGTGTCGACTTTGAGTCAAAATCCGGGGGCAGTTGCAGAACAGGTGAAGGGGTTGGGGCAGAGGATGTTGTCTGCTGTGAAAGTCGCGATGAAGAGTTAGCTGTGTCATCAGAAATCGCAATCAGGTTTCTTACCTTTGGCACAACCGAGAAGCTTCCGGCTCGGTTACTTGATGTAAACCTAAGCGACTGCGGAAGGCAGACAAGTCGCGGGTTGACGGAAGAAGGTTTTGCAGTGGTCAACCGATGCAACTGCCTATATTGTTGACGATACCTGCCTCGGTGATAACGCTGAGGCAGGTCAGAAAGAATAAATACGGGAGCGCAAGGTCGAAGAGGAGGATGAATGTGGGGAGAGGGGTGTGGACAGAGTAAGGGACGGCGTTGAGAAGGATTGTGTTGTGATCCTCGCCGTTCTGGTTGTGGTTGCAGGGCGGAAGATGGGAGCACAGTGGAAGTGGAAGTGGAAGTGGAAGGTGGGAGCTGGAAAGCAGTTGGTGGGGTACCAACAGGCAAAAGCACAGGCAAAGTCGAGCAGGAAGGCGCCGGATGCGGGTGTGTCGGTAGATGAGAGTACTGCCGCTGCTGCTCCTGCCTTCGCTGGCGATGGACAATCTTCCGGTACCTAGACCTCGAGTAGAACTTCGATGGCCAGACTACATGTGACGGCCCGTGTTTACCAGACCAAGCTTCTTGATACTTAGGGATCACTCCATTCTTCACTGCCCCGTGCAGGCTTAGGTCGAGATGCAGTGCTTCAGGTCTGCCAGGGGCTGTCGTACCTCTAGTTCTTGCAGCTGGTGACGCCTCGGACGACGGGCATGGCAGAGTCTGCCTTTTCACAGTATTAGTTGAATGTAGTCCCTGACGAGCGGCGGTTGGAGATAGACCAGTCGGTCAGATTCAGCAGCTGAAGCCCCCTTTCTCCTAATCTGAAAAATCCTCCTTGAGTCATCCAATCGTCTCCTCAAGACATATCATCAGAGATAAATCGATCATGCAGCAGTTCATACCAGTACTAGCGATATGTCGAGCAAAGACACATATCATTTCCCCCATACATGTGATAGACATATTGACATATACCAGTGATGATACTCGAAAGAAAACTCACATCTTGACTAGAGGTGGGAATGATGTTGTGATAGTTCTGTCGACTCAGGGGCTGGAGATACTGCGTGCTGACACGAACTGCACTACAAATGCTTGAAGAGACGTAGCATCGGGCTAGAAAACTCAAGACATCCAGTCGAGATCGTTCTTATAGATATGTCTTGAATCCAGGTGAGTCTGGTTTCTGGCCCAACACCCCCTACAGCGTCTTCCTAAATCCCGCCAGTTCAGTCTCCATTATGGTCCACTAAGCAAGAACGTAGATCGATCGTGACAAAGCAGTCATTATCCGGGTGTCAGTTCAAGAGTAGATGGACTCTGGACAAGGCTTCCCACTGCCGTGAGCATGCTGCTTGCCTGCCTTTCTTTGATATATCCTGAATGATTCTTAGGGGATGGCACTGGTGGCTGCATCTACGAGTAAAGGCAGCATAGGAGGCTGTTTGCTTCCCACTTGACCGATAACAGGTATCTTCAATACATGTCCCTAGCCAAACACATGTACCTGTCAATCAAATATTGCTCTAGGCGCAGGGAGGCGACCTTCAAAGGAAGCATGATTTCCTACAGAAATGTTACCCAGCACCACCTCAAAAAGTAAGCCTATGGGGAAAAGCATATAGATGATGGGGAAAGATCGCTTGATTACAGAGTAAAAAGATTCAGTAGACTGAAAAACCACCTAACGCTGAGCCTTCTGTCCCCAAACAAGACTCCCTCTATCTGTACATGTACAAATGGTGAGGTCGGATATCCATCTATAGCAAGACTGCAGCAAGCAAACGACAATATCACACAATCTTGAATCTTGACCAAGGTGGGCTCCTGCTCATGTAACTGTCCTTCTCCTTCTGCGAGATAGTTGCATATCCGGATCGCCTAAGGAGACTTACGAAGAGCCTTCGCCCTCTCCGAGAAGCCTTGCGATGAGCACGTAGACAAAGATCACGCCACCCAACACCAGAAGCTTGTTCCGGCTCAGCCAGCCAGTCCCCGCATCTCTCTGCTGTACGACGGCTTCTACTACTGCCTGAGCTTGTCCACCACTGCTACCTGCGATGCCCAAAGCCGGCCCGCAGGACGCTCCACTCTTCATGCCTGTACTGGCGTCGATACTGTTCTCGGTCATCCACTGCCAGTTCTCTTTGTCGACCTCGGGCCACTCGGCCCGGAACTTGGCACCTCCGTCGCCTGCTTTGACATTCCCCTTCTGCGCCGGGTTCTTGGAATGCGAGCCTCCACCGGTCGAGTTCCACCACCGCGTTCTCGACGCGAAGAGCTTACGGTCCTGGGCTGTAGCCGAAACGGAACCGGTCGTCATCTCTTCCGAGGTCATAAAGGACAAGAGGCCTATCAATATAGTTGATACCTCCCATGCGGGGTTGAATGACCGAGGGTGGAAGTCGGAGATGGAGAGACAGAGCCGTGTGGAGGGTTGGAAGCGACCAGAGGGCGTGTGCATTCGAATCGCGGGCGGCGCAAATGGGTAGTTGGGCGGGAATATCAAAGTCCCCCAGTACTGACCGCCAAAGTAAGGAGTGTCTTCAGGGCCGGTTATGATGTAGTGCCATTCCAGAATATTGGAGTCGGATGGGTGTGCCGTAATGTATGGGGGCGGGTTCTCCGATATGGTCTTGTACTCGCGCGCGAGCTGTCATCAGGTTAGAGTGAACTGGGGAGAATACGATGCAGTGATCTCGAAAGTGCTTACCCGTTTGCTGGCCTGTTTACTGGCCATAATGAGAAGGCCGCTGAAGTATGGAGAGGGGGAAGGTGGGAAGTTGGGAACCGGTCAACGACGGTGGCGATAGTGACGTTGCTGCGCCGATTGCGCCTCGAGTGAGTGAATGACTAGGAGCTTGGAGACGAGAAATTATAAAGAATGCTGAGAGAAGGAATAAAATTAAAATGGAGGCAGCCCGAAGGTTCAAGTTCGTAAAAGGAGAACGTGGCAGAGCCCGAAAGTGATTGAATGCGATACAATACTGCGTGGAGGGGGAAGGGTCGGTTGACATGGAGTTGTCATCTTTGAGGCTGATACGGTATGGAGTACAATAAATGGAGAACGTTGGAAAGGGTCCGAATATCTACCATGTACCTAGGTAGGTACCTCGTAGTATGGTCCCCAATTGATGGGCACATGGGGTACATGGGTACATATGTACGTACCATACTTCGTAGCAACATGAGCACCAGCCACACTTGGATCCAGCCAGCACCCACTGTCGACGTCACTTTTGCTATTTATCAGCCACACCTCTACCCCCAACCCACCTCCAATGAAGCTTGAGCCGAGAAAGTTGATCCCGAACATTGCTGATCTTCTGTGAGCTTCATCCCCAGTTTTGAACACACGACTACCAATTGAGTGATTTGAAGATCACCTGGGCAGCTTCCAACCCCGATTGTCCTGCCTTTTGTAATGGCTAGTAAACCCTCCTCTGGAGGTGACGATGTATGTTGGTGCCACATCCATACGTATTTCCTATTCAATCGCTCATGCCGACTGACTGCGTCCTGCTGCTCAAAATTAGGCCTTCGAAGGCTTGTTCAAGAAGGAAAGAGCCTCAGTAGATCAACGTGCGACAACAGAACGAGTTCATCAAGTCGAAGCTCAGGCTGAAGACAAAGTCCCGGATCTTGTGAGCTCCTATCCTCTCATACTCAGTGGCCGGACGGGGATGATTCTGATTCTCTATTTGTAGCTGTCACAAAATCGGACCCTGCCAGTCACCCTGTCCTCAATACAAATACACGGCGCTAAAAACACTCGAAAATCTTTCTTGAATCCTCTCTTCCAACCCCTAGTGGAAGACAGTCGAAATGCCAACTATACGCTCGCCGACTTACTAGACCAAGTTGGGGGGGCTGTGGAAAAGCTACAGAAGTTCGGTATGCTCCCCGGAAAGTTCGTTAGGCTTCGTGGAAATATGGACTGATGAGAGACACCTGAAAGATATATTCCATGATCAGATACTCTTTCACCTATCTCGTCCTTCCCACCTCGACCCGAATTCTTCTCCGACCGATCTGGATGTTTCCCTCCGTGTGCGCGAAAAATCGCGGCTGCTACTCAAGACCGGCACAGATCTAGGGAATACCGAAGGCTCCGCGTATGGTTCTGCACTCCTGAGAAATATCTTTGGTGGTGCCGAGTCACTCTCAATCAATGGCTCTGCCGGTACAAGAACACGCTTCGCCTACAGCGGCGAGTTTGGGGTGCCAGTGCGAAGCAATCCCAACTTGCGATTGAGTATAGATGGTTTGGGGAGCAGTACATCGAAACCCTGGGCAAGCCACGAGGAAGTTCTTAAGGGTGGCGGTGTAAGACTGAACTGGGCTACCGACCAGGGGGATCGTTGGCAATTCGGTTACTCTGGCACGTGGAGGCAGTTGACAGGGCTCGCGCCCACTGCCAGCCCAACCGTTCGAAACGACGCCGGAGATTCCTTCAAGAGCGTTCTTTCGTATATGTTCCAGAGAGATCGCAGAGACAATCCCATGCTCCCTCAGAGTGGATATCTCGCCAAGGCCTCGGCTGAGTTGGCTGGCTGGGGACCTTTGGGTGGAGATGTCGGTTTCTACAAGAACGAGTTCGAACTTGGCGGTGCTTTACCAATTCCCATACCAGGAATGGATCGTTCGTCTGGTATCTCGATAGGCGGTGGATTCAGGGCCGGTATGCTATACCCATTGCCTCTCTCTTTCGGTACCGATGGTGCAATGCCTAGCCGGATAAATGATCGATTCAGTCTGGGAGGACCGACAGACGTTAGAGGCTTCTCTCTGGGCGGTCTCGGGCCCAGAGATGGCGGTGACGCTCTGGGCGGCGATGTCTTCGCCGCAGGCAGCGTGAATATGCTTCTTCCCCTGCCCCGAGTGGGGCCGGATTCCCCTTTTCGGATACAGTTGTTCGCCAATGGAGGTAGACTGGTGGCGATGAAGAACAAGCCCAAAAGCAGCGACACGGCAACGACGAGGCAGAGACAGATGAGCTCCGGTACAGTCTGGGATGGCATGCTCTCAGCCACCAAGGACGCGGCCACCGGCCTCCCGAGCATCGCCGCCGGTGTCGGACTGGTCTACGCCCATCCCGTCGCCAGGTTCGAGCTGAACTTCAGTCTACCTCTGGTGATTAGACGGGGAGAGGAGAGCAGGAAAGGATTGCAGGTCGGTGTTGGGATTAACTTCTTGTAGTAGACGGATCGTAAAAAAAAACCTGTGAACGACAACAACAATAACTCCATTCAGGGATAATGTGTGGGTGGCATGTCGAAGGAAAAAAAGAGAAGAAGGATAGATAGAAGAGCTAGCTCCTTGTAATATATACCTGTATTCTGCCCATTTTTCATCAACTGATACTTGGGGTGATTGTACTTTTGGATCTCCACGTACGCAGATGGCCCCGGTTGAAAACGTAGGTACTATGACTCCAATTTATAAGGGGGGAACTCGATGGGCCACATTGTTAAGGTGGGTGTTTCATGATGTTCCATCTACGGACGATGACAATCGAAGAAGGAGATGTTATAGACAACAGTTTCTCAGGGATACAAAAGTCCAGGCCATAGAAATAGAAATACGGTCTTATAAATTATTATTTCCCCTACTTCTTCTTCTTCTTCTTGTTCTCCTTTTCTTCCACTTTCAGTGCCATATAAGAAGAGCCTTTCAGTGCTAAACAAGAACATATCTCACAATTTAATCAGCCTTGACTTAATTCATCTTGTACGTAGGCATTATCCCAAATTAGACTCACCTAGTCGACACTCGATCGATCGATCCATCGTGAAAACATACATGGGTTCTTATGGGTATGGGGTGGTTAGGGGAGAAAAGAGAAGCTTGATGGTATTTATACTTATTGCCGTGGTCTATCTATCTACGTAGGTCACCACATTTTTTTTTCTTTCTTGGGAGGATGAACTTGGTACTTACTGGTTTGCTTGCTCTAGGACTGATCGATACGTACCCCCTGTTCCCCCGACACTATGTACGGGAGAGAGAGAGCAAAGCTTGAGCTGGGTTATATGACTAGATATTTGTTCGCATCGTGGCCGGTTCAGGGGATGAATATTAAAATGTTACGTATACCCGTCCGTCAAGTACTTAAGTTAGCTTAGATAATGATTAGAATAGGGGAAGCGGATTAACTCGATGGACACAGTAGTAGCAAGACAGTATTAGGCAACGAGTATACGACTTTATTTTTCTCAGGTCTAGTCCAGAGTGTATCTAACCTACACTGATATAGCAAAAGTCTCCGTGTACACCCCCCTTTCCCACCAAAACTCGTTATATTTCCACAGCTTTATCAAATCGACAAAAAATCAGAAAACATAAAAGTTTATATAAATAAAAGTTTCGAAGTTAGAGATTACTTATATTAAAAGAAATAAATTTTTCAAATTTAATTTTATAGTTAATTTAAAACATAAAGTTTAAGAATTTAATATTCACCTAAGTTTTGCACGTAAAACACTTTTATTAATAATATATTATATTTAACACAAATATAAAAATATACAAAATTAAATAAAAATATTTTTTATATTATAAGGCATTTAATTTTATATGTTTTGTTTTCTTTTATTTTTATGAGTTTTATTCGATTTAATATGGACTTTAGAAAGTGGTGAGTTTTAGTGTAAAAAGGGGTGGTGCACGGAGACTTTTGCGCCAATATTGTAGCTTGGCTCCTCCCATATGACAAACGCGTGTCAATGAATCATCTGATGGATATGGGCAGTAACTAGCATATGGAAGTGCCAGACCCTGCCAGGTGACGATCGAAGAGATGATGCCTGATTTGACGTCCACAGCATTCCACCAAGCTATATTATACCGAGCCCGTCATGGTCGCGACAGCGCTCAATCATCGTCGTGTTTTGAATCATCATCGTCTTCTGAATCGTCATCTTCTTCCATTTCATCGTCGTCTTCACTGTTTGGGAGCTTCTCGTCATTGACTTGGGCGGCTTGGATACCGGAGTCTTCTTCCTCAGACGCGTCATCATCCATGAAACCGCGGACGAGTTCTCTGGCCATCTCGCAGTCCTCGTCATTATAGACTCTCAGCCCGTACATCGCCATGAAATCCTCCGCAGAATCCCAGTTTCGCTCGATGTAGTCCAACTCTTCGCTATCAAATTGGTCATCGGCCGTGGGGAGAAGTTCGTCAAGAGTCCTCGAGTCAGGTTCATGACAGTATTGATCGATTGCATCGCACACCTGACCCAATGTAAATGTAAGAGACCAGTCACTGTGGTAAGATTTAGACTCGGACACAGAATCGTGCTCCGACTCTCTGGTATCGTGTTCGTCCTTCTTAGTCACCTCATCTTGTTGCCCGTGCTTTGGCATGTTCTGTTCCCAGCGGACGCGTTCCGGGTTGGGCCAAAGTGGCAAGATCGTGTCTAAGTCGGCTCCGAAGACGGCGTGAGATTCGACGGAATGTCCTTCAGGGGAGCTCCCGAGGGTGCATACGTGAGTGTCATGGAGGGGATCAAAGAAGGCGAGATGACGACCGCGTGACTCGGCATCGCCGCCTTGTGAGGTGGCGCCGCAACTGAGAGTAACGATGTACTGCTTCAAGACAGGACCGCCAATGATGTTGCAGTCGAGGGAAGGAATGTGCAAGACGTTGGTCAAGCGCAAGGTGGTGTGACCTCCGGACCCGCTCGAGTGAGGTGATTTCTTTACGGGCAGCTCGACAACACCAATGCCGAGGACGAGCATAGAGGGCTGGGCACTTCTCACGCTTGAGATCGCAAAGGAGGGGAAGGGCATATAGTCCTGGAAGCAACCGGCATCTTTGCAGGCACTGTGAGAAGAAGTAGCGTCAGTATAATCTGTGCCATTGGATGAGCGAGGTGAGCTTGGGGGTGAGCGTACTGCACGTTGGCCGCATTGGCGAAGACCCATCGGGAGCGGATAGGCGAGGTCTGGTCGGTTGAAGCCATCTCTACTGTTGCTGTATGGGTGGTGTACCAGTAAATGATCAGCAGCTAATAGATTGCATGGTGGGAAGAGGAATTTGGGAGAAAATCAGTTGGTTCGCGGCTGAAGGTGGGAGGTAGAGGTAGAGGGGTAAGTGCCAGCACCGAGGGCAACCACAGGCGTCCACACTACCCATTTTGGAAGTTACGCCTGTTGACTAGGCCACGATAAAGCCACATTAGCCAACAGCAACACCAATTATACATAGGTACCTAGGTACCTTTAAGCTTGGAATAAACGCTCCATTTCAGCAGCAAACCCTTCCATACGGCTTCCATACGGAAAGACACCAAGTCCCCTCAAATCGAATGTTACCCTCATGAGCAACCTGTATAACCAGCCTGTATAACATCCCCGAAATCGACTTCGACTCTGAAGGGGCCCTCATACCATCCCATATGAACTCAAGTTGTAGAGATGTACCTGCTCAATATCTCTTTTCTTACGCCTCCGTGGACGGCGCTATGATCTCGCCCTTGGCTAGGGTTACTCCAGAGCACGGGATGATGAAGTGTCCAGGTGATTCCGTCAAGACGCGTTTCGGAAACAAAAGACGAGTTCCCACACCATTACGACTTCGTTGCTTTAGCGAGGCTATCAATTCAATGGACCTATGGTACTCAGCGGCCGAAGTTTGCTACGTCCACCTCCAAGATGTCCCGCCTTGCCTGCTGGAAGATTGTGCCCGCGATGGTAGTCCATTTCGCAACAGTAATTGGTTCAAGAGAGGTTGGACTTTGCAAGAATTAGTCTACCCGCCAAGGTTGGCGTTCTCCTCGTCAGACTGGACCTTCATCTCCAACGAGGATTCTCTCTCAATGCCGCTAGAGGAGATTACAGGAGTCTCGACGGACTCGCGAATCACCGCGAGACTCCACCAACATGGTGACATCGGTTTGATGGAGATTAACTATGTGCTGGGGTGCAAATCGGAAGACCACGCGAGGAGAAGATAGGGCATACTCATTGATGGGACTTCTATCCATCAACATGGGAGAGGTCTCTGGGTCCCGCTACGGAGACGTCACGATGGTTGTTATGACCGTATCAGTTTACCGTTATTCATGTTCAGGGGACCCCAAAATTTGCGCGAGCTACAGCAGCGCGAAATCACTTTGAAGATCCGAGGTGATAGGGAACACCTCCTTCCCAGTAACATGCTGGCGAGACCGACACTGATTGACTGCCCACCAAAGTCAGATCTTGGCTTCTTCGAACACCCATGGATATACTTGCTCCTCACGCTTCCTGGCGGCTTCCATGGCTTTCGCATCAAGACACAACTACCTGGTGCGGAGGACTTGAAGGAACAGGATCTTCCATTATTGCATTTTGAAGTCAGATCTGATCTACCGCAGTATGCGTAAGCTGCTATAGAGTTTGAAATTTGGCGCACAAGTAAACGAGTCTCAAGCACAATAACGCAATCCGCTCCTCAAACAACAGCAATCCTATTCCTGGCAGAGCTACAGGAGCCCATGAGTCCCGTGTTGAAACACTGGACCTACGAAGAGCTCTATGACGAGTGGTCAGGATCAGGAGACCATCGTGCAAGTCTAGAGTCCTGAATATTGAGCCGTTTGTCTGCACTTGACACAGAGAGTCATGACCATGTGGAATACCCTTCACTAGTACCTTGGGGCTTGACATGCTCTCTGAGGGCATATAATCGGTCGATGTCTGACGGTATAGTAGTCATGGATGACAAGGCTCTGCCAATGAAGGCCAACGTGAGCGAGCCCACCTGCATTGTGGTCCAAATCGTCCTTCCTAGCCGGAAGCGCTATGGGAAAGTGAGCGGGAATTAGTTGTCCGGGCCTAACTAGCTATTCAAGACACCAACCAAGTCGACACGCGTGTTACTTGGTGACCTTCTATCTAGATGGCCTGATTATGGTCCAAATGGGCTTGCGTGGGAGGGCAGGGGCTATCTGTTGTTTGCATGAACTATCTTGCTACTGTCACAGATTTGAATATTTTGGAATAGTTGACGGTCGCGAGGAAGGGAAAATTGCTTGCATATTCGTTCGTACAACACAAGTCACTTTCAGAAGACACAGAACAAGTGGAAATCCCTAAAAGAAGAGTAAAAAAAAAAAAAAAAAACCTTTTAGTCTATCATGTTTTCGCCTGAAGCATGTGGTTTGTTCATTCGTTTGCTTCGCTACACAGGAACGAAGAGTCAGGGGACAGGATGGGTCAAATGGCTCCTTATACAAATGGAGGTTGCCCTCATGGATTTGATAATGACAGAGGGCTAGTGAGTGTTTACACGAATTAGGCTTCTACATGGTGACTCTAATTCTAGTGGTCCTGAGCCATTACATTGCATAACAGGAACAATGACCCACGAGGGCAGGAGAGCATAATAGAAAAGCTTCTTATCAGCCTCGAAACCTTAAAACCCATTTTCGACGTATATATGAAGGTGCACCCTAAACCACCTCATGAGGTCTTTTGCGTGTGATTCTATTCTTCGGGTGGCTTATGACGCCCAAAGATGAGGTTCCTATATAACTGCAGGATCTCGCTCTTGCATTGATAGACATTCTCCTAAGAAAAACATCACCCGAAACACATTTCTCTGACAAAAGTTCCATCCAGAATCCGACTCCACAAATCACAACACCGCCCAATGATAACAAACAACAACAACAACAACACCGCCAGACAACAAAAATCGCCCGATAACTTCGACCATCAAAACATTCGAGATGGCAGCGGACAAGAAGAATCTTTCTCACTTCTTATGGAGAATCACCAATTCTCAGCAAGACATGTTAGATGCGAAGGACATACTATTGTTGCAACAAAAGGATGTCATCGACTCTTTAATAAGCGAGATTGAAAAACACAAGGACCAAAGAGACCGCTACGAAGAAGTCATCCAGCGCCAGCGCGACTCTCTCCAAGCTATGGCTGACGTCCGAGACCATCAAGAGGCGAAGCTTGACGAGGCTACGGACGAGCTGCAACAGCTGAAGAAGGAGCTCGAGCGCAACCATCTACGTCGTCGCGGAACTACCCAAGGGCCGAGCAATCAAGAGATGTACAAGAAGCTCATTAGTATCGGCGAGCTCAAGCTAGCCCAGGAGCTCCTATCGACGGCACGACGCGTGGACGAGCTCGAGAGACTCAACAACGCATGGATGAACGCGAAGACGGCCCCTTCGGAAGACAGTAAGACATTCGTACGCGCCCCATTTCCATTCACGATATTGACTGTTGATAGACTACCTTGCTGAGTTCGTGAAACGCGCCGGAGTGCATGGCATAAGGGTCGATAGGAAGCTTAAGGGTGCCTGAACATAAACGTCCCGTCGCCAGAACAACAAGACCGACATGCTATTTATCCCTTGCGGCCTCGCCATGCAAGACGAGAATCTCGAACTGTCAAGACGTATCGTTGCGAAAGAGACGTCGTTGGATGCTGCTACAATACGCAGCATCAAGAAAAAAAAAAAGCCACTGGCCGCATTCATGGGAACATGAAGGCCCACGGCGAACTTTTCAACGATTTTGAAGCTGGCGGAGGAGTGACCGGCCGGGCCCACGCCGGGACAAGTCGACGATAGGGTTGAGATCGCTACGGTGCGAATCTTGCATCAGCGGCTTCTGGCAATCATTGAAGAAGTTCTGAATCAGAAGCCCGTCCAGGCACATCTGGCTGCATTAATCGCAAAGCAATTAGGTGTTCGCAAAGACGAATAACGCCTGGTCTTCTGCTATGTCAACGCGAAGGCCCTTGTGTACCAAAGGCTTGGGAGGCACCGATGATAAAAACGAACAGGAATTACATGAACAGGTTGGTTTACCCTCTGCCTTTGAGCACTTTCTCACACAGTCCAACTAAATATCAGCAGGTTGATACTACGTATGCCGCCAAAGATTGTGCGTGGCTTAGATAATATCTTGCCAAGTTGGATGAGATTTCATGTGGCCAGACTCTCCTGTTGATGGATAACACACGTTTGTTTCGAAGCTGACATACTAGTCATTCGGGTTTGTTATATATATAGGTGATGGTACGAATTATTCAAGCTCGAATGAACAGCCAACACAATTGTTCTTGCAAGTTTTTATTCCATTATTATAGCAGTAGGGAGAAGGAAGTCAGGTGCCTTATCTGGCACATAGATACAATAGAGTGACCCGAAGCACCCCTATATCACGTTAACCATCAAAACTGAAGCCCTGAGATGTGCGGCTCTTCGGTAAGCTACCCCGAGATAATTCTTTTTTCTTAGAAGGTCTAATTATCAATATTTAAACAGACGCTCACTGCCCAGCTGATGGCTAGAGACCGAACCAGAACACGGGCTACATGATCAGTCTTCGTCAATTTGCCTTGCGAATCATCTGGTGCATCGCTCGTTTATTCCACTCTGGCCTAGCAACCTAATTGAATAAACAGTCAGTTGAGTAGACTAATCACGCCCTTCAGCAGCTACTCCACCTGCCAAATTTCCACGGACAACAATTGCATCAACAACCTTCTTACCCAGAACCATCCCATCCAAGATAACTTGATCATCAACAACCACCTCAATCCATCAAACTCCGACTTCGACTACTCTCGAGCCAACAGACCAATCAACCATGGCCGCAGAAGATGGCCTTTACCATCTTCTATGGAGGATCATTGATTCCCAGCAGGACACCCTCACCTCGCAAGACCTGCTATTGGATCACCAACGCGAGATAATCGGCAACAACGTAGCCAAGATCAATGCTCTGACGATCGAGAACCAGAAGAATGTCGACAAGCTCAGTCACCAGACGGCACGTCAGGAGAGCCAGCTCGAAGCTCTCCGAGCCATAGCCGACATCCGAGACAAGCAGGAGGAAAAGCTCGATAATGCCACCACCCAGATCGAAGTATTGGAACGAGCCCTCAAGCGCGCAGGAAAACATGGTCAGCAGCCTCACGATCCACCCGATGAGGAGGTATACCATAAACTGGGTCGATTTGGGGAATTTCACCTCGTAGCTGCGCACATCATGGAACGAGAACGTACCCTTAAGCGACCCATATACTTCGACAAAGTATTTATGAGAAACCATGTTGTGCTCCGACTCTGGCCCGACCTGGGCGATCCGGTGGCCATCCCGGGCGGACGTAAGATGGTACCACTGAGGATATATGGAACGGTGATCCCCATCAATGCAAACTGGATCCGTATGGCCAACCGAGACCGTAAAGTTTTGACTATCGTTATCACTGGAGTCATCCCCGACGTATAAGCCCCGAAATACCCGTACACGCGAGCCTGGCATTGTTGCCGATATGCATTACTGGGGAGTACACGGGCGATGGCCCGAGAAGCCGATGACTCGTGCAGAAATGCGCCAGTATGAGCTGGAAGAAGAGGTGGACGCCCTCCGACGACGTCCCGGACGTGCAGCCGATCCCGAGTCTGGCTCAGACTCGAAAGATGAGCCCTTGCGAGCTCGTCGTGCAGAACACGACATTATTCTGGACCCCAAGATCAAACCCTATAGATTACGACAGCGGAAATGGACACCTCCGGAGAGAGAATTCGCCTTTCGGATCTTTCCCCAGATGGAGAGCGCCCTGCTGATTGGTATGTGTATATCGGCTTGGGGAGCTACGTCGCAATTTCCACCCAAGAAGGATCCGATGCAAATCAGGGTGGTACACGACTATCGCCCAGTGAATTCGGCTTCGATCAAGCGCGCCCACAATGATGGGGTGTTCCGGGTCCGTCCCGGTTCGTCGCAACTGATCTCGGTTGGCTCGGCTCGCCTTCAGCGGCTCATCGTCTGAGCCGGTGCGGTGTCAAAGAATCTGGTATAGGGAGAAGACTAGTCATCATGAGGGTTACAAGAAGGTAGCACGTGAAGAGTGGAGTAATCTCATAAGAGAAGAATCCGGGTCTGCCGTCTCAACAGCAGGATAAGGGGGGAAGCCCATCTTATATAGTTAATATAATTTTCATACAGCCAACCCCCAGCATCCTAGCCTTCTAGTATACAGCACCTTACTGCCAATGAATGCTTTGCGTAACACAGTATACCTAGTTAATTAAAAAAAAAACTTGCGTAAAAGCCTCCTCCTTATTATTATCTCTCGCCCTTTTTGGGTTACTATTATTTATATATAATAACTCTATGATACCCGTTCTCAATTTCAGAGTTTACAGATGGGAAGCCAGCTGAAATTCCTTTGAAGAATAGCTGATTTTCAGGACTAGCAAGAAGCAAAGCTCGAAACGGCTACTGCTCAGAACGAAGAATTAAAGCGCACCAAATCATATCGTGCACTGCTTGTTTAGTCCACTCTGGCCTAGCAACCTAATTGAATAAACAATCAATTGAATAATCACCCCTTCAGCAGCTACTCCACCTACCAAATTTCCTCAGGTTCACTGATGCATCAACAACCTTCCTACCCAGCACCGTCCTATCCAAACAATTTCATCAACAACCACCTTACTGATAAACCTCCAACAACTACTCTCCAGACACCAAGTCACTCGACAATGTCGACAGACGATTCCCTTTATCATCTCCTTTGGAGAATAATCGACTCACAACAGAAGACTCTCCACGCACAAGACTCGCTCTTAGAGCAACAACGCGAAATGATTAGCGATCAAAGTCACAATCAACACTCTGACCATCAAGAATCATAACAATGTCGACAGAGTGAATCGCCAGGCCGAAACCATCAAGAGTCAGCTTGAATCCCTTCAAGCCATGGCTGAAGTTCAGGACCATCAAGAGGAGGTGCTTGACAACGCGACTACGTACATCGAAGACCTCAAACGAGCCTATCAACGCGTATCTCAGGGAGGAAAGATCCACGACCCAGATGATAAAGAAGTATACTATGGACTGATCCGCTTTGGCGAAATCAAGCTGGCTCAAGAGCTTCTTTGCGCTGCGAAGCGAGTGAGCGAGCTGGAAAAAGTAAAGAACCGATGGATGAGTCCTAAGAAAGGTGTAAACCGGGACGGTAAGACACCTCCAAATATCAGGAAACCCTTTCTACGTAATTTATGCTAATTATCAATAGATTATCTAGCTGAGTTTGTGAAGCGCGCAACAAACCAGGGCATACGGATCTGCAACAAATCAGATTCTAAAAAACATTCCATGTGAACAGCGGTTGGGCGCGGGTTAGCCGATCCTAGGTCATAGGGAAGTTCCGTTTCAAAGAAGGCACCTGTGCCCCGTTTGGCTAAAGGGAAGAAGGTCAATATTCTGGCGCCTGGGATTTTGATTTTGCGCGGCAACGCAACTGAACGTGGAGACGGCGGCGGGGGCCCTGGGCAGAATTGACCGTCATCCGAAGAGTGGGGGACTTGGCATACTTACGAATTGAACTTCCCAAGACATTGGACAATACACCGAGTGATATCGGTGGCACACCTGGTCCCGGGACCGAAGAAGCCGGACCCTTACGGACGACGCCGCCCTGAACCTGGCAGGATCTTCGTGGACGGAGATGACGAGGATTGGCAGTCGTACGAGATCGACCGCCTGACGAAACGAAGGATCAACAGACAGGGAGGAAGATCAGAGAAGTGGTCAATGAGGTTGTGACTGCTCTGGGGATCACCCAAAGAGCGACTCTGACGGACCTAGTCGTGGCAACGGCTCAGGGAGTAGTCGCAGGACAACTGAGCGGAAATATACAGACGAAAATTCTCCCTGCGCGATCAAAAGATTACCTATTTGGAAGGACAACTCGAAAAAGAGAAGCAGGTACGCTTCTCATAGATGGTTGCCTTTTGTAATTTGCATCCCACAAGGATAACAACAACCCAACAGAGCTGGGCAGAGTTCTCTTTTCCTCGTAATGGTCTAACACCCTGAAATCGGTTTTTCTGGAGCGAGGGTTTCACGGCCGGAAGAGCTCGACATCTATTCGGGTCTGGTGTGCTCCCAATGTCCCTTGTAGATCCACGGGAGGGAATAATTCTCAGGCCAAGTCGTACTCATAATCGCAGCAGGTCTCCGAGGTGAACAGCCTCTGGTTGACAGAAGAATATAGATAAGGGAAGTCGGCAAAATAGACCCGTAATTCCTGACGACGGCGCGACGACGACAACGACGACGACGACGACGACGACGATGATGATGATAGTCTTTAACGTCATAGGGATGCATTATTCTATATATATGCGTCCAGATTCGCCCAGCCGTGGCTTGGGGTAAACCCAAATACACGTCGACATTAAGTTTTTACTACTATCAAGAGGCCTCCCCTTGATTATTCTCTCTCGCCCGTTTAGGGTCACTTTTATCCATGTGCAATGCAACTGCGCAACACCACCATAAGAAGGTATTGAGGGTCCGTACCATTAGGATCATCCATAATGATAACCGCAGTTACCTCGCTGAAAATCAGGTTCTGGGAGACATGCCTAGGACATCTCACGTCTTATGCCTACCCAGCCCAAACGAAGCTGGATGGTGTCCAACCTCTTTGTCGAACTTCGTTTAACGAAGAAGACGCAAAGATGAGCCATCACTAGGTAAAACTTCTCGGGCGTACCGACGCCTCTCAGATCCCCCCCCAGTGCCCTGGGAATTTCTTCTTCACGCTTTCAACGCCGTCGCAACAACAAACGGCAGATAAATAGATTTATAGTCTCTCATAGGCTCAAGATTCTTGCCATGGCTCAATGCAATTCTTTGCTGCTATTGACGTTGCGATATTAGCTACGCGTAAGCGAGCTTGAACATGTAAACAACTCATGGATGAATCCGCAAAAAGCCATGAACCATAACGGTAAGACACTTCTACATATTTGGGAACCCTTTCTACGTAACATATGCTAATCTTTAATAGACACTTTGGCGGAATTCGTCGACCGTGCCGCAATCAAGGCCGTACAGATTGGCGGCTATACCAAGAAATAAAAACCATTGTAGCAACTGCTTGCCTTGATCTGATGACCAGTCAAGGCTTGAACGTATCCTACGAGTCTGGCATGGTTTTGGGATGCTGTGCATCTTTTCTTGAACTTGCCCCGGCACCCCTACCAGTAAGCTTCATACAGAAATCACGACGCTGAAGGCGAAGGTCGTTGTCCTGGAGGGAGAGATTGCTGTTATGCATATCTTCCTTTTGGATCAATTCAGGTCCGAATATGAGGAGTTTGTGACTGCGATGATAACTGAGGAAGAGAAGGAAGGATGAAAAGCTTCAAATTCTGGAGAAAGCTAGGAAAACACCATAAATCATCGTGAAAACGGAGTCTGCTACGATCGCGGATGATCGTTGGTGAGAAAGAGAATAATTATGGATTCTGTGGTAGACGCATCCCTCACCATAACAACCTTCTTTTAATCAAGCAACCATCATCATAATCCTAGACGCCTAAGAACGACTACCTAGCCATGAGGCTTAGATGCCTAGACAGCTATATCAGGTTGAACAGGGAAGACATGCATGGCTGAAGGGCAAAGGTCACTCCTGTGACGAAGAAATAGATTACCACCCAGATGTAAATGTAGCTGAATTTCCCATCCTACACCAGGTACAATCATCTATCAAGTAAAGCCCATTCTCTGTGATATACTAATATTAAATTTTTATTATTGTAAAAGCTTGCGTAAAAGCCTCCCCCTTGTTATCATTTCTCGCCCTTTTTGGGCCACTATTAGTTATATATAATGCAATCGCCTAACCTCACTATGATACGCATTCTCGAGGATGGACGTCTTACAACGGACATATGAAAAGAAAGTGGGAAGCTCCGGAAGTAAATCCCGGGCTGTCAATCCTAATCTACAGACGTTAATACCAACGCCAGCAAAAAGACGTCCCCGCCGCCCGCCGAAGAAAGGCTGACCTGGGACGCTCCCATTTGAGGGCGCGATAAGCCATCCGTGGATGATGACTTCTTAGGAAGTGTTGATTAATCAACCCTGCCGAAAAGTCTCTCACAACTCTGGAGGAATTTCACTATCAAAAGGGAGGGAAGGCCCTTACAATCAGGATCATCCACGATAATCAACACAGCTACCTCGCAAAAGAGCTCTGGTCCGCAGCCAAGCTCGTTAACGAGCTCGAAAGGCTCACAAACAGTTGGGTCCATACCAGTAAAGCATCTTAATAATCCTTTAGATAATTTATACTAAATTTCTATAGGTTGTATGGCCGATTTCATTAAGCGAGCTGCAAAAAATGGTGTCCGGATTGGTTTTCCGCCCGGGACTGGCTGCTGATTATTGGCATCGCCAAGGAGATATCGTCCGAGCTGCTGTTGCTCTGGAGCTACGCCTTTGCCTGATCAACGCCAACTGGATCCTTATGCCCACCCGAGACCGTAAGGTTCTGACCGGGCATGATGTGAAGGAGATGCGCCTGATTTGGGACAGAATCGCCAAGGCGATGTACGAACCGCTGAACCTCTGCCGACGCATGCAGATCGAAATCGAGAGAGAAATACTTTGCTATGACCCACGTGAACAAGGTTATTGAACTCAGGAATGATATAAGTGCTGAATAAGTAACGGAGACAACACGGTTTTGTCGTAGGGAGGGCAGATTGTTACGAATCATTCAGCCCGGAAAACAGCGAGGAAATAGTCACAACCCAGCTGACAAAGAAGTCTACTATGGACTGATCCGCTTCAGCGAGATCAAGTTGGCCCATGAGCTCTTCTGCGCCGCTAAGCGAGTGAGCCAGCTAGAAGATATGAACAACGGATGGATGAATCCGAAAAAAGGCATGAACCGTGACGGTAAGACACCTCTAAATGTCTAGAAACCCTCTCTACGTAATTTATGCTAATTATCGATAGGTCATTTGTCGGAATTTGTCAAGCGAGCTACGACGAAAGGCATACGCATTGGTGGCTACACCAACAAATGAGGTATTGGGAAGTACCCCGACCCTTCACAGAACCTTACTGCAAATAAATGCTTTGCGTAAACCCGTTGACAGAAAACGTACAAGCGATGACGCCTGGCCTGAACCGCCATCTACCGAACCGCCAATGTTGTTCAAGAAAAGGCAACGATGGTACTACCAATGCACCTGATGCTCAATGCCTGTGTTCGTGCGCATTAGGCGTTCAACGTCGTTAAAATGACGTTTTTATGTGCATACACCACCGAGATGGGAGACGCTTGGGTGTCGGCCAGAGCTGATTAGACGTCTAAACACGAACCTTGAGACATGTCGGACTAGGAGAAACTGAAGTTAGAAGCGTGGTGATACCATAGATGGTTGCCTTTTGTAATTTGTATCACACAAGGATAACAATAACCCAACAGGGCGAGAATACCACACCGAATGTCATAGGTCTTGAACATATTCATGTACCAATCATGCCAGTGAAGCAATTGCTTGCTAGATGTCTGACACTCTCTAATTTGACTATTATCATTCTAATGGACGCCGTCTAGTTCCTCAAAGGCCAATTCTCATCAACCACCTTCTCAACCTGGACCTCGTTCTTGACCCATATGACGCCCGTATCCCGCGTCTGGTATCCCGAGATAATCTCATCCACGCTATCGCACCGCGACCTCATCACATGTGCGCCCGGCGGCCTGGCCACCATGGCCTTCCCAACGCCGCCGTCCTTCTCCAGGTCCTGCAGCTGCGAGAACCCAGAGTCCCGAACTGCGGCCGGGCTTGCGGCCCCCGCCTTGGGCTCGCACATCTTGAACTGGGGAAGCACGCTGCCGCTGTTTCGCTCTCGGTTCGCGTACCCGGTGCCTATCGTCATGCCGCGAGCCTCGAGGTATAAGGGTCGTAGAGTCGGGACGCCGATGCAGACCATGGCTACGGCGATCTCGGCGCCGGCCCAGGCGAAGTAGGGTACGAAGTTCACTGTATTGCCAGTTAGCCAGCTGGGTCGGTCTGTCTGCTTGGACAGGCAAAAGGCAGGAAGACTTACGTGTGTAGTTATATATGTTCAGTCGCGACAGGACGACTGTTCGCGTGATGCCGCACGCACCGGCGCTTTTTGCGAAATCAGTCTCAGGTGTCTGGCGTTTCGAGTGCCTACTTACATGACGCCTAGACTCATACCGCCGGCTAGCATGACCTTCTCCCGCTGCGACATGCGAAGCGACCAGATGAACAGCCACGGGAATATGGCGAAGAAGAAGTCGCAGATGCTGGACCACACTGATGCTCTTGTCAACCACGTGGACAGAGTATCTAAACCTTCAAGGACAAGACCTGTGACTCACCTCCGAGCCCCACGCTCATCGGTTGGATCTGGATGTTCCACTGCCCCGGGGTGCGCAGGGGGTCCCAGCTGGTCTTGACGGGCGTCGTCTGGTTCCACAGCATGACGGTCAGGGCGAGCGAGGTGGCCGTGGTCACGACGACGGCGGCCCAGAGGGCGACCTTGTGCCAGCGGACCTGGACGACGCGCAGCAGGAACAGGCCCATGGACAGCTTGGCCATGGCGTTGCCGACGATGGCGAAGCTGTTGGCCACGAAGGTCCAGAAGATGGCATCGGAGCCGTCCGCGAGCGACAGGTGCCAGAAGTTGCGCCCCAGGCCGTAGTGCACGGCGACCTGGATGAAGACGGTGAACAGGAGGAAGAGCAGCTGTGGGTGTTTGGAAAAAATCGTCGGTCAGTCAGTCAATCAATCAATCAATCAATCAATTACGTCCCTTCTATGTCCTTCTTGATGTTGTTTACATTCTAAGAAAAGGATCAAGACTCACGCCTGTCCAGGCATAGATGTGATCCTCCACGCCGACGAACCTGACGACGCGGATCCGCGTATACAACCTCAGGACTACCAGGGCGAGCGAGAGGGCGGTCATGGCCCACATGGCGCACGCCAGTTGGAGCCCCGGATTCATACCGATGGGTGAGGAGGCGGTCGACACGTCAGGTCACGTCGGAATCATAGGGTGCTAATAAAGGTAGGGTGAGACAAGCAGCGAGACCTAGGAAGAAGGGGGGAAGGGCGGATGGGCGACCCCTTATGAATGACGCCAAGGGAGTGAGTGAGGGAGTGGGCTGAGAGGCAAGGCGAAAAGAAAGATGTCCAGAAGTAGATGATGCCGAGTTTGCTCATGACCCGGACAGTGGCGGGGGACCCCTGGGGGTTGTTATGTCGGTAATCGTGCATCGCCGTCGCGCGAGTGGCTACACCTTGTGTGAAGGGGAAGGGTACATAGCTCCAATGGGGGTCGTGCAATGGAGGTGGAAGCAGTATGACGATCCGCGTGTGACCGCCGCCGGGGGACCTGTGACCTCCACCAACAAGAGGCTGGCTACCAATTATCTAACTTCACTTCAAGCCATGCCATGGATGATATCACCCAATTACGAGTCTCGGACGAGTAGATGAGTCAAGAAACGCAAGATATCGACATGTGGGGTCAAAAGAACAAGAATAAAAAGAAGAAGACGCAGAAGAAAAGACGCTGATCCTCGCCCTGTGAAGTGATCCCCACAGCCGGGGCTGAGTGTAACGCCCGGGGAGGTTTTACCACATTGGTAACGGCCTCCTGCCGGATTGGTCGAGAATGAAGGCCAATTGACCAATCAGAGCCGGTGGACGTGTTAGTGCCAAATCCTCAATCCCCCTCACCAACAGCACCTCAACGGCGGTGTCTGACAGGTCGAAGAGACAGAGAGACAGACGAGCTTCTTTCAGGGATGGACTTCTTTTAAGCGCCGGGGGTTCCACAGGTCGCTGATCGTCGTCGTCAGGTCAGATGGATGTATGATATTTCCCATCTCACCGAGGAATTATCTTTTTGTTACGTTTTTTCTTCTAGGTCAATGGTCTGTTGATTGGTACCTAGGTAGTTTGCTGGGGCGGGGGAGCGGGCGATGATGACTCAATCTATTCAATCCGAGACTCACTCTTGTTGGTGGTTCTTATGCATCGTTATCATCGTCTAGGTATCATCAGAAAACGAACACACGTACAACCGCGCCGTGCCCGGTTCCCAACGTTTACGGGTTAAGACGCCGGTGCCCGATCGTACTTAACGAGCGGACGGTTTGTGTATGTAGATACAGAACGCGATCGCCGCCGCTGTGCAATCCATGGATTGTAACACTTTGAGTATTATCATGTTCGTACTACAAGGGAACCCCGCACAGATACTTAGATCCAAGAGCACGATGTCAGACGTCCCCCCCCCTCCCCCCCCGCGCCAGCCCGCCCGGCCGTGGTAGATACCATGCAGGTAGCCGAAGCCGTCATCTGTCAAATCAGGTGTGTTCCCATAACATCCGCCATGCATTCGCGGGCCAGGACATTGCACTGCATTAATGCGTGTAATTCCAACCTAGAAAGTTCGCATGAATCTACAGCAGCATGAACTATCGTCTCGTCTTCCAAATCTACCTTGTCCTTCTTTCTGCCTTGCCTAGCCGATCCAGGGCGGGCGGCCCGTCACTGGCTTTCCGATTTGACAATATCCGTGTATAAGGATCCCATCCGATCCTTTTGGCCACATGTCTTCCTCTCTTTCTCCTGCCCCGGCACTGTACCGATGTGGGCAGAGCGGAAACCATGAAAGGGACACCGGAGTAGTAGGTACCTAGGTAGTCAATGCGACCAGCATGTCACGAGCGCGTTCTATGTATCCCAATGCCACGGGAAACAGTGTCTGGAAGCTTCTCGTTACCCGAAACCTCTCATCGATCATTGTTCATTATTGAGTGCGGTACTGAATATATATATATATATATATATTTACCTCGTCGCTCAATTCAAAATCAAAGAAACTGTGCAGTAAAGCTCTTCCCCGCTGAGAGATCCATCCCGTCCCGTCCCGGCGCAGGGGGATTGGTCACCTGTTCAGCCATGTCTCGACCTTGGTCGCCGGACTGTTGGCAGGCCTGACCACGTCGCCGCGAAAGAGCTGCCTGTCCCGACCGTCCAGCTGGAAGGTCGACTGCGGAATTGCGGGCATCCTCTCCCGAGGCAGACCTAGTGACTCCTCGCTGCTGTTGACATCATGCACTTGATGAGTCGCAGAGGGATGGTGCTTGTTCACGCCACCTGATATCGCTAGCCTCTTGCCCGCCTCCAGATTATCCAGAGTGATATAACCCTCCCCCGTGTCGATATCGGTCGTCGACAGCCCTCTCTTCCTCCTGCTCCATTGTCGCGAATCCGCGCCCGACGTGATGCCGCTCTTGCCGTAGCCGTAGCTCCGGCCGTACGAGTGCAGGCTGCTCTTCGAGGGCCATACGAGAGGCTTGAGTACCGGCGCGCACCCGCAGATCACGCCGAGGTTCGCCTCCACCGCCGCCCAGATCCAGAGGTAGAAGCCTTCCCAGGTGACATCGTACGTCTCGAACTCGACGTAGTGCACCCAGTACGTGCGCAGGCAGCCGGAGATGACGACGACGCTACCGAGCCCGAAGAGAAGCATTAGGCTGAGACGCTGCGCGAGGGGTAGCTTGAGTTGCCACAGTGTCGGCATCGGCAACACGTAAACGACGAAGTCGGTGATGACTGTGGTGATGGTTTGTCCCACTAGATGATTGCTGAGTTAGAGACCATCGGAAGAACATAGCATGCGATGCCGGGATGGATATCAGAAACACGAGAACCGGAAGAGGGAGAGGGAGGGAACATGTGGCAATGGCAAGACTGAACTTGAGCTGTTCGTGGACAATGAGAAAGGGGTGGGGGATGTCTCTCTAAAATTCGGCAAGCAACGTACTCAACGGGGGTCCCTCGGGGATGCAGTCACGTTCGAGGAACAACAGGTTCCAGTAGCTAGATGCAGGCCTATGCTCGTTAGCATGCTTTTCCAATGGGACGAGTCGATCGGCATGGATGACGGACTTGCACTGGAGCCAGAGCAGGCAAAGAAATCCGGGGATTGCTGCCGTCACCACCGCGATGGTGGCCCATGTGAGGCGACGAAACCACGATCCGACGACTCCTATCCTGAGGTAGCTGACCAGGATAGACAATTTGGCCAGGCCCGAAGCGAAGAGGAAGATGGTTTGGCCAGCTATCGATACCTGTCTGCCCTGGCGCATCTGTTTCGCGCTCAGGTCCCAGACGTGAATATTCCAGCCGTAGATCTCGGTTGCTTACCAGTTTAAGTACTGTCAGCCAGCCCTCGGTACCAGTCGAGACCATCTGGACGATATATGCTCACTCACCTAAAATCACACTGACCGTCACACCACAGCAGCATAAGGCCGCTCCGACCATCAGCCCGTCATCCCACCAAAACCTCTTGAGCAGCTTGATCCGCACCCACAAGCGCAGGGCCAGGCAGATCAGGGCGAGGGCGAGGATGGTCAGCTCGACGATCATGAGGGTCGGGCCGCGATTCTCGGGGTTGACATAGTTCGGTCGCGGCCAGTACATCTGGACGCTGATGGGAGGGTACCGCATGTTTTGCTGGCCGGCCGATGTCGCTGGTGAAGATCTAGGACCGAGCAACCAACCAACCAACCCTTCCTTGAGAGAGAGGGGGCAAGAGAGCTTTCAGGATGATGCCGCGGGCCAAGGACATAGGAGCAGACAAGAGACAGAAAGGCTGCCCGGGAGGAGGAGGCAGGGTCTCAAGACATTATTATTATTATAAGAGCTCGCTCAGTCAAGACGCAAAATGAACGTCCACTCGTCCGTTGCCGTTCTTCATCACGGGTCAGCGGAGCCAGCCACACACGTGGGACAGGGGTTCCGTCTTCAGAGCGCGCCATACTCATTATACTACTCCATACGGAGGAGCATACTTGGTACCTAGGGAGGGTCGCTACCATACTTCGTAGTCTTCCACGGTTCCCTCCGGTCATAGCGTATTTGGTATTGGGATTGATTGAGCAGATCGCCTCCACGAATGTAGAGGTTAGTGATTATGCGATCTAGTGAGATATGTCATCAACCCAGATTACCCCATATAAACAAATAGGTAAGGTGCATGAGGTCTGTCAGAGCGCGGAGAGTCGTGGAGCCGGCATTAGTTACTACAAGAGCTAGATAGAGGGACTAGAGGGACTAGAGGCATCACGGCAATTGTCAACTGAAGCCACGGATTGTTTTGCCAGTCGACTTGGCAGCAATAGACGCTCAGACGCTATCCATAGCGAATTGGAGAATTGTGAGAGCGGCTGCAGAGGCTATCTAGACTAGAGCAGCTTGGGTCCCGGCAACGCCAATAAGGATGACCGTTTGTTTCATTCAAGGTTGTCTGCTCGTGTTGCACAGACCCAGCCCCATCCCCAGCCCCATCCCCGGCCGGTTACCATTATTGTGACCTGCATACAAGTGTCAACCTGTCAGGTGTATCAAGTATGGGGTCATCTGGCTGGTCGTGAACCGTTCGTGTCTTTCAGTACCTGTGCCGTGAGTTCGCTAGATCGGGTTGCGCTCGTTGTGCGCTGACTGGTCATTCGCCCGCGGAGTCCTTTGAGTGATCTCTAGGGCTGTGTGTTGTTGACGGGTCCAGACGCTAACTAAGTATCGTCTCGTCTATGTTTTCATTAGGAAGAATCGCTTCGGCATTTTTGCACGACGTACGAAGTACCAAACCTAAAGAAGGTCGCGTCTAACCCTTGAAAGCTTGGAGGGCATACTATCATGACTCAGTAAGGCAGGTAGTAGTCTACTACGTCTTGTCATGCGACATACTGATATACTCCGTAGGTGGGTGGGTATCCAAGCAGTCGGGCAACCAAAGATAACTGAATTTTAGGATCTCTTTTATTTACGACGTCTCTGTTGATGTTGATATGTAGGTAACTACACGATCTCTCGGCGCCATACTTAACGATACCATGGTGCATACAATATGCAATACGACATCGGTCTGGCTTGGGTCGCATCAAGGACTCATCCCAGCTTTGCGTCGGAACTGCCCAGTCTTCTTTTACTGGCATATGGCATCTGAAGGAAACTCGACTGGGTATGCTTTTTTGATTTCACACTTCCAACCCTCTCGTTGCATCTTCTTCAATCCCGCAATGGCGTCCTTAGTCTTGCATTATTCCGAGCCGCATTGACGACATGACGCACCGGCACACGCCGAAGCGGGACCATCCTCCAGATTATCAGTCCCCCCCCCCGCTATCCAGGTGTCATTTGCAGAATACGAGTTCATCCCATCCGAGCCCAGACTACCAGGCTTTTCCTCGTGGCCGCTCAAACCGCGAACCGTCCACCGTCCTTCTCTTCTCACCGGTTCGGCCGCATGGCTACCTACCGGTACGCCGTGGGTGTGTGTAATCACCGAGTCCGCTTCGGTTCGCTCCAGCTCCCAGCCTCCAGCTTCGGGCTCGGCCTGAGAAAGACTTTTGAGAAACGGGCCATGTAACGGTGATAGAACAAAACTTACCAAGCGCAACTGGAGTTTGGTACTGGTCGAGTAGGCTCGAGTCTGGAGTCGAAAATTGTGGGAGACGGTTGCAGCGCGTACAGGCGTGGCGCGTTCTTTCACCGACACACGGGCCCTGACCTTAATCGCATTGGAATATACCTGTCCCCACGATAAGTTTTAGTGTTTGCGACTCGACCAGCAGAAAAGGGTCAACGGAAAGCACAGACAGAACAGAACACTCCAACTCTGGGCAGATCCATCCTCGAATCCACAGCCCGGGCTACACCCCTGGGCATAAGATCATGTTCCATCCAGGGGTTCACTAGACTAGCTAATAATCGAAGACACGACGGTCACGTTATCAGCTGTTTTATCAAGAGTTCATTGTCACGTTCATAACCTGCACGCGAGAAAGGCGTGGACAGAGTCGGAGAGTCTCTGTGTGAGGCGCTTTTAGTCTGATCAACATGTCAGCACTAGGTAGTGACAACAGCTATCTCGAGCCCCTTTTTCTTCACCATCATCTCCAGTCTCTACACATCACAAGAGAAAGCAGCTGAACTTGTCAATTCGGGAAAAAAAATCGCATCACCTCGCTTGGCCTCATTTAGGGCTGGCGATCGCGAAATCCAGTCGGAAAATATTTTCATCACTTGATTCGATTATCACGGTTATGCACATGCGGCATGCGGGCATGGAAAGGTCAGCGAGTCCTGTCAATTCGCTGTCATGGGGCGAGAAAAAAATACAAAAATGCAGTGGGCGGATGTTCGAGAACATGGCGAGATGTCAGGCTGTCCTCCCTCCCCTGCAGCGCCCGCCCCAACATATCCACATGTCAGTCGACAATGGGCACAGATCGCCGTTTACCCCTGGGCCTAGCAATCAATCCTGGACGTTTGCGCGTTGACCCTTCTGTCACCTTTTTTTTTTTTTTTTTTTTTTTTTTTTTACCTGGCACTGGGGAGTGCTCATGCCGTGTCATCGTTCCTTTCCTGGAAGTTATTGCACCGAATCGCGTCAATGAACCGAACCCGAAGGAGCTATCGCAGCAGTCGCTTCGTCATGAAGAACCTTGGTGTTCCCCATGGGCTTATACCAACCAGGCAATCGGGTTGTCATCACACGGACGGTTGCCGGCTTGTGTCCTACAGCAACCGTGCGTTCATATTATCATCCGAGAAGAGAACAAGAAGTCGTCGAGAACATCAGGGGTAAACTACAGAACCATCGGCGAGGTCACAGTGGGCGCATTGGGTCGACGCAGGATAATGGGAGCTGGCTGTTCGGGCCGGGTGGTCCTGTTCAGTGCGTCTCTTCCAACACTTCTTCAGCGGACTCATCCTCTGATAGATGGCCAATGATAGTGATACGGTCGCCGCTTTTTAACCAATTACCTCTCTCAAATATACGATGGGCTGCTCTATGCGCACTTTCGACTATGGCGGAGAACGCGCGCTTCATACGCGTCCTCTTCATACTGTTCCATGCGCTGTGTGGTCACGCGCTGACACTTCTGGCTCCTATCATCCATATCTCGTAGATACATGGGCTTCTTGGGGGGTCGCGGGAGGCTCAGCTCTCGATTTTATCGAATTTGGTCGGCCATCCAGGCGCTGGGCATAAGACCCAAAGAGTGTTCGGCCAAAATCAATCTTTGAGGGCACCATGTTCCCATAACTTGATAGCTATCAAAGCCTCTCTAGCTGTACTGATCGCAAGACCGTCTGTACGGTACGCGATTTCTGCTAACTACAGCAATGATAGATCCTCTCGGGACACATCATAGCGAGCTCTCCACGCAGCTTTTAACAGTGTGAGTGGAATCTAAACTCCTCTATACACCTAACGCCATGAAAGTATACCCAATCAATAAGACTGGCGGCACTTGAGCTGCTCGGTGTTACGCATATCGAGCTGGAATCTCATTGACCACATATCCCGCGGGTAGCATTTCAGCAGCCACGAGGCGTCGTCGTCTGCAAGTATGAGGGCAGATCCAATGCGTGGCTCTCCGGTCAGGTGCATTCGAACTTGAAAGATCGAAAAGTCCCCCTAAAGCGGCTGTTGCAATCTCCAAGGGCTTGTGTGATACATAGTCGAGATGTGTCACCTGTACGTACCATGTAGTTAGGCTATTGTCAGGTGAATGGTCTCCTGAGCCCCAGATGGGCGGACAAATCTTCCTATGACACCCCAGACGTATTATGGTGATGAACTCAGTGACAGAGAGACTTGATACCGGCACGTACCTGAGTCCAAGGACAAGGCGATTTCCATGAGTTCGTAACACCGAGAGACTCGCCACGCAGGAGAGCGCTGTTCCCAAGGGCTCCAGGGCCTTCTTCACGAAGTAATCATCCTCTATAACGTCTCCTGAAAGATCCTCTATCTCAACTGTACGCAGGAAACAAGCGTCGGCTGCCCGCCTAACTTCAAACACCCCCATTGAGATCAGTATAGTCCAGACTTCGTAAGAACGACCATCTTGACACGCGCGTTCCATAGTTCTCAATTCATGAGAAGTACCTGGCTTTCGATAGCAGCGGACCACCCTCAACAAGATATTGGAGAGGATCGGAGGAAAGGTCTTGGGCCAAATCAGCGCGACAGTGCCGATACTCCAGAGTCACATGCCGACAGGATCACAACGCCAATGATGTTTCTGGAGTTCAGTCATAAGCCTCCAACCATTGCCCAAAGACATTTACGCAGAAAAAAAAATACGGGCAATAGGGTGTCTGAACTAGTTGATTGTCCCGCGAGGCTTAGCTTAGCTTGACTGCCTGACAGCGGCCTTTTGGGCGGCATCGAAAGTGAAAACTCCGATATAGGGGGGCGGTGTAAGTTCGCGGTGAGGTTCTTCGGTTCCCTGACAAGGCACTGCTAGGGCTTCTTTATACAAGCCACCTATTTCTTCATCTCTCCAAATGGACGCAAAGACCTGGCTTCAAAGCCAACTCCCCACCAACGTGGCACCAGTCCCGGCTGTGGCTTAAACCAACCCGGTAGTGGTGAAACCGTCGAAATCAAATCCATTTCTTAGCCCTGCTTGAGGAGGAGCAGCTGTCAGGATATAGTATATATAGCTTGGGGCAGAAATATTTTTGAATTTGACTTTTGACCCAGTACTTCATAGGCGCCCAGAGCTCGAATGGCAGGTAAGTTACGAGGTCAGAGCCAGGGTCTAATTAAGCCACAACAGGGTCTCCTTGTTCTGATCTTTGGTGAACATGTATCATCAAAGTGGCCCGCTGATGTGGCCTTAGCACAGGACTATCGGAGCAAATTGGCTTTTAAGGGGCACATATCTGGCGCTTAGCAGAGCTGAACATCTTTCTGCTTTCCAGTTTCGGGTATACGAAGATATAGTAAGGTTGTGGCTGAGAAATCGGTGGTTATTCCCAATGCGTGGGGTGTTGTTAGGTTGTACTAATGGGCTTGACTAATTGGGAACAGTCTGCATTCAGATATGTTGAGGGTGGTATACATCTAGCTACCGAGGTGTATATGTCTTTTGGAAAAGAGGGCGGGAAGTAAGGCGGACTAGTTAAACATGCTGTGATGGCCGGAAATGCTATAACTACCTCAGTAGTCTCCAGCCTGATCAGTCAGATGAAGTGTGATCTAAGGAGTGTGTCAACAACATGCTTGCCCATTGAGCTTCTTTGATCAACACACATGATCGGAAAAATTCCAGCTTTAATAAAGCGACGGCTGTGTGCATGTATCTACCTACGTACACAATGTGCAATCCCTCAACTAGACGCCTGAAATACCTCTGTCTCTTGTTTTCCTGATTTTTCTTTCAATATCAAGTTTGTATGGGTGCTAGTTTGTTCCAGGTTCGAGCAAACGTACCTAGGTAGTTATTAGTCATGAAACTACGTAACAGCCAGGTATGTCACAACGGCAACCATCTAAGTATGAGGCATCCATGTCTCCCAGACTTTAGTAAGTACCTTGTTAGTTCAACATAATAATGTTAGTAAGAAGAATCTGTAAGTAACGAAAAGAAGCAGCCGAGAAGATTGTAAGAGGGAGTAATGGTTTGGAACAACGGTTTATAGGGTTTGAGTTCTATTTAACCTCACACTTCCTCTTTCATTTTCATTTCCCAGGTGCTTTTATTCTTTGCAAGTGTAGACAGCATTGAAAGAACAGGTGTATATTGAGCGTGAACCATATAGTCACACACTGTCTTGGGTAGCTAAGTATTGAAGCTGAACATGGCGTGGATTACCACATTGATGACACCAATATTTCCACAATGTATAAAGAACACCACAAGTCGTCACATTCATCTTTCATGTATTGCAAGAGACTGTTGCAAAGCAGCAGTAGAGTACATCAAATCAGGAGTAAGGAAGTTTATGTAAGCATGCAAGATCTGAGGCGCAACATGTGCAATACTAGACAAATGTCATCATGGTACTTATATATACCTAGGCAGCTAAGACATGCTGGAGGCGGCTACTGCTTTCTGGATGATGGGTCAGGTACCGTTTCAAGCGGGTAAGGTACCTAGAAAGTATGGTGCACATGTGAGGGGTACAGCTAGACTACTGCCAGCTGAGCACAGGCAAAGGTTTGGGTGTAAGCTTCGTGATACAGCTGGCGAATATTTTGCGGCAGCTGCAGCATGTGAGACCACCAATCCCAGACCAAACCTTGGGAAAGAAAAAGAAAAAAGTTCTGAAAAAATTGACCGGACTTTTCGAGGTAAACTCCCCCACATTATCACCACTATCATCATCGTCCAGCAATAAGCAAACTGAATAATTAGACCTCCAGCAATAATAATAAGCAGAACCATCTAGCACCACACACGCACATTAGTACCAATAGGCAACAAGAAGCAGCAAAGCTTTTTATTTATTTATTTATTTTTAATTATACGTCCTGTAACCTGTGCCTGACAGATTCTTAGCCTCGCAGGGTGCAGCAAGCGTGCAAAAAGCTCACAACCTTGGAAGCTTTCAAGGTTCCATACCTAGTAGTGAGAAGCTTTCCCGCGCCCCCAAACTCAACTCTATTATCCTCCACACTTTTTTCTTCCTCACCCTCCTCCCACTCTCCAATACCAACCACAAAAAACAACAACAATACGCACATACACATACTCATACACATACACGCACGCACCCACTTCCGCTTGCACCCTTCTTCTTCCTCCTCCGACCATTCAACTTTCTGTAGGGATTTGTGTGACTGCCTTTGATCAATCATCTTCCTCATCCTTTCACCCAATTTAACTTGACTCGCAGGCCAATTAATCCGCCTGTCCTCTTTTCCCTCCACTCATTCTTGGCCTATCTACATTCAGAGTAGAGCTTTTCGGAGAACTCTGACCGATTATCCATTCATACACATCCTTCACCTTCCTTCCTCTTTGCGACCAGATCAATCATAGATACACCTCCACACCCGCGTCGATACCGAAATCTACTGATTGGCATGGTGACGGTTGTCCCTCATGACCACTAAACGCTTTGGTTGAGTCGCAGCAGCTCCGAGCATCCCATCCACGGTACATTTCTACCTACTTAATAAGTAGGTATCCACGGTTCGCTCGCGGTCCTTATGTCATATGTGTAGCTTGCTTTCCTCCGCAGATCGCTACCTTCACCACGCGCCGGATCTTGATCCCGACCCAACTCCTCTGCTCCCCTTCGGCCACCGCTCCTCACTCCTCCCTCTTCGGTCGCCGCCGCCGCCACCGCAGGCAGCTCCGTCTAGGCCAACCTCTCTCTCTCCATCTCGTGGTAATTATCTCGCTAGATAATCACCACGTTACTGACCTCCGCCCGTCCTCCATCATGGCCCCTAACAAGGGCCAGTCCCGGCCTGGAAAGGCTGCGTCTGGCCATGTAAAGAAACAAACCATAGTCCCTGCTATTCCGCTGCCTCTGATGCCAAAGCAACCTGCGAAGCGAGCTACTTCCTCTCAACCTCCACGGAATACTTCCAATGGCTTCCCCGCTTCCTCACTCGAGGCCGCCTTAATCGACCGTGTTCCCGATGCGGACCAGTCAGCCAAGACATCCAAAAATGAGGTCAACGGCTCTGGTGTGGAGAAGTCCCGATCTGCCACAGCCTCTGCCACCAGCGCTCCCGATGCAGCCAAACACGATCCTGTCCCCCTTCAGACGAACGGAAACACAAACCTCGATGTCCAAGGCCCTGTAGATGCGGTTACAGCTGGTAACCCCAGAGTTGGCGAACAACAAGGTAGTAACCCCTACCCCCACATGTCCAGACCACCCTCCCGAGATGATTTGAAACTCTTACACCTCATCACAGTTCCGGATCGTCATGGTCATGTCTATGTCTCTCAGCCTTCGTCGGCTACCTCGTCTCAGATTACCGGTTTTCCTCCTCCTGCCCTCCACACCAACGCGTCCGTACACCCGAACCCAATCTCCGCGGACCGCTTTCACAATCCGGCAGCCTTCCATGCCCCGCAACCCATCCATCATGCCCATCAACACCCCGCGCCTCCTCGCATGAGCAATGGAGCTGGCATCATGTTTGGCGGTTTTGGCAACTCCCACACGCCTTCTCCAGTGCCTCCTCATGGTGGCTTCATGCCACCCCCTCCGCCGCCCCAGCTCAATGGAGACGCCCATATACACCCTCGTGTGAATGGTCATCGACATGCTCATTCCAACAGCAACGGCTTCCGGGGCGCAGTCAACACACCGATCCGACCCGATATGATGCCCATGTCAACGGTTGACGGCTTCCCTCCTATTCCTGCGCACATGCCACACGCTCCCTTTGAGCCTTTCACTCCCGGCGGCATGGGCGGACGATACGGCCCTCCCACTCCTCACAGCTTCCACGGTTCTAACGCATCTGGTGAGCCCAACAACATAGAGGTTCCCCACGGACCGTATCCCCACAATGGTCACCACTTCGCCGCTCCTGTCCACCCGCATACTCTGGGCCATCTCCCACCGTTCATGAACCCAGAACATTTCCCTCGCCGCGTTGAGGACGACTTCATGGACTCAGTCTCTTATTACCGAAATCAGTTCGATAACGGAGAGCTGTCTGATTGTGTCCTTGAGCTGGTCTCTACCAGTGGTCGTCACCACCCCCTGAAGATCAAAGGCCACAAGCTTGTCTTGGCTCGCAGCCCGGTTCTGAAAAAATACATTACTGCCGCCCAGGCTTCGGAACTAGGCTCGCACACTATCACTATCGAGTCCGATGATCCTTATCTACAATCTGACGCTTGGTGGACTGCTGTGCAACGACTCTACATGCATCCGTTGCTGTCTCCACCTCCCATCGTGGGCAATTCCGAGAATGGTATGAACTTCGCTGGCAATGAGTTGGACCGGTTTCGATTCTGTCTTGGTTATGCTGCAGCGGGCCACACGCTGAACATGCGTGACATACTTGTCCGCGGCCTGGAGATAGCTTCCAGTCTTCTCACTTGGGACACCATCGAAGAAGCTCTGAGCTTCACTCTGGAAGGCACCACTCAACGTCATGTTACTTTTGGCAACGACCATGATCAGAACGAGATGGATGATATCGAGCTAGACTTTGGATATGGCCCCGACACTAGGAACCTGTTGGGTGCCATCCTCGTCTTCCTCATCACCAATTTCCCTTCCAACTTCGAACTCGACACGACTGTGGTGGACCCTCCTATGATTACGCGCCTTCCAGCGTTTGCTCCCATGTTCCCGCCGACTGACAATACTGCCCCTGCTATAGCTAGAGGCACGAACATGCGCAACCCGGCAAAGCCTCATCGACTTACTAGTATCAAGTTTGGAGATTTGCCGACGGCCTACCCAGAAGACGAACACCCTTCCCAGCAGGAGCCTGCAAAGTGCTCCCCTATCCTATCGCGTATCCTGCTCAATCTGCCGTTCCGAGAGCTCTGTATTGTACTCACATCCGGGAGCCAAGGTGTTGCTGGTTGGAACACCGCTTCGGAACGCTACCATGCTGTAGCCGATGTCGTTGCGGAGCGAGAGGCCAGACGTCTACGTGCTGTTGAAGCGGTCCGTGCTGGAGCTGTTCCCCATGCCCAAGACATCCAGTATCGTTTGACAGCATCGCGACCTCATCCGGTGATTGAGCATTGGGATGTCCTGAACTGGAAAGAGGAAGTGGCCCGACCTACCAGAGGCGTTGATGTTCCAGGTATCTCACGAAGATGGGTTCCCCAGTTCAGTGCTGTTCAGGAGACGCCACAGTCACAGAATCCGATGCACGGCAATCACGCCTCTATGGTATAGCTTGCCAGACGGGCGTCCCATACCGCAGACTCACGAATGACACGGTTGCAATGGTAGCGTTGTTTGATACAGGGACATGAGGCTTTCCTGCGTCGCTCCGATATGGCTCTTGATCACTCACATTCGGTTCGATTATGAATTCTTTTCTTTCTATTCCGTCGGCATTGCGTTTGGCGTTACACTGTGTTATGTTTTCGATCTTTTACAGGGACACAATTCGTTATGGAGGAGAAACTGCATACCCCGATTCACGGTTTTCTTCCTTATTGGTTCACGCGGCATAGGGACGGTACACTGCAAAAAAAGGGCGAATGTTGCCCTGAACATGGTTTACGAGATTTCTCTCGGGATGCAGGACGCGGGAAAAGTTACAAAAGTTCTTAGAGTGGAGGGGGTTGAAATGGAAACCGACTTCGGCGATAATCACGCATCAGGATGGTCCCATAATACCCCCTTCTCCATGTGAGAGAACGGGCCATCATGATGGCGTACTTTCGAGCACGCGTTTTGCCGGAGTTTTCTACGGTGATGGGTCCGAATTGTTTTATGGACCATCCTAGGGTTTTGTGTTGTTTGTGGTTGATGAATAGACCTATACTCAGGTTAGAGGCGTGGAGGGCGCATGAGCACAGGCGATGATGAAGCTGAAGGAATGAAGGGTGAAGCTAGGGACAACGTACAAACAAGTGAGAACGAAGTTGCGAGGCTGCCTTGCATGGCACATTCTCAACTGGTCATTAGCAGTAGCTTCAGCCACCCCCCCCCCCCCCCCCCCCCCCCCAAAGGGAAATGTTTGATTATGTTACATGCCTTTTTCTTCTTCTGGTATTGGTGATCTGGATGGGTTGCCAGTGAGCATATAGTCTAGGAGCATTTATTCTCATGTGAGAGACCCCAGCAGTTTTAAAGGAGACCGTTTTTCTGACCTACCAGAGGTAGAGGTATGGATGTTGACTCATCTTACAAGCACTCATCCCATCTACACATTCAAAAATACTTGCAATCTTCAACCGCCATCTTGGTACCTGTAAGTACCTAAGAGGTAGGTACATTGTCCCTCGCTCGCTCACGCAACTTAAAAGCATAGCATGCAAATTGCTATACACATGCATGAGATATTGACTTATATACTTATTATACTTACATATATGTATGTACTTATATACTTACCTTTCTAGACCCAATCCAATCTTCCATCATTCAGTTCAGTCCAGTTCTGGTCCCATCGGTTCAAGCTTCAGTTTTTCAGTTTTTCAGTCAATCCCCCTCCCTAGCCAGCATCAGAGCACGAATCTTCCCGTTCCACCGATTATTATCCCGGACGGCCCGCTCCAGAACCTCGAGCATCTCCTCCCAGATCCGGACCTGGGCTCGAGCATGATTATTTTCTTCGTCTTCCTCTTCGTTCTTCTCCAAGGCGGCGGCGGCGGTGGTGGCTGTTGTTGAAGCTAAAGCAGAAGAAGAAGAAGAAGACGTGACAGGCAGGATGACCTTCTTCAGCATCGTGGTCCAGCTCAGCGGCACCCGGCCCCCGGGCAGGATCTGCGCCGCCGAAACGTACTCCCAGTACGCCGGGTACCAGCCGGCCATCTCCCAGTCTATGAGGACCGGGGTCGGGACTTTTACTTCGCTGTCCTCCTCCTCATCATCATCGTCATCGTCATCATCCCAGCGAAGCAGTATATTCTGAGGCAGCAGATCCGCATGCGTGAATACGGGTCTTTTCTTCCCCCCCTCTGTCCCTCCTTCGCCGCTCCTCCAGGCCAGCCGGGCGAACTCGCGGCGCGACCGCGCCGCCGCCAGACGCCGCGCCTCCGTGCCCCGTAGGTCCCACGGGTTGCTCGCCGGCGACGCCTCGATCCGGAACACGGCGTCGGCGAAGTCGGACTCGGTGGCGAAGGGCCCGGCGTCCCCGGGCAAGGTGTTGCGGGTCCAGTAGGCGGATTGGTAGGGGCCTGGTACTGTTCCTGTTCCTGTCGTTGCGCCGGTGGTGCTGTTGTTGTTGCTGTTGCTCAGCGTACCGTAGAAAGAAGATGCTGATGCTGCTGATGATGATGATGATGATGAAAAAGGGGCTCGGAGATGACGAAGGACGCCGAGTTGAAGGCGCAGCTGCGCGGCGATGGCGTCGCGCTGCTTGTAGTTCAGATCCCGCCAGCAGTCCTGCAGGGACCGGCCGGGTATGAATTCCTGGATGATGACTCGGATCTTGATCGTGGTCCATTCCTGATCCTTTCCCTTTCCCTTTCCCTTTCTCCTCTTCCCCTCGGACTCCGGACTCGGACTCGGACTCGGACAAGCACACCGCACCTCCTCCTCGTACATGGCGTACAGCCGCGGCGTCCGCAGCTCGGGCGCGTGCCGCGACAGGAACAGCATGTTCCAGCCCTCGACGGGCGTCAGGCCCGTGCCGTACTTCACGACGTAGTCGGTGCCGACGCGGAAGATGGTGCGCTCGGTCTGGGTGAGGGACGAGGATGAGGAGGAGGAGGAGGAGGATGGGTGGCTGGAGAGGATCTGGCGGAAGGATGGGAGGGGGCGAGAGGGGAGAAGGTCTGAAGGCGCGAAGTAGGGGAGTGGGGTGTAGTTGTGGGAGTCGGAGTTGGGGGTTGTGGATGGGGATGGGGATAGAGACGAAGGCATAGCTGGGGGCATGGTGGGTGGGAGGTATGTTTCGTTCCGAGTTGGTTGGTTTTTCTGTTCTCGTGTGGTGGGAATAGGGGTGGAAGGGAAAGGGTTCCTAGGATACTTACCGTGGAGCCTTTACTCACCTACCTCTTACCTACCTACCTACCTTACCTTACCTGGTTCGTTTTTTTTCTTGCTTATCGACCTGAGCAAGACGACGAGATGGTATATGATGATGATGAAGTTCTTTCGGCAGTTAGTATCAGTCAGCTCTCGATGATACTAACCAGACGGAGAGAATCGTAAAAAGTAAGATAGATAGATAGATATATCACCGATCAGTCTTTCCTGTTCTCTCTGGCGGGGAGGGCAAGTGTTCTTAAAATGCGCTTCGCTTCCTGGTGAGTTCATAGCGTTGATGATTCTTCGCGTGGAATTGTCTTGTGAGGTGAAAGGAAATCGGCGCGAAAGGGGAGGGACAGACTTAACAAGGCGGTTGTTGTAATGGAACAAGGGTATTGTCTGTCCGATCTTTGACTTTCTCAAAGGCTATTTTTCTTCCCATTGTATGCATGTCTTTGTAGTCCGTTACATTGTGGCGGCGCTTGTTCTTGGGAAAGGGGAGAAGGGGTCTTCTTCTCTTTTCTCCATTTTCAATCTAAGCAGCCTTTGTCCCGAAGTTTGTTCAGCTCATGTGAGGCTGAAAAGAATAGGGCGAGATGTCATTGAGCCGAGCTGCATGCATACTGTATGTCAAGAGCTGCCTGTTGTGACGGTAGTACCGGCTGCGGCCCCAGACCCAGTCCCGGCCGTTAGAGGTAAAGGTTGGGTGATGAAATAGGGTTGTTACACTGTCGGATCGGCTGCGGGTAGCCAGCCATCTACACGCCCGTTTCCGTTTCGGCTGAGAACTGGGGAGGTGGGTTAGAAAGGTACCATTGTTTGTTGCTGCTCTCGCTCTATTGCTGCAGTTTCTCGTGATGCGGAGATGTTTTTGATAAGTACTAAAGACGGTGGATGAAAAAGTAGCTGACCTCCAGATGGTGCGAACCGCTACAGAAATGCCCCTGTGAATATGTAGGAGCTGGGGCTAGAGAGAGATATCCATGGATGAAACCATACCTACACAGTAGATACCCGTCTAGGCATGTAGAAGCGATATCCCCGGACCCGTTCACCGTACATGAAAAGGAGTTCAAAGTATTTCACATTGGACGCGGACGTAAATAACATGGACCCAGAAAAGATAAAGCTAAATAGCTGAAAAAGAAGAAATGCGTCAGACGGCATCGCCGTCAAAACATCCCCTGATCCCACATCTTTCCAACAACCCCAGGAAGCCAGGATCGTCAACTACTAAGAAGTACAAAGCTAGGAGATTCGTGCCATGTCCGTTACCAAGACCAATGACGTCCATTGGGTAGAAGTCTGCAGGTCAAGCTTTTCCCGTTACACCGCAGGCTGCAGCACCGGTCAAGCTTTTGATCCCCAGCATTGGCATTCATTGGCATGGATCAACGACCGGGATTCTGACGAGGATGCTGGTCGACTCATACGTCTACGGTCTAATAAATGCTGTTTTACTCAGAAAGTCGGGTCTCTTTGACCGTATGGAGTAAGAGAACTACATCATTACCTAGGTAGTCTTACATGGGTTCAACGGCGCGGAGTACTTAGGCTTATCTGCAACTACGTAATAAGTGTTGTTACTACCAACTCAGCTGACAGAACAATAATGCCTGTCAAGTCGAATGTTATTAGATATCCTGTCATCCGTCATCCATCATCCCATTCTCTGTCTGCTCGATTGCCGTCTCTAACGTCTTCTCGACTGTTCCGATGGCCTACAACTCCTGGATTGACTTTGAGGTATAATTCTGGAGGAAGAACTGTCATCTGGAAACTCGCGTCAACACCACCACCACCATCACCACTACTACTACTACTATTACCACACCAAGTGACGCCCGAAGCAGCAGCGTTCGTTAATTGATCGGTCCCGGACAGACAGACAAAACAAGCACGAACACCATGGAAGATTCACAGCCACGAAGGCGTAGCGGCCACCACAGCGTCGTGACCGACGACGCGGCGGCAGCCCTGGCCAACCTAGGCCACAAGCAAGAGCTGAAGCGCAACTTCTCCATGCTCTCCATGCTGGGATTGGCCTTCGCCATCCTCAACACCTGGACCGCGCTCGCGGCCTCGATCACCCTGGCGCTGCCGTCGGGGGGCCCCAGCGCGGTGATCTGGGGCCTGATCGTCGCGGGCCTGTGCAACCTGTGCCTGGCGGCGTCGCTGGCCGAGTTCCTGTCGGCATACCCGACGGCGGGGGGCCAGTACCACTGGGCGGCCATCGTGGCGTGGCCCGGGTGGAGCCGGGGCATCAGCTACGCGACCGGGTGGATCAACGTGTCCGGGTGGGTGGCGCTGACGGCGACTGGCGGGCTGCTGGGCAGCACCTTCGTGCTAAACATCGCCGCCCTGCTGCACCCGGCCTACGAGCCCGCCGCCTGGCACCAGTTCCTCATCTACATCGCCTTCACCCTGCTGGCGCTGCTCATCAACGCCTTCCTGACGCGGCTGCTGCCCCTGTTCACCAAGGCCGCCTTCGTCTGGTCGCTCGCCGGCTTCGTCGTCATCAGCATCACCATCCTCGCGTGCGCATCCCCCGGCGGCGGCGGCGGCGGCGGAGGCGGAGGCGTCGGTGGTTACCAGTCCGGGACCTTCGTCTACGGCACCTTCATCAACCGGACCGGCTGGCCCGACGGCCTGGCCTGGCTGCTGGGCCTGCTGCAGGGCGCCTTCTCGCTGACGGGCTTCGACGCCGTGGCCCACATGATCGAGGAGATCCCGCGGCCCGACGTGCAGGGCCCGCGCATCATGCTCTACTGCATCCTCATCGGCATGTTCTCGGGCTTCGTCTTCCTCAGCTGCCTGCTGTTCTGCGTCGGCGGCGGCGGCCTCGACGCCGTCATCGACTCGGCCTACGGCCCGCTGCTGCGCATCTTCATGGACGCCACCGCCAGCCCCGCCGGCAGCACCTGCCTGCTCGTCTTCCCGCTCGTCTGCATGCTCTTCACCAGCACCGCCCTCATGACCACCAGCAGCCGCATGAGCTACGCCTTCGCCCGGGACCGCGGCCTGCCCTTCAGCCGCGCCTTCGCCCGTGTGCACCCCGCGCTCGATGTGCCCCTGAACGCCCTGCTGTGGACGGCCGCCTGGGTCGTCGTGTTCGGGTGCATCTTCCTCGGGTCCGACAGCACGTTCAATGCCATCACGTCGGCGTCGGTCGTCGCTCTCGGTATCACGTATGCGATCCCGCCTGCCATCAACGTCTTGAGGGGCAGGAAGATGCTGCCGCCTACGAGGGCGTTTAAGCTGCCTGGTTTGTTGGGCTGGGTTTTGAACCTAGTGAGTTTCTCCCCTTCTCTCTTTCGTGTATACGTGTGTGTACCATAGTCATCTTGGCTTGATGGCTAACAATGTGTCCTCCCCTCAAAAAGGTCGGCATAGCCTGGACCATCCTAACCACAGTCCTCTTCGTCTTCCCGCCCGAGTTGCCCGTCACACCAGACAACATGAACTACTGCATAGCGGCGTTCGGAGTGATCCTGTTGATCGCAGGCGTGACTTGGATCTTCGACGGGAGGAAACACTACACCGGCCCCCATGTCGATGTCGAGGGTCTATTGCATGGCAAGGTAGAGGGCATGGACCCGATCCACCCGGATCCCTCGCATGATTCTACAGCCCAGGTCGGAGAAAAAGGGGTGAAGGTGTGAAAGTTGGTGGTGCGTTCTGACTGGGTTGATGTACTTAGACATAGCGTATATATACTCGTCGCCATATATACTCGTCGCGCGCAGTTCACGGAGACCATCACATGTCCAGTGTCCCGTGTGATTCTCTCTGCCACTTACATTCGAGCGCTTGCTCAGTTCACATGGTGAAAACCGGAAATCTCCCCGTCCTGGGTCTCGCGGCCGGCGACCACCGTGGGCACCATGGTATCGGCTCACAGCCCTGAAGCATATACACCTTTCTTTCGCCGCGAGGGTTCCAAGAAAAAAAAAGTTCTTCGCATATGGTTTGAAAATAAACTTACTTACAATCATCAGAACAGTATCTCCCTTTTGTCAGGAAACCGTTTCATTCAGTGCCGTGGCCAAAAAAAAAAGGCATGAGAGAAAAGGAAAGAGAATTAAAAAAAAAAAGGAAAAAGAAAAAAACATACAACTCTAGGGATTCGCTGGTCGTCACCGACCCAACTACTAATCTAGCGGTATCTGGCTTATCTATGGGAGAGCGGACGGGATCCCGAGTTTTCCAGATCCTATGGTCGTATGTGATAGACTGGATGCTTTTTACATATTATATTCCATTGCTCCCCCGCCCCTTTTCCTGTTCCTATTCCCATTTTCAAGACTTTGCAAACCTACGAGGGATGGCTACGGTAGCGCAATAAGGTGTAGTTACCCCAGATTTCCCCGCGCTATGGATATAGCGTCATGGTTGGCGGGTAGATACAGCACCTCAGCGTCACTAAACCTCTATTTTTTTTTTTGCCTGTGTTGAAAACTCGATATGATAATGGCTGATAACCTATTTGAACGAATGACCCCATATGAGTGAGGCATTCCCAGGTGGATGGAAGATATATACTTAAATACTTACCTGCATACATGTAGGTAAGAAGTGTATGGGCTCGGTATCGTATCAGTACGCACTTACGCTTGTTACTTGGGCCGAGAGACTCACATGGATGCCCACCTGAATTGGGCCGAGGTAAAAGTACATGTTGGAAGTTGGGAGTGGTCGGGTTGTACATACTACTCCTAATATTGCAACCCACGTGTAATCTTACAACTTTCATGCCGAATCAACCAAATCAACCAGATTCTTCGTCGCTCTCATCGAGAAAGAAGAAGAAGAAACGATGATTTTGTTTCCTTATTGCATTTGAGATGTTCTGCTGCTGCTGAATGATTCATTGTCAAAGTGCATGCGTGCAGATTGTTCTCTAACGACTTCACTTACTACTCCTTCTCCGTCATGCTCCCTGGAACGACTGGAATCTAACATGATTCAGCACTTTACTCACCTTTGCGCAAAAGCCTAAAATTGCATAATCCCGAGGGTCCCTCTTTTGTACTTATTCTACTAGGTTACCTCATTGATGCCGCCCAATCGAACACCAGTACATTGCTATCATCGCAGGAATAGACACCAACATCCTTCACCACGAGCCGTACAAGTAGACTAAACCGACCGGTCATGGCAACGTCAGAAGCCGGCCCCTCCAAACCCCCTACCATCCCTCACCTCGAGATCCCCCGCCCCGAGCCGCCATCCATATCGAGACCGAGAGCCAGTTCCAAGGTGGTCAAGACGCAGTCGTCCGTCGCCGATCCCGTTCTCCGCAATGCCCTGCGATACACCATCTCGGCCCGCGAGTACGACACCCTGCACAAGTACGTCCTGTCGCGGTCGCGCATCCTGCGGAAGAGGGCCCCGAGCGTCAATGCTGTCGAGAGGTATATGGACGGGGGTGCGTCGAGCAGTAGTAGTGCTCGGAGATCTTCCATAGGCGAACCCGATGCCGTCCACCGCGGTAAAGGCAAGGGGAAAGAGAAGGCCCTCGCTGCGAGTAGTAGATATCCCGGTGGTGGAAGGGGAGACAGCTACAATGCCCGCGCCATTCGCCATGCCCTGCGCATCTTCGTCGCTACCGGTCTGGGCGCAAAGGCATACGAGATAATCATGACCCGGTTGAAGGGACAGAAAGAGTAAGTCGACACAATGAACAACGATCATGATCATGTTTTTCTCTCTTGATAAGCTCTGGATTTCGGAAGGGCCAGTTGGAAATTGACAAGAGACTGTACACGCAGCGCCGCGGCGACGTCGAAACCCCAGAAGAAGCAGCCCTTCTACAAATCCTCCACTCTCCGCCTATCGCTATCGCTATCCACCATCCTGCTGCTATATCGTCTCCTCTTCCGCTTCCTCAGCCGACTGCGAGCGCACCTACTCGACTCCTCGGCCGCCCCCTTCCGCGACCGCAACCCCAAGACCTCGCACGCGCTCACCTCTCCCTACGCGCCCGCCGTCGGCGCCAGTCTGGCCGGTCTCGCCCTCGGCATTCTGCCCTCGCAGCAGCTGCGCGTGTCCCTGACCATCATGCTCATGTTCCGCGCCCTCGAGTTCGGCTGGAACCTGGCCGAGGACGAAGGGCTGATATGGGGTTGGAAGAAGGCCCGCGCCGGCAGTGGTAAAGGTAAAGGGAAAGGGATGGTCAAGAGAGAGCGCCCTTGGTGGTGGGGTAGCTGGATGCTGCAGCCCTTCGCCTTCGGACAGCTGCTCCACGCCACCGTCTTCGACCGCGAGTCCTCTCCCATCGGCTTCGTCGACTTCATCTGGAAGAACACGTCCACCTACCTCCACGGCCCGCCGAGGAACCTGCCCGAGGGTGTCAAGTGGCCCGATGCTTGGGAGATTGCTGATAACCTCTCGCGAATGGCAAAGCTCCATTGGCCGTACGTATTTTACTCTCTCTCTCCCTCATTGGTTTGGTGATATCTACGCGTGCTCATGATGAACTGACAATGTAATTAGGCCTTTCATATCCCCGACCCTCTTCCCCGACCAAGACACCCTACCCTTGACCCTCTCCGCCGTAGCCCCCCTAACCGCGCAAGCGCACCCATTAATCAGCTCGCTCAGCTGCGCGACCTTACACCCGTCGGACCCGTCGTGCTTGCGGACCTACCTCACCTTCTGGGTGCGCTCGTTCCCGCGCATGGGCCGCTTCTTCCTACTCTTCTACTCGGCCCTGATGCTGCTACCGCGGTACCAGCAGCTCTACAACGCGCCGCTGCAGCTGCTGGGCCGCCTGATCTCGCGCGTCCTGCGCCTGACCACCTTCGCCACGGGCGCCGTGTCGACGGCCTGGGCCAGCATCTGCCTCTTCCAGGCCTGGCTGCCGCGCCGCCTCCTGCCGACGCAGCGCTTCTTCCTCGGCGGGTTCCTGGCCGGCCTGTGGGCCTTCGTCGAGCGCCGCGACGGCCGCGACGTCTTTCTCTACTCGGCCCGGACCAGCGTCGACTCGCTGTGGAAGGTGGGCGTCAAGAGGCGCTGGTGGCGCGCCATGAAAGGGGGCGACGTCTGGGTCTTTGTCGCCGCGCTCGCAGTCACGGGTGCCGTGTACGAGAGGGACGGCCGGGCGATCAGGGAGCGCGGGTGGAGGAAGGGGGTGAGCTGGGTGAGGGGGAGCGGGTTTAGGGATTGGGGGGTCGATGAGGATGAGGAGGGGGAGGGGGATGGGGAGGGGGATGGTGGTGGTGAGGAGAGAGAAGAAGTTGGAGAAGGGGAGGAGAGGAAGAAGAAGGGCGAATAGGTATAGGCATGATCATTCTGTTGTTTCGATGAGCCTCAGCTCGTGCAGGGAGAGAAAGAAAGAAAGAAAGAGAAGGCCCAAGGATTATAACGATCAAAGGGAAAGATTCAAGGGTGCATGCACGTGGTCTGTCCGGCTAGCTCTGCAGGGAACCCGATACATACTCAACAGAAGAAAGAGGGGGGCCACTTATTCATAATAATGAATTTGCTATGACGACTTTTTGAACGAAGACGATTCAAAATCGGTTATGATTTTTTTTTATTTTTTTTATTTAGGTTTAGTATATATATATATATTCATGATGGAATACCTGATACTTGTTCTATGATTGATTCTAAAGTTGATTGATGAGAGAAAGGAGGATAGATGGATTTTAGTTTGGTTTGAAAGAGTGGTGCCTGATTATGGAGGGGAAAGGGGGGACGTGTCAATGATTGATTGATTGATTGAATGATTGATCTTTAGGTCTTTTCAGGGGAATTGCCGGAGTTACTTCCGTGATGAACGATGCTAATATCTCTAGAGGTGTCGTAAGGAGCTAGGTTAGGTTAGAGGATTGATTCTTCGTCAGGCAGGGGTCGAATAGTTCGGTTCGTGTTGGGTGTGTGTGTGTGTGTGTGTGTTGAATCTTGGAAATATCTCACGTTAAGTAAGGGCTTATACGAGAGACAGAGGAGTGGAGGAGGGCCCACGGAAGACGCACATGTAGTTGGCCTATGATATCTGTTCCATTAACATTCTTTTCCTCCTATAGAGCTCTCCTCTCTCCTACCTACTAAGGAGGCCCTTCAGAATCAGAACCGTGCTCTAGAAGGTGGGTGATTTCAACCTGGATTATCTAGTTGATGGTCCCCCCCCCCCCCATCGCCCCCCTTTTCTTCTCGCTACAGCAAGCCTTCCTTCCTTTTTGTGGCATCCTTACTGACGCCAGCCCGCGCCGGTTCCCCCAGAAGCTGCCTCTGAAAATCCGTCTATGTCTATATGTACATATCGAGGTTTTTGGTTTTTAATTTTTTCTCTCGCTTGGTTGTGAGCTATTATACTTGGTAGTCTGGCGGCCCTGAATACGCCATCTCATCATATGACTCCCTAGTTTCGGTCGTATAGAAGTTCACGCGTGCCGCCGGTTTCGAGCTGTTTCCTCTGGAGTTTGTAGGGAGGTGGTTATGGGTGATGTGATTGGATTGCAGCTGTGTCCTGAGGCGGCACTTCCTGGAGTGTGGAGAGTGAACCTGCTGGCTGTTCATGTTATTAATAGGATGCATTATCTTTCCTCTTCTCGAGGTGGTTCTTGACTCCTTTCTTCCATCTTATCCATGGGGGGAGAGGTGGCCAGTGATAATAGGTCATCTTTGTTTCATTGGCGATGGGCTTTGGTTTTGCCCCTGAATGGCTCGATCGAGACTTACCACCTACGAAGTCTGCGTACGTGTACAGCGAGATCATCAATTTGCGCTTTCTGACACTGCAGCCTCCCACGCCACAGGAGAAGATATGTTTGAACAAAAGTGTACCTAGGTAGTTATGTCGCTGAATTGCCTTGAGTTCATATAAAATCCCTGCCCAGCGCTTGTACATGAATTTATCACGGTTCCTTAAGCCCTATCGAAGAGAAATTCCAGTGTGCTTGAGCCCTCCTTTACTCCATTTTGCTCCACGACATTCCTCTGAATGAAATGTCTGGCGTAACGAGCCTCAATGGTGGTACGATGGCCAGCCAGTAAACCCTTCTACTGGGACTAGCCATGCTATCCTTCCAGTCCATACTACCTTGATAGGAGATGATGAAATGTGATGAATACCGCGCATCCGAAACGGGATCTCTGTCCAGCTTTGATGAAGGAAATCAAGCGAGTGGCATTCCGAATGATATGACACCAAAGTCCTCAGCTACCACATCCAGTTAATCGTGCCCTCGAGAGGTTCATCCGTTCATTACCATTTGACAGCGTCTGTAGCCACGTAGTCCCCGTCCGTTGACACTTGCCCATATATTCCCAATGCTCTTGTTGGCCGCGTCACACCAGCGTGATGCGATGACGCCCGTCACTGAGCTGCTCGTGTGAAGGCACCTCTGGGGTTCCGTATCGCCAGAGCAGGTATTCGAGCACTGAATCCTGGTCTGGGTCGAATGTTTGGGCCTTTGGCTCGGCCACTATCGATTCATGCTTGTCAGGCCAATAATAATGTATTCTGCAATGACCGATGCGTTGGAAAACCCCACGACTGGGCGTCACAGCGACGAGGATGATAGCTTGAGTTACGGGGTGTTTTGTTATGCTATCATAGCCGTGGCACAGAGGCAAGAAGTAGCATTCTTGCGGCGCAGGATCGACAATCGAATCAACGGTACATTGTGCCACGAGTGGAGCGTCGAGCAGCTCTTGAAAAATGGCTGAAATCAAGTCACTGTATGGTGATATGCCATCTACGTGGGTGATCCGATCCCATTTGTTGGAAATGGGATGGGAGCTGAGTGCACGTATAGGAAACAGCCAGCCAACGATGTGAATTCTGGCATCTTGTATTTGGCCAAAAGGGTTAGTCTGGGTGACGGGCTCTGCATAGGCATTGATGATTTTCACCAAAGGCCACTCTGTTTCTTTAGTAACGGGCCAAAATATTTGTTGCTCACAGGACGCCCAGGACCAGGAGGGAGCCCGGTAAGACGGAGGCCTTATGCGTTGTGGCCCCCATCCCCTATGCCATGCCAATGATTTGCAGAGAGTTTCGTCGTACCACAAGCCTGCCAAATATACTGACTGGATTGTCCGATGAAAGAAAGCGGCAAGGCCTGCCAGAGCGGGCAACTTGTCGCTTTCCCGGGTGAGGTTGCAGTTACTGTATTGAGTGACGACTTTCCTCCAGAATTCGTGGGCATTCTCTCCGTTCAGAGCTTTGACTGAGTTGAGTGCCGCTAGGGTAAAGGTCTCGCTGTCGAAAATGGTGCGAAAGCCGCCGATGTCTACACCTAAAAATGGAACTCGTTTTAAAATATTTTCGACTTCCGAGCTCAGTTCCTCGGCACACTCGTAGATCACCAAATCTCGGGTGAAACTCAGATTTCGCCTCGCAAGCAGCCGTTCTTGCAGAACCCAGCCACGGCGATTCAAAGGTGCCGAATCAAGAGCTTTGAAAGGATGATCATCTTCTTGGTAGTAAATATATTTCTTTCCTGCGAAGACCACTAGATGAGGCATTACTTGCGCAGGAAACCGCTTGTAGAAGAGCCCCTGCGTTTCCTTCCCAGCGTCTGTCGCTGCTAGATTGCAATAACCATTTTGGTAGACTTGATCCATGATGCTGCTCTGCTTGGCCCAGTCATCTGGGCTGTCCTGGAGTATACACTGAGGCCAGAGGTTAGCAGCTTTCAAGCCTTGCAGCAATAATACAGAATGTGACTCACTAAAGAATCGATCCACAAGTACCGAATGCCCAGCTCTTGTGCAGCAATGGCGGCGTCGATGAATGTCTGAGGCATCTTTTCACTGGGCAATCTTCTCCCGAACTCAACCATGTTGCCCTTCGTAAGCTTGAGGAGCACACTGTCTCCCCAACGGTGGCTCAAGGTGATGTAAGGCTCTTGGACGTTTTCGTCGATGGTGCTCACGACCCGGAATCTATGATTCGCTCCTTCTGTCTGCTCCTCGATCAGTCTTGACGGCATCCGCCGGCATGATGAACTCTGGCGGCAGAGGCTACGGTGGTCCTGGCAGTTCTGAAGACGGGACTTGATGTAATCCCAAGTCTTTCGAGAACTTGTGTGACCAGCAACCATATATGGAATAAACGTGGAATCATGGTGAGGCAGAAGCTCATGATAATCAATTCCAAAAAGGCCGCGGCATCTGGCTCCCAGCCCAGGGATCGAGAGGGTATACGAGAATAATATGGTAAAACTTTCGAAGCATGTGTCCGACTGGCTTTCGAATTCAGCTAGTGCAGACAGAGAGCTGAGCGCGTTGAACAAGCTCGAAGTCTCCATACCACAAGATCTGCTGGCGGCACCGAGGATCCTGACGCAGAGCCAGCATCCGTGGCGAACTCCATCCGTCAACTCCACGGCTTTCCGGTGAAGCAGTTGAAAGTCGTCAACGAGGAAGCCACTCATCTTCTTCAAGAGATCGTGGCATCGACAGCAGGCAGGATTTCCATATACCGTCCGTATAGGGTTCCTCGAGCGAGATATAGGTCCTATCGCGCTCTGCTCAACCTCATTTTGCGACATCTCAACGATACAAGTAGCAACGCGAAATAGAATACAGACACGCAACAGTGAAGCAGTAGATAGGATAAAGCATGAGCGGCAGTGGTCCTAGGCTGAAGTATGTCCGACCCCTCTTTGGTCGAAAGACGAGCTCCAATCAGTCTCAGCTGCAGTTGCGCGGCACTGTAACCTACCTAGACCAATAGACGTTGGTTTGGTCGTCTACCTACCTAGGTACCTAGGTAGGCAGTCATAGGTACATAGGTAGGTAGTCATACAATCTCTGGACTTTCTCGACTATCGAGGTACTTATCCAACCAGATACGTATCTCTCTTCCTCCCCAGATACAAGTTACCCGGACAGATAGCCACACATCTCGCGACTGAACCACTCTCTAACTCCCAAGAGCCGGAACTCAAGAATCCAAGCCCATAAGTTATATGTTCTCAGCGCTTTGGCGATCTCTTGAAAAGCTGGCAATGTGCACTTGGGTATCATTAGATTAACCTAAGCCAATAAGCCCAGATGGCTTCCAATACCCGACCCCTTTTTATACACGATAATCTAGACTAAGAGCTTAACCTACTTCGTGCTTCGTACTTACTGGGGTCTAAATTCAGCTGCTTAACGACGCGAAAACCCACCTGCGAAATCTGCGCCGTATCCCCGCAGTCATCAGAGCCTCAATCCCCCCCCTGAATGGAACTCAATGGAGCTGAAAGTAATACCTTTCTGCACTTTGCCCTCCAACGTTACCCTACGAAGGTCCGGCATAAGGCCGACGACAATCATACCTTATAAGCAGGTCAGCATGCTGCATCGTAGGTATCTACCCTGGAGAAACCGATCTAAGGCGCGAACGGATGGAAAGCCGCGGGCGACGGATCAAGCCGCGTGCCGATCTCAACACCAAGAACGAAAGCTACTTAACGATTAGTTACTTAAAGCTGCCCGCATCCGAAGGTGAAAGACGCGTTGCACAAGGACATCGGCCATAGTTCTATATGAATGCTCTGTTGACAGGTGGCAGGCAAGCGGTCCTGTCTCAGTTAACCTAGTTCAGTACACCAAACTGAATTCCAAGATGCTTTTCACCGAACGAGAGACGATCAATAAATACTTACTACACACACGTCTCAAGCAGAGCATTTGAAGTGACTTACATACATACATACACACACACATTCTCGAATAGGTAGGTCCTCACCGGCAACGCCGACAACAACTGGCTCGACTCGCAGTACTACTTACAGCCAGTACGCGCAATAACTACTTCGCCTCGTACTTACCTGCAAGCCTACTACGCGGACCTAGGGCGCCATCGCCATCCAGAACGAGCCCCCCTAAACAACCAGGGCGGCGGGAGCGCCACGTCACACCATGTAACCAGTCGACCGGCCGAGAAGAGGTCGGCGACCCTCTGACGCGCGACTAACTACGTCGGGCGGCCCCCGCGCTTGCGCGCCCGCCTCGGGCCTCGCTCGCCAACACCACACCACGCAAGATCTGGATCTGGGCTGCGTACGACCACAACAACACGGTGACGTCGCCCCCTCCCCTCCCCTCGTAACTAACCCGGCGACGGTTGCTCTCTCTCCGCGGCGGTCGGGTGGGCTGGCGGAGCGACGACTTCTTCGTGAACCGCGACGCGCCTGGCCTGGCCACTGCTACTGCTATTGCTACTACTACCTGGCTGGACCCGAATCGACTGACTGGACGGTGGTGGTTGCTCAGCGGACTCTTTCATTCTCACGCGGCGGCGCAACCCTTTTTCGCGGACGCGCCAGTACTTAACATGAAGAATGACGGAGTTGCTGGACGTCGTCGCCGTCCGTCCGTTGACGTCGTTGGGTACTATCTAACTAGAGCTCGCGTTTCCCGCGCTGGGCCCCCCGAGACGGGTGCAACAGCCACGTGCCGCGGGCTTGTTCGTCGTCGACGAGGAGAAGGCCGGCACGTACGCGTTTCACCGTGGACTACTTACCACATGCTGGGTGCAGGTTATCGTGGTTTCGTGGCCAAGGGGTGGGGGGCGATTGTGCTGAAAGGGGGAGAGGGCAGTTAAAATAGCTACGAGGGGTAGTTATACGCCGGGGGGTCCAGTCGGTGGGGTGGCGGCGCTGAAACCCGGACAGACGGGACGCGGTCGGTGGTCATTGAGAACACTTACGTTCGGGAACGATGTCTTCTATGTCACGTCTGGATACGGCGAGCGGTGAGCAGTGAGTGGAGCGGGAGACTGTGTTGGCGAGGAGTGTGGTCGGTCACCTGGGTACTGCCGTAACCTAGGCAGGAGGAGGGTTGGTATCTTCGTAGGGGCATATGTGTGACTTACTTGATGAAAGAAAGAGAGAAAGAAGGAAAGAAAGAAAGCGTTAAGCTCATAAGCACACAGAATAGAATACATACGCAAGCTTTCTCGCGTTGCTAAATTGTGTTTGGCTGTCGTAAGTGGCCTTGCATATTACGTTCATTCACGATTCAATGACCGAATCGCTCAGGGCAAGTTAACTAACACCTTGACGGGTTTCTACTTACTTGAACCATGTGTATGGATAATAGATCTAACCTATCAGGTATCTTATCTAGACGACGAACATGAGTCTGACATCTACAGGACAACCCCCCCCCCCCCTCTCTCTCCCTCTCTCTCTCTTTCACGCTTCCTGAATTACATACAAACATACAAGCTATTGCGCTTAACCTCCCCCCCTCCCCTTTCTAATTCCCAAACTCCTCCTCCTCCTCCTCCTCCTCCTCCCTGGTGGAAAATGGTGGTATTATATACAAGAAAACGCTTTTTCCTGAAAGGCGTGGGAAATGGTGGTGACTACAAGAGATAAGGTTGTATGTATGTGGTGGGTTTTGAGGAGGTATTATGGGACGGACTGAAAAGGAAATATATCTATCTATGCGTTTATTAGATGGTGGTATTTTTATGGGTATTTTTTTCTTTAAATATGCTCTTGGAATGTTTCGCGAGGATTGAGGACTCGGCTCTAGTAGATAGTCTACGGAGAGAAATCGTAAACCGCAGATCTAGACTAGTTGTCAAGCTCTTTCTCGTTTTCTTTCTCGCTTCCCTTCTCGGAGGCGGGTTTGGTGGTAGTGGACTCGCTCGGGACGTCACGGCTGTAGACGCGGTACTGTCCCTTGTCGTCGTAGGCGCCGTAGTCGCCATTCTGGCTGGCGTCCTTGCCGGCGGTATTGGTGGTAGCGTCCGACTCGCCGTTGTAGGCGGGGTGGCGGGGCTTCTCGTCGTCGGCGGTGACGGGACGGTCATCTGCCGCGCTGTGGACGGAGGCAGAGGCTGAGGCCACGCCGGAGGGGTGAGGCGTCACGACCTTCTTGTCCTTGCTCTTCTTGGGCACGCGGGTGAGCCAGTACAGGAACAGGGCGCCGAAGACGTTGAAGATGATGTACGCCCACATGATACCGAAGTTTCGCCATCGGTCCGCTGAAGAAAGTCGGAAAGTTAGCTATCTGATAGGAGGAAGGCCAGAGATGAATGTGAATAACTTACAGTAGTAGACGTTGACACCTTCGAGGAACTTGTCGGTCGAGTCGATGGGGCAGAAAACGCAGCTCGATGTGGAATTGGCGGTCTCGTGGTAGAACTGACCGCCGGCGCCACCGGTCCCGTTCACACCGTTGATGTACAGGTCCATCCATTCGTAGCAGGTGAGCCCCTGCGGGGGTTCGAAGCTGAGGAGCTCGTTGTCGGCGCAGTCGACGGCGACGCCGGCGACGGCCGTGGACATCATGCCGGACACCAGGTAGGAGAAGGGGCTGAGGCGGTACATGAAGATCCAGAAGCGGGGGAAGGAGTCCGGGGTGGCGAGGACACCGCAGAAGATGAGGCAGAGGGTGAAGAGCAGGTTGGCGATGTTGCCGCCGGCCTCGGCGGTCTCGAAGGCGGCGATGATCATGTCGGTGAAGGTCGAGGTGAAGAGCAGGAAGGCCCAGATGAAGAGGAACATGAGGCCGCCGCGCTCGGTGACGGCGCCGGCCTCGGCCGCGTTGCGGTACAGGCCGACGGGGTAGTACCAGCAGCAGAACATGATGACGGCCATGAGCGTGTTCCAGGGCAGCTCGACGATGACCTGCGAGAGCATGAAGATCTTCCACCCGTACACCTTGGACGGGCGCTCGCGCACCTCGTAGAGCGACCGCTGCGTGACGAAGTGCGGCATCGTCTGCTGCACCAGCTGCCCGAACACCGTCAGCAGGTTGAAGATGGCGAACATCTGGTTCTGCAGGCCCTGGATCGAGTTGGGCGCGTTGAGGAAGACGAAGCCGATGAAGAGCGAGATGCACGTGCACAGCGCCGCCTTGGAGTAGATGTAGTTGGGCGTGCGCCAGTACTGCTGGAACACGCGGTGCGTCACGAGGAAGAGCTGCGTCCAGAAGCCGGCCGCGTGCTCGCGGTACGAGCTGGCGTCCTCCGTGGGGGGAGGGCCGGCCGACACGTCGGCCCGCAGCCGCCGGAGCTCGTTCTTCACCTCGTGGTACTCGGCACTGTCGCGCCAGGCCTGGTGCCAGTCGATGTCGGTGCTGCTGCCGGGGGCGGCGCCGATGGCGTCCAGCATCCACTCGGCCGGGTTGGCGTCGTGGGGGCAGGCGTGGGCGCCCTGGCGCTCGAAGTAGCTGGTCATGATCTTGGAGTTCTCCCCGATGTCGCCGAAGTACACCGTCTTGCCGCCCTTGGCGAGGAACAGGAGCCGGTCGAAGCGCTGGAACAGCATGGCGGAGGGCTGGTGGATCGTGCACAGGATCGCCTGGCCGTTCTTGGTGAGCTTCTCGAGGAGGTCCAGGATGGCCCACGAGGTCTGCGAGTCGAGACCAGACGTGGGTTCGTCGACGAAGAGCAGTAGGGGGGGCTTGGCGGCTAGCTCGACACCGATGGTGAGACGCTTGCGCTGTTCGACGTTGAGGCCTTCTCCGAGCACGCCGACGACGGCATCGGCGTATTCTTCCATGTCCAGAAGCTTGATCACCTCATCTACGTAGGCGAGCTTCTCCTTATCTGGTACATCGGCAGGCTGACGGAGGAGGGCAGAGAAGTTCAGGGCCTCGCGAACCGTGGTGGTAGCCAGGTGAAGATCCTGTTGTTGAACGTATCCGGTCTTGCGCTGGAACGAAGTATCGCGGATGTGGCCGTCGACAAGCATCTCGCCGGTGATGACCCCCATGGTAATACGATCAGCTAGAGTATCCAGCAGCGTAGTCTTTCCAGCGCCAGATACACCCATCAAAGCAGTTAGAGTACCAGGCTTGACCCAACCATCGACGTGATCCAGGATACGTCTCGGCTCTTTCTTGATCTTGATATCGTAGCACACGTCTTGCCAGTGGAACGTACTTCCCGTGCTCTGGAGCTGGCCCTGGCCGTTCTGGGCCGTGCTCCGGTTCGTAACACTGGGTCCGACCTGGGGACCGTCTTCGGTGTCGTGGACCTTCTCCTTGAACTGGGCCGGCTTGTATCCGCGTCGGAATAGCAAGACCTCACCCTTGGACTTCTTCTCCGAGACGAATTCGGCAGCGGTCATATAGACACCCAAGAAGAACATCATGAACGCGATCAAGATGCCGAGATTTCTCCATTTGTGATCGGCCGTGTAGTTGTACGTCTGCTTGAGGTAGACCGCGCCGTCGACGAAATTGGAGCCGGGCTCACTGCCCACGGTATTGCAGACGTGGTTTAACGGCCCAGCATTCTCGTATATCGTGCCGGCCAGGACCGGAGGCACATACCCATCACAGGGGAACGTGCGACCGACGAACTCGTTGACCATGAGCGACTCGAAAGCGTAGGCGAGGGGGTCGAGGTAGTTCAGCCATCGACACCAGTCCAGCATGTACTGAATGGGGATGACGAAACCAGTGAAGATGACGAGGATCAAGATGAGCATGGCCGCGGGCACCATGGCCTGGGACAGCGTGCGCGAAGCCGAGGCGATGGTGCGGAAGATCATACTCATGGTCAGGGTGGTGAAAAAGCTGAACAGCAGGAAGAAGAAGAACGCGCCAGGTTCCCGTCGCAGGTTGGTCATGAAGTAGAGCGAGAGGTTGAAGGCGATCGCACTCAGGACCTTGGAAGGCATGTCACAGATCATGGAGGCTATGGCCTCCGCCGAAGGGTGGTACAGGGCGTAACGACTGTGCTTCTCGACGATAGGGCGTTGGGCGTAGAGGGTCAGGATCTGTTGCGAGTCAGAATTTAGGGACACAATAATTATCTCATAATAAAGGAGTTCCAACTCACCTCCAAGGCACTGGAGAAGGCGTTCATGAGAGCGGCGAAGAAGAGCAGAGCACCACGCTGGAAGAAACTTGATGTGTACGGTTGCAGATTGTAGAAGACACTGGAAACGATCAGGGCCATGATGAAGTTACCGATGAGGGCGCCGATGGTGATACTGGGATCCCCGATCAACCTCTGCCATCCACGCCATAAACACAAATTTGTCTGCTGAGTGAAGGCGAGAGTATACGGAGACTTAGAGCGCTGGGCGGGTGATTGCTGCGCCCTCTTGGAAGCACGGAAAGCAACGGCATCAGGGCCGTTGATCGGGTGCTCCGTCTTGTACGTCTGGATTTTGCCCTGGAGTCTCTTGTAGTCCTCGCTGTTCTTCCAAGCCTGGGCGAAGTCGTCCGGCGTGCGCGGCGCCCGCCCGTCGTAGCCCGGCCGGACGATACGCTCCTTGGGACTCGTCATGGAGGTCAAGAAATCGGGAGTGGTCTGGCGAGCCGGACATTCAAAACCGAGGTTCACGAAGTACTGCCTCGCCTCGTCGGCCGGCCCGAAGAAGATCTGTCGTCCTTCGTAGAGGACGAGGGCTTTATCGAAAACATCGTAGGCGCTTTGCGGGGCCTGGTAGATGGACACGCAGGCCGTGGTCCCGAAGAGCTCCGTCTGCGTCCTCAGGGTCTTGCAGAACTCGATGGCGTTGGCACTGTCCAATCCGCGGGTACTGTTATCCCAGCACTGCAGCGGCGCGCGGCTGAGGGCGGCCTCCGAGATGGTCACACGTTTCCGCTCGCCACCGGACACACCACGAACGTACTCGTTACCCACTCTGGTGTTGACGGTGTGGGAGATGCCGAACATGGCCATGGTGACGTCCCGGAGGTGGTCGGCATAGACCTTCTTGTCGACACCCGCGGGCATTTTCGCCGGGGCTCGCGCCTGGGCCGCGAAGGTGAGAGTGTCGCCGACGGTCAACATGGGAAAGTGCACATCGACTTCGGCCGTGTAGATGGCCTCACCACGATGGTGACTGTGCATCTCGCCGGGGGTCAGACCCTGGTAGTTGAAGTAGGACTTGTCGTCGATGTAGATACCGGAGGTCTCGCCGGCAATCGACTTGAGGAAGGTCGAGCACCCAGATCCGGGAGGACCCAGGACGACCAGCATCTCGCCCTTGTTCACGACACCGTCGAAGTTGCGTAGGATGTCGATCTTCTGTCCTTTATGGCCCATAGCCATTCGCGCCAGGCCCGCCGCCTCGAGCACTATGTTGCCCACGCTCTTCTGATAATCCGTGGCGGCACCATAACCGTAGACGTTGAGGTTCTCGAAGCAGACACCTGCGGCCCGGAAGTCTTGTCCCTCGCTGGTCGCCAGCTCGACGAAGGACTTGGCCCACGCGCGAGCATTGAAGTGTTCCGAGCTCGGGTTCAACGGCGAGTCCTCATTCTGCGCCAGGAACGGGTTTCCGAGTCCGGTGGCCAGTGAGTGGCTCGTGTATTTCCGAGCCAGGGCGTGGACGAGGCCATCGCGCCTGTCGCTCTCGTCATGTTCTATTTTCGACTCCTTATCCTTGTCCGCAGTATCGGTCTCGGTATCGGAACTCTTACGTTTTTCCACGGCAGCTTCCTGAGGTGTATCAGACTGTGCGTTCTCTGCTTTTCCTTCATCTTTCACACCCAGCCAGGTGTTCAGCCAACCGTGGCGAGCGGACGACGTGGGTTGCGATGGAGGTGGCGGTGCGCCAGTCGTCTGTGCTGTTTGGTCGTTGCTACCGAAGGCAAAGGCCGTGCCGCCGCCGACGAACGACATCTTGAGCCCGTGCGTGTCAAAGGCAATCCCGATATCAGTTCCGGCTCGCGATCCCCTTGTGAAATGAAAATTTCTTCAATGATCAGATTCACTCATGAGGCTTATCGATGTCGATTAGAATAATTCGTCTAATACGTAGATATATCGGCGTGAGACAATTCGTGGTGGAGGGGTTGGAGTAAGTTGTGCGAATCCACCAATCGCATCTGATTTACCTATGTGATTCCCACGATGGCGGTTCCTATACCTTCTGAGTGGAACAATGAATGAAGCCTTTCCCCGCAGCGACGACGATAAGGCCGTATACGTGAGAAAGAATTAATAAAGGAGGGGGGAGGGGGGAGGAGGAGGGTTAAGAAACGGGTAGGGCAGACAGTGCAGTATTTTATCTATGAACTTTAGAATGCGACTCTCTTGATTATTTATTTTCTTTATTTTTCTCCCTCTTCAAAGGTAGCATATGCGCGCGAATGCGAGTATTATTCAGGCATGTGGCGCCAGGGGGGGATCGACCTGCGGGAGCCCGAGCTGCCGGGGTCAGCTAGTTGTGCATAATCCTGGTTCTGGCCGATTCATGTACCTTTTCTCGTTTCGAGGTACTGTACCTCGCTATGTCGATGCTGGGTGTATCATCAACTTCTCGATGAAAACCTTTACTGCTTATTTTCGGGTAAAAGCGTGTCAAGAAAGCCAAAGAGAAGGCGGAAAGAGGAATTGACTGATAGATAGTTCAAGACTCATCGCCTGAACATTCACAAGGTCACAGTTTTGCGACGAGTATAACGACGATAGTTCTATGAAAAACTTAAGATTCATGTATTATTAGGTAGTGAAACTGTCAGGGCTCTAGTACGTACACGTACCGGTACCCGAGTTCGCTGAAGATACTCGACGCGGCCAAGAGAGGCGAGCACGTATTAAAAGAGAGGGGGCAGATACCAACCGAATGGATCCATTGCGGACTCTTCTATGAACCCGCGGACCCGTCACCACCACAGACTACAAAATTGCAGACAAAGACCGATAAAAGTAGCGGTACTTCGTAAAAGCGGTTTGATTGTCCAATAAACAAAACACTGCGCTACCGGGGCAAAGGCAAACCACGCCCCCCCGCTAGATTAAGACCGGACGGCTCCGAAGTATTACTCCGCGCTGTCTGTCTGTCACATACAAACACGGAGATGAGACACGATGCGGAAGTACAGTGTCTATTCAACATAGAACGTACCTAAATATATGATGCGTACCTACTTTTAGGTATGCAATCATCCAGTTACGGATTTCTCGTAGTTGGGCAGGCTGGTGATTGATGTGCTTGTGGGCTTAAAGTCCAAAGGTGAGAACCCCTATTTCTGTTGTAGCTGTACTTCGTAGATATTTGTTTATTAGTGAGCCAAACCCGAGTACGAAGTACGGCGCGCTAATCAAGGGTCCCTGTACAAGAGCTCGGTAATAAAAGACGCGTGTAGGTTCATCTGGTTCAACGGTCTACCCGTTTATTATCCATGTCAGTTGTATTATCACAGCGAACCTTGAACGTGCGTGTAGACACAAACACAAACGTCCAGTATTCCCGTCGGTTCCAGCCTTCTAGAAGCGTGTCTGCCTGTACGCTGATGATAGCCTTGATAGGTACGAAGCAGCAAAGTACTTCGTACGAAGTACAGTATCGTAGATAATGGGGGCAGAGGGGCTTCGTTCCCTAGCCAGGGCTGCCAGGGTACCTAGGTAGAAGTACTAGGGTAGCTCCAAACCTACCCTGGTAAAGGAGGCGGAGGTGCTGAGCAATCCGGGTCTCGATTCCGAGTGCGTGGGGTATCTATTTATCACCTGGGCAGTATGTGCACCACACTGCCAGATGCATAAAATTTTTTGATATATTATGAAAGCCGGGGACTTGTATCAGCTGCGTTATTACTCCGCCTTCGGGCGGGGTTCCAATTCATCTTTCGGATCCCTCGAGGGACCCGACAGCCCGCTGCAGCTTATTCCAGATTCGCTCAGCCCGCCCGAGAGTCAGCCCGCCTATCCATGGACGCCTATCAGTGACGAGTTTTTAAGGTTATTATGTAGGAAGATTCCCTACAACCCAGTCAACCGTTGGCGACGTCTCACTTGTTTATGTATGTGATTCTATTACACTCACTTCAACAACGGTCCTAAGAGTCGGGCCGTCTGTAAGCAGAAGCGCCCCTCACTTTTGACTCGAATCGGTAATGACAGACAGACAACACGGCTATATGAACGGATGTTGACATTATATTCGCAACCAGCTACATCTCCGAAGCCTTTATCTACCCCGTGGGGACAGAGAACACTCGCTAATAGGATTCCGCAAGTCAGGAGATGCTCGGCCCCCTGGAAAAAAACACTTTCGCCGTTAAGCCCCGTGGCTTTGACGGTGAGGATTCCCCTGGGCGTCACAGTAGTGTGCTTATAAGGCTTACGATACCGCGTCTACGTGGTTTTTGGAAGCCTATTGGGTGTATTATATACGGTAGCTAGGGCTTATTTCGATGTGAATATATGTGGTACTTCTAGATAATGATGTGACCGCCACCAGTACGGCATCCTGGCGACCAGTCTAACTCAGCTCGCTTCCAAGGTTGTATGACTTGCCGAGGGCCCGATAGAGTATTGTTTCCATCTTCGCTGAGCACATCAACCTCTTCTAACCCCATGAACCATCGATACCCTGCGCTAAGTATTTCCAAGACTCCTTTCTCGGAAGCAAGGCAAGCGAAAAAGAAGTCTCTCATGCTTACCTAGGTATTCTTCTATGGTCCAGACCGCGCAGCAAACATTCTGAATGTCCGCACGTGAACCATTCATAATGGTGTAGTACACGCTGCCAAACTCTGGCAAGTACTCCGTAGATAGATCACGTTCTTATATATATTGTACAGGTACGCCGGAGACTCGGGCGCAGCATCCAAAGGACGCAACCTCTGGGAGACAAGACCGAAACTTGCAGTTCATGATGCACAAGCATGACGTGAGCATGCGTCCCCCATGGATATCTTCAAAAAGCCTACATGACCTCAAACCGCCTACCTACCTAGAAGAAGAAGAAGTCGTGAGCTTGTCATCCAGTCTTGAATGTTTCATCCGGTTCGACTCGACGTCAACATTGGTTGTTTCACCTAAAGTTACTTAACCTAACTCATTGAAACCGGTACCAGTCATATGTAAATACAGTAAGGTTGTTTTCGCATTCGGCTGGACTGTCAAATCAAGCTGGAGGCTGATGCCAATCGTTTCATCGGCATACTCTCGTTCCGAAAAAAAAGCATGCATTACGAAGTATCAGCAACCCGACGTCTTCGAGCACTCACTCCATCCTCTACTGAAAGACGCCTCGAGTCTGTCTGATTCCGAGTGGGTGGTATCTAGCACTCCAACTTTACCCAAATGCCCGCTCTGATCTATTGATTTTATGTAATTCTACTGCGGCGAAGCCCATTCCTCGAGAACGTTTAAGCTACTTCCTAGAAGCGTGATAGGTTCCTCTCTTTCTCTCTCACTATTTTGCAAGGCACCGCCATGTTGGTTAACATTCAAACCCGATCCCCCTCAGTTCACCACCACCACCCCTTTTCCCGGGGTAGAACTGACCGAACCGGTAACGAATCGAACTCCAAAGAACCGTTTGACTTACCCCACAGCCCGATTGGTCACGTTGGCCATTTCGGCTTACCCGGAGTCCAGCTGCAATCGGATCCTTTTTCCAGAAGTTGATCTCACCATAATCCGTGTCCTAACCGACGACGTCCTAGGGGTTTCCAGGCACCTGGGTCACCGCAACCATTTCACGAGACCTGCAGTGCAAATAATTTCTCGGGAATCGGAATGGGTTACTGTTGGGGTCCGTCTGCTTTCTTGGAATCGGTGTCTCGGGCTTGGGAGGCGGAATTCGGGTAGCAACATATGTCCCCCCGCCCCTATTGTGTGTAATAACTCGTCAGCCTATATGGACGGGGCTTTTATGTTCCTGGAGCTGTGATCTTTCGAAGGATTGTCTATTACGCAGAATGACATTCATTCATTCACCCATATCGAAACGGCTGGTTCAGGTTTTACTCGTTCACCGACCGCACACCTGACCATTCATCTGCCCAATCTCGGACGGAGAAACGGGATAGAATGGACAGTGGCAATTATCAAATGTGAAATAGAATCTCATTGGAGCCGATAACCCAGACTCAGGTACCTCGATAACCCATGTATCCTTCTCTTACTCCTTAGGCAGGTGCCAGGGGGCAACAGATCTTCGAGCAGCTTGAATTTCGAGGGCCACGCACGATTTGCTCGATCCCTAACAGATGTCCGAGGAAGCAGAGGCGAAGAACAGAATTCACGGTGTCGGATGAGAGCCATTTGGAATGTTTCCCCGTCCTGAGACCCGACTCGGGGACATGCTTGACTGTCTCAACATGCCCCTTTTGGACCAAACGAGCTCTCGTAACATGGCATGCAGAGCCCACGCCTGTGAAAGCAATAGCGGTGCTTAGAGTGAACTGGTGAACTCAAGATGTTGCGTTACCTTGTGGCACTTGACTCTATGCCGCTGATGAAGTAACACAAGATATGTGAATCAATGTTCGTCCCTGGCTACCTCTCAATAAATCCGCCAAGCAAGTCCGTCTATCTCGTCATACCGCGTACCATCTACATCTCATCTTATTACATCGCAACACCAGGAACCTGACTTACTTTCACCCAGGGTTCTTGTCATCACTTCCTTCTGCCCCTTACCACCACTATTCACCCACCTCGGATACCCAGAAAAACGTCATCTGTCCGATGAATCGACTCAATGCTCAACAGCACATGATAAATAAACCCTGTGGAGTTCGATTTCCCTTCTGAAAGCACGAACGAAGCATCGCGGAAACCACCAACTCAACGTCATAACCAAAACCCACATGAAAAGACCTCCCCGGGGGGGGGGGGGGGGGGGGGGGGGGGGGGCAAGAACGCAATGTCACACAGCTTCATCTAGATTACTAGCACAATAGATTACCACCTCCGCACGCGACGACTGAGCTGGATCAGTGGAACGCGGCGGCCCGCGTGCATGTCGCTCTGCCAGGAGGCGTGTGACTCTTTGTTCCCGCTCTTGGCGCGGGGGGGACATTGCCCATTACCCATTACCCTTCCGGCTGTATTCTATCTTCAGCAGATCATTGCCGCGCTCGTGTTTATTCAAAGAGGGTTCATGGATGCGCGACGACGGATGGAGCTACAATCAGATATGACGTTCCGGCTTTTGTTGCAGAGCAGGTGGTGGGTTTGGTTCCCGTGGGGTTGGAAGAAAGGGTGGTTGGTTGGTGGTTATATGAAAGGGGGGGAGGGTGGTGCTCGCCATCATGGGGGGGAGCGTTTGGGTCGAGCGAGCGTCTTTCTGCCATTGATGAATTGGCCGCCTCGGGTGTGACTTTCTCCGCGTTTTAGAGGTTTGGAGTTGCCATTCTCTAGGTACTTACGGAACTTACCAAATCACCAGCAGGGGCTTACTTACGAGTGCACAAACATGACTCGCCATATGCTCCTAATCCCCCTGGGACTTCTCGCATCGCGGACGGCGGCGCAGGATTGCGTCCCGATCGAGGCTTCAGCACAGCTGAACATCGCCGAAGGCTACACGGCCACCGTCGTCATGAACGGGCTGGCGTACCCCCGGGACATGGTCTTCGACACGGCGGGCAACCTGCTCGTCAACGAGCAGAACGGCGGCGGGATCCGACGGATCGAGCTGACGGAGAGCGAGGACGGAACGGTGTGCGCCGGCATGAGCAACCAGATCATTCCCGATCCCTCGGTGAGGCCGCCTGGGTGAAGTGAAGTGAAGATGAGGATCAGTCGAGCCATGGGTCGATGCTGATGTATTTGTAACAACTCTCTTAGCTCAACCACGGCATCGCGTTTAGCCAAGACGGCAAGACGCTCTTCGTATCAAGTATGAGTAGCGTGTACGCGTATCCTTACGACGCGGAGGTCGGCGCGGCCGGTGCGAGGAAGATCCTCATCGAGGGGATGAGCAGCGGTGGCCACACGACCAGGACGCTGCTCACGCCCGTGACGGCTCCGGATGTTCTCCTCGTGTCCCGAGGCTCCGACGGCAATATTGACAACTCGACCGTCGACACCGCGGCGGCGAAGAGCATCATCAAGGCCTTCAGTATTTTAGAATTGATGGCTGCCGAGAGTCCGACTGATTACGCCACCGGAGGTGAGATTCTGGGATGGGGGCTGCGGAACTCGGTTGGCCTTGGTGAAGATCCGTCGACCGGGGGTATCGTGAGTCTTCTTGCTTCTCTCTCTCTCCCACCGCACTCGTTTCGTGCTATATTTGATTTCGCCTCAATTTACTAACGACTCCGTCCTCCACGGTCATTTGCAGTGGTCAGTAGAAAACTCAGCCGACGACATCCGCCGCAGCACGACGGACCTGCACAACGACAACCCGGCCGAGGAGCTGAACTACCACGGCGTCGTCGCGTCGGAGAACAACAACAACACCTTCCGGGGCGCCAACTACGGCTACCCGGCCTGCTTCTCGGCGTGGCAGACGGAGGACATCCCCGCGAACGAGGGCATCACCGTCGGGTCGCAGTTCGGCGGCGTGGAGAACACCCCGTTCCAGCAGGTCGCGGCCGCCGAGTCGATGGCCGACGTGGACGAGTTTTGCAGAACGCAGAGGCAGGGGCCTAGGCTCGTGTTTCCCTCGCACACGGCGCCGCTGGACGTCAAGTTCAAAGAGGACGGGAGTGTGGCTTTCGTCGCGTTTCATGGCAGCTGGTAGGTTCAGCCAACCCCCCCAAACCCTGCTTTTTTTTTTGTTTCCCTGTTCAGCGGAATTCCAGACCAGTTGGTGTAAGGTCAGAACGCACTAGCATTAAATCTATACTCACTCCCGTCCCAGGAACCGCGACCCCCCTGACGGGTTCCGCCTCGGTAGAATCGAGTTCGCCGACGGCCAGCCTGTGGCCGAGGTATCCGACACGAGCGCGGTGACCTACATCGTGCAGAACCGGAACAATACCGCGTGCCCGGATGCGTGTATCCGACCCGTCGGATTGGCATTCGATGCGAAAGGGAGGCTTTTCATGTCTAGCGACGCGACTGGGGAGATCTATCTCATCGGCGGAGCGTAAAAGGGGGTTAGGGGGGAACGAGGCTCTTTTGAACCTTGGATCTGTTGTAACTTCGGTGACCTGATCTTGTTTAGGTCGGTAGAAGCAGAGAATAGAGGCGCTGATAAGATCCGTAAAAAGTAGTCCATGTTGTGTTCTTGCGCTGATTACGCCACTTCTCGATATCTGAAGAACAGTTCCCTGGTTGATCTGTATCACCTGCAGAGTAAGTTGAAATAAAGCATATCTATCACTTCACTGTTACAGGACAAGATGCTGTCTGATCGAGGTTTTACTTTTACTGTGTAATAATCATTTCACGTGGGCAAACAGTAGGAAGCTTTTGGGAAATATTCAAATGTAAGGGTAATTCATTATATTCAGGCTCTGGTTCTACTTGCTGACTCCGGCCGGCGGTGACGAGGAGAATAAGATGACAGGGGTTATGCCTGATTGCTCAAATATCGTGTTTCTTCAGGAAGGGGGAGAAAAGCACTTACTTTGAGCTCTTCGAGGAACTGCTGGATCCCGTATATCCCGTAGATCCCATAAAAGTATTCCCAGATTCGGACGTCTTATAAGGACCATTAGCGCTCGATTTGGAACCAGAACTTGACGAATCTCGGGGCTTACCGTATCCAACATTGGAGTTGTGACCGGGCGAGTTGAACGGGTACTTGTTCGAGCTCGGGTTGTTAACGTAGCTGGGCTTGGTCGTGTTGGAAGACATTATTGCTGCTGTTGAGTGTGATATATCTCGGTTGGGAGTGCTTGTATCTGAGGGTCGAGACCGTAGACTGAATGTGTTTGATATGGTAGACTGGATATGGATTTCAACAGGACTCCTAGAGTCATATTTATACTTGGACAGTAGGCAGACTTGTGTATTCGAACACCATCTCATCCTGTTTCCATATGAAAGCCCCTGTTTTGCACACAATACAGTTGTACGCGATTGTGAAACAATGGCATAGAATGCGGTGCTTCGCCTTTGTTCCTTGGTAGGGGTACTTCTAAGTACGTATCCTTTAAATATTGAAGTGGCTTCAAACCTCGACAGAGATTCTTTATCAGGCTTTTCTTAGACTCGAGCATGAAAATAACATCATCTGTCAATTATTTTCCGTGTCACACGAGAGATGTGCCCAACATACTCTCTCCCCTTCACCTAGTAACCTAGGATTCTCATATTCGTTCAATTTCCTCGAGTCGATTGACTGGACCCCTCCATTCACTCTTGCTTCTTTCCCGTGTCGAGAAGAGTGCCATCATAGTCATATCAGTCGTGGTCACAGTTGATGACACGCCCTGCGCTGCGACCAGCACCTCGTGTGCGAGGATCCTAGAATAACCCGGCTCCATGGCGTCGCGGACCCTCTCCAGGATCTCCGCTGCCTGTTCGTCGGCCCAGTCGTGGAGTACGATGTGGCAGTAGTAGATGCGAGCGCCCCGGACAGGCTGGGGCTTGCAGAAGTCGTGCGGGAGGCCGGGGGGCCCGGGGAGCAGGGGGAACTTGTCCAAGACCTCCTGTAGGTCCTACACGATGAGACTTTCTGCCGGCACGTCCGGGTGCTTCTTCAAGAGCCTCTCCGAGTCGTGACCGATGCTACCGCCGAGACATGGACGACGAGGGTGCGGCCGGGCCGAGCGTCCCGGATGATCTGGTGTTCTGTGTCGTAGAGATCGACCCAAGGGGGGGTCAGAGTTGGACGCCGAGTGACAGTTCATCGCGTCGGCGAAGTGCTGGTTGATGGTTGGATCGGACGCTATGTAGCCAAAGAAGGTCGAGCCCGGGCCGTGGACGGACTGGAAATTCCCCTGCGCCGGATCAATCGGGTTCTGGAATCCGACCTCCTTGAGATGGGACGGTAGCGTCATGAAGACCGGGGTGGCCACTTCATGGTTGAATCTACGGTAGAGGGGGGCGAAGGTAGATTCCCTTCCTAATCGCAAAGACCACGGTGTCGGCGCCCAGGTATCTTCATCGGTCTCGGTAATGAGTTGATCGGCTGCTAACTGGAGTAGAAGACGTTCTTCCAAGTCGGTATGAGTAGCTGATCCTAGTCGCTGCGTGAGGCCATCCAGGCCCACGGAGTATTAACTCAATGAGTCACAAAATATCGGCTCCCGTGAGGTCGCCCAGCTCAGAGGTGGTGATGGTTTTGGCACCAGCATCAGCCCAATCTGTGAAGACACCAGCCTCGATCAACGTCCCGACAGCCGCGGTGGTGGTGTCATGGACCTAGCTAGGCATGGGTACCATGCCGCATCCCACGGCCACTACACTCTGCGTAGTGTGCGGTGAATCTCGGCCAGCAGAAGTAGGCGATCATCCTCAGAGCGGGCGGATCCGGCGTCGATGGCCCTGAGACTAGAAAATATCGCATCGAGAGAAGACGACATAGATAGCTGCTGCCCAGCCTTGGAAAGCTCGAACGGAGTACAGACAAGGAAAGGGATGGGTGAGTGAACTATTCAAAGAAACGAATAATGGGGGAAGGAATGAATGGCTTTTAGGCTGACCGCTCATCTACTTCAGCGGTTAGAAAGATGATTTTTACGCCGCAAGGGGACATAGGTACACGATACGGAGTACATGTGCACCACTAGGTATGCCCCCGGACGCGACCTACGAGATACCTACTGTAGATGACAACTATTTCAGTCTTCCTCTCCGCTGCGTCTATTCCCCTTTCAACGCAATGAGTCAAGTGCCTTCTGACCGTGTTCGAATTGCTTTCTTTTGGCTATATGACTCCTTTGGGTTTCATGATAGAAGCTGGAGTCCCCGGACCGTCTACTGCCAAATGCCAGCTAGGATAACCAGCGAATGTCGAGGTGACGATCAGCATCGTCACCACTGCGGTTCTACCATGCCCATGGCAGCGTGCTTCATATTTGCCCACGCCTCAACAGAACATTGCGCTCGATGGCGTTGGCGGGCTTGCGGTCAGCGATAGGTAGGGCAGAGGTGGAGTGAGCTTGTGTCGCCACGCTGGGATTCCAAGCACACGCCACACAGAGTCGTTTTGGATGAACAACATGTCCTCATTCGGGTATGTGAAGAATCATTCATGGCCCATAGACTTCCAAGGGCCCGAGGAGTCGGTCTGCATTTAAGGCGGTCCTTTTTGGAAGCCGATTGGGCCCCGACCTTCCTAGGGATTCGGGGGGAGGGCTTCGATCACGAAATGCGACCGAGAACCCTGTGGCTCTCTTCTTATTAGCGATACTCGCGTGCCCCTGAGGCTCTCCTGGTCTGTCGTCGCTGGAGCGCATATGATCTCCATACAACGCCCCGGAGCCCGCCGCCCTGCCCACCTCTCGGGGACAGACCCACAGCGCCACTATGCCACACGAAAAAATATGAGAAATAGCTCCCATTGGCCCCCATAGCCTCCCATTGGCTCAGCGCTCTTGAGAAATATATGGCGCACTAAGCTCAGTTCTGTCATCAGCTCATCAGCAGCCGCCGAGGGGCAATTGGCGAAGTGGTATCGCGTCCGCTTTGCAAGAACCATTCTAGACTGCGGAAGATCCAGGGTTCAATCCCCTGATTGTCCATCTTTTTGTCTTCTCCGGTGCTTTCTCCGGTTCGATACTGCTTATTTTGGGCTCGATCCCCTGATCGTTTTTCTCTTTCTTTCTTTCTTTCTTTTCCCGTGCTTCTACGCTTCCATTACTTTGATTCTTTAATTTTTTCTCATTTTTAATTCTATTCCTCCGGCCAAGATTTTAATAATATGGTTAAAGTTAGCGGTATCGAGTCCTTCGTTTGTGAGGGAATGGCGAATAGTTCAGCGCCGGTATGCTGGCTTTTTTTTTTTTTTTTTTTTTAAAGAAGGTGCCCGAGACGTTGCTTTGCTTTCCAAGCAAATTTGCTGTTGGCTTTGTCAGCAGCCACTTTCTCCTCCGTACTGACTGGCCATGATATGATAAATAACGTCCATGAATGCAGCTTACGCGTGTAACACATAAGCAAAACACTCTTGTATTGGTCGGAAATAGGTGCTATGTTCTTCGAGGTCAATCCAATGGCGTGAGAAAATTCATGATTGAGGCCGGTACTTGGTAAGTGCATGGGGATTTATTTAGTTGTCCGTGTCAGGGTCCAGGTTCGCAGAAAACCTCGGACCTACGAAGTGACGAGCTCGGCTTTTGCAAGATTTCAGCCACCAGCGTGGGCAGCTAACTCTCAACATCTCGGGAATACCACTCACCGCGACCAACGAGTGCGCAGCAGCACCTCGGCGCCGTGCATCTGAAGTATGACGAGGCTAGTATATAAGGTAACACATGGGCTGTCATTTCAAGAGACGAGGAAGAACCAGAAGAAAGAGGAGTAGAAGCAGAAGTAGAAAGAGAAAAAAAAAAGCCAGGTACCGCCATCAAAGTAACCTACAGCCATCTATATATTACTCACGACCTAGGATATCACCTGCATTCAATCACTTGCTCCGGATCGCACGCACATCTTCGAAAAGAAGCACGAATTTGAAGATGCAAGCAGTAGTAGTCCAGGACTGGTCCGAAGGACCCCGCAACGTCACCATCGACCCCCCACCCCAACCGACCGAGTCGCAACTGCGACTTCGCGTACTGGCCGCCGGCCTACACCAGGTCGTCCGCGCCCGCGCATCCGGCCGGCACTACTCGGCCAAGACGCTGCCGCACCGGGTGGGCGTTGACTGCGTCGGCCAAGACGAGGCGACGGGCCAGCTATACTACGCGTTGGACCTGGGCGCCAACGCCGGCACGTTTGCCGAGTACATCCTGGTCGACAAGGCGGCGGCCTACCCCCTGCCGGACACCGTCGACCCGGCCTCGTTCGCGGCCAGCATGAACCCGGGCATGAGCTCGTGGATGGCCCTCACGCAGCGCACGAGGGACCTTCCCCGGGACTACACCGCCCTGATCCTGGGCGCGACGAGCGGCAGCGGGCGCATCGCGGCGCACGTGGCGAGGGCGCTGGGCGCCGGCCGGGTGATCGGCGTGGCGCGGAACGAGGCCGCGCTGGCGGCGGTCGAGGGTCTGGACGAGCGCATCGTGTTGCGGGCGGACGTGGCCGAGACCGACTTCTCGCGGGTCGAGCCCGACGTCGTGCTCGACTACGTGTACGGCGACGCCACGGTGCACCTGCTGTCGTCGATGAGCAAGACGCGCAAGAGCGTGCAGTACGTGATGATCGGGGGCGTGTCGCGCCAGGAGGCCATGGCCATCCCCTCGGACGTGCTCAGGTCGTACGATCTCACCATCCGCGGGGCCGGGCCGGGCGCCTGGAGACTGCCCGCGCTGCGGGAGGAGATGAAGACGCTGGTCCCGGCGATGACGAGGTGGAAGTTGCTGGACGCGCACAAGGTCGCGCTGGGCGACGTCGAGAAGATTTGGAACGACCAGACCCTGGGGTCTAAGGGGAGAATCGTGGTCGTGCCTTGAAATGGATGCTTCACCCGCCCTGCGCCGAGGGAAATTCCGCCGAGGTGTCTTCGAGATACTTACCCAAGTTAGGTAGATAGGGTTCTAGACGTGTCGGTGCGCGATCAAGCAGAACACGATCGATCCATGGATGTCAATATTCTGGCCTCAAATGGCGTGATTTTGATGGTTACGTACCTCGAGCGGCTTCTGCTGCTGCTACTACTGTACTCGGTGTATGAAACCACTCCATATGATGAAGGCACCGGGCACCGGGATCATTCATACAGACAGAATCGACCAGCGTCTGTCTCATAGCTTTGAAATAGTCCTCGGAGTATTTGTTCTCAGCTCAGCATCGAAGTGAATCATCATCTTATACCTACCATACTGCATGTGAATGAGATATTCTTGGGGTCCAGCACATATGGCGTTGTAAAAACGTTGGCTCGATGTCTGGTGGTATCAAGGTTCCAGTTGATGTACTGTATGGATGGTGGGGGCTCTGAGTTGACAATAGCCTGGCAGCCTTCAGGGGGGTCAAGTCAGTATCCACGCATTCCCGAGGTCCCTGCAGGTGGTTTGTGTAGGCAGACTGGCAGGTACATTACTCCGTACAGCGCCTGAAAACAGCCTTAACCTTCCAGGAAGTTACACGCATCTCACATCTCACTATCCCAACACTACAATCCATACTTACCTAGAAACTTACAACACACAACGTTCACACGCTGATGACCATGAAACACGATTACAGATTGGCGACAGCAAACGGATGAAGCCTTCGGCCCTTTCTGCCCTTCACCATCCATTACAGGATACAACAAGAATCACTAAAAAAATGAATGATTCTGGCCCGACAACTAGTCTCCGCAGCCGGCGATCACGCAATGCGCATCCAGTATCCACCGAAAATTTCCTCTCTTGGTCCTGGACACCAAGCACCAAGTCATGAAATTGCGCCTTGACCGTCGCGACTATATGAGGATGGGGATGCCCACTCATCCCAGGATGAGACTCTGCCTCCACGACTCATCCCTCCCCCTTCTTACTGTCGTTACTCTCCTGTGAGATCCTGCGTCGCTAGACGGCCTCTCCCCTTCTCCTTCTCCTTCTCCCTCTCCCTCTCCCTCTTCCCCTGCCCCTGCGCATCCGTAGCCATGGCGAGCTTCTCTTCGGATCATACCAACGGGTCCCAGGCCGACGGTCCCGAGGTGGTCACGTCGAGGCCGAAGCACTCCATCTTCCGGTCCGTCCCCTTCCAGATCGCCATCGCCTGCGGCGTGTCGTTCACGGCGCCGGGCATGTGGGATGCGCTCGGGGGCCTGGGCGCCGGCGGTGCCGCCGAGCCGTACGCCGTCTCGGCCGCCAACGCCATCGTGTACGGGCTGTTCGCCGTCGTCTGCGTGGCCGCGGGCGCCATCAACAACCGCATCGGCCTGCGCTACGGCCTGGCCCTCGGCGCCGTCGGGTACCCCCTGTACGGCGCCGGGCTCTACACCAACAACGTCAAAGCGACCACCTGGTTCATGCTGTTCGGCAGCGCGCTCTGCGGTATCTCCGCCGGCTTCTTCTGGGCCGCCGAGGCCGCGATCATCATCGGCTACCCGAGTCCCCAGGATCGGGCATTCTACCTGGCCATCTGGCAGACGGCCAAGGCGGCCGGTCCCATCGTCGGCGGCGCTATCAACCTCGGCCTGAACGCTCAGAAGTCGTCCGCGGGGTCCGTCGGCGCCGCGACGTATATCGTCTTCATCGTCATCATGTGCCTGGGCCTGCCGATCGCGCTGCTGTTGAGTCCGGCCGAGAAGGTGTGGCGAAAGGACGGGACCAAGGCTGTCGTCCAGAAGATGCCGACTTGGGGCGCTGAGTTCAAAGCTGTCGGCCGGCTGTTCGTCTCCAGGCGCATACTGCTGCTCCTCCCTGCCTTTTTCATCAGCTACTTCTACAACGGTTTCGTGAGCACGTTTCTGACTACCTATTTCACCGTTCGCGCTCGTGCCTTCTCGTCCTTCTTCACCAACTTCGCTGGCATCTTCAGCTCGTTCATCATCGCTTCTCTCCTCGACCGTCAATCCATCCATATCAAGACTCGAGGCAAGATCGCTTTCTGCTCGATTGTCTTCATCCTCATCGGTACTTGGATTTGGGCCACGATCCTGCAGAAGCAGTTCTATGATGCCCCCGAGTCCCCTGTATTCGATTGGTTCAGGGGAGGATTCGGTAAATCGTACGCTCTGGTATTCTTTTGGACCTTCGGTGGCCAGGCTTTCCAACAGTTCCTCTACTGGCTTGTCGGGCAGTATGCGACTGATTTGTCGTCGTTGTCTCATCACACTGGTATTCTACGTGGTGTTGAAGCACTTGGACAGACTGTGGCGTGGGCGTGAGTATAATTCCATCAAACCATTGCTTGATCCGAGTCCGGTCACTGACTTTTTACTAGTATGCAATCCGAAGGCGATGCCAACCATTTTGTCAGTATCGGTCTCAACTTTGGCATTACCATCCTCTGCATCTTTCCGACGTGGATCGTCCTGTCCGAGCTTGAGCACAGTCATGAGATCAAAGTCGAGGAGACTCATGTAGTGGTGGACGAACAGAACAAGCAAGCACAGGACGGATTTTAATAGAAAGCTCTCCCTACCCGGTGGATTTGATCCCATGATCTTTTGTCATTTACCAAAACGAATAGAAAGAGATACCCCTTAATGTTACCCCTTATAACACGCCAAACATTCACGGCTCACGATCCGTTCACGGATGTGCCAGATCTGAGTCATTATCATAAGTGAAGAAGGCTCTATTCTACGTTTCTCATCATTTTGCGTTCTTTCCGTTTGGCCTTGATAGAGGATGGAATAAGTGAAGGCGTAGGGGCGGAGTTTCAACACGGTCAGTCCTCTTCTCCTTACCAAGCTCGCAGCCACTGCACCACCAGTCCCCAGGCATGATCTCACCCATTTCAATTATTTTCACCACACTTCCCCCATCCAAGAACAGCTTAATGCTTGACTCTGAGACAAGAGTCCATATCACTGGTGCTTCGTGCCTCTTCCGAGAAACCACTTGTCGCACATCACTATCGAAGTAGGTATCTTCTACACAACTCAATCCTAGTACCTCACTCCCTACCTATCCCCCTCTCTTCAAGTTCATATAATTATCTCGACGCATCCCGCGTTTCCTTCTTTCCTTGATGACTTGAAAGTCTTCTACCTCACCTCTTTGAGTCTTGAAGTTCGTTCTCTTCCTCGTCAACAGCCACCATACAACGCAAGTGCACACGTCCACAGCCTCCTTCCACAGCCCCGTTCCTCCAAGTGCGCGTCCTCTTCAAGAGTCGTGTGGCCACCTTCCTACTTACCCAGACAACTATCTAACAACTTTTAAGTCGCCTTTCAGCCAGACTACCACTCTTTTCGGCACCTTTCCCGGACCCAATCACCAGTCAACTTAGCACTCGCGCGAAGCTCCCGAAGGTATACCACGCCTATTTTCCTTCCTTGAACTCGCGGAGCTCTTATCCTCGGCAGGAAGCTACCGACACACCACTATCACCAGCACTCTGCATACCACCCTCGAACTTGGCTGTGCGAGTCAGCCAGATTTGATCACATCAGCTCACAGAGCACCACATCTTTTCCTCTTGGAGGACCTCGTGCTGGTTGAGGGTGCCTGTCTATCTCAACAACCCATAGACAGCCCCTTCCTCGCGATCCTCTCTCATGCGTAAATGGATATCCTACACCATAGTAGCCGCTCCTTCCTCCCACTTTATCTTGTTTCTTTGATGTTAGCCACTTTCACCCATTTCCCATTCTCAATTTCACTGTTATCACCTACTTCGTATACATACCCAGGTATTATCTATCTAGCTACATGATATGCTGAAAGTGTCTTCTCACGTCCACCACATTCGTCCCATCCACTGAACAGCCGCTCACTTATCACAGGGCGATCTATTAATACACGTGAGTGCGGATTCGACAATAAAGATTGCCCTATAGGTTGCATGGAACGTTATCACCAGACTCTGCTACCGGTCCAAGAACACCAAAGACGATGAATCCTTACTCCAGGCGACCGATGTCTGCCTCAGAACAATCCCGGCCTGCTTTGGGGCAAGTAGCAGACATTGGCTCCTTCTACGACGCGAGCAGAGATGCATTTCTTCCTTCCAGGGTCATCAATCGTAGATCGGCTGCTACGGCGCTAAGATCCGCCATCTGCCGAACACATCGCTCATTGATGACCCGAAACGACGATTGGCAATCAAAATTTGATGCATTTCACATCAATCCCGAGTTGGGAGGGAGTTTCGTGGCCGGTCTTGTACCCGTCTCAGGCGCCGCCCAATATTTAAGAATGGAACGCGCGGGTAGCGACTTCGTAGAAGGCGCCCTCATTCTTGAGACAACCACGGATGAGCAGACTGTGGATATCGCTGCACTACATCAACACGGCATGATACCGGCGGCCGCTTTCCAAACTCGGGATGCTACTCATTTCGTAGCTAGAATCACGTACGGCGCAATTACTGTAATTGCGGCCAGGAAGGCAGTTGAGGCTGACAGAAACCAGGCCATGAGCCGCCTCCTGTTGAAATTGAGAATACTGGCAGATTATGTTCGCCAAGTACGTCGTGCTCCTGTGTTCCGCACAAACTCCAACGACGATTTTGACATTCATCAACACGACCTTGTGCATACAGCCCTCCACGACATCAGTCTCCGCACTTTCTCTGATGTGGAAGCTTTGCACGACTTACGCGCGATAGACACAGAAGATGTCATCCAACTGCTAAAGCAGTTCGGCTCGATATCCTCCCGAAGATCAGTACCAATTATGTACGAACTCATCCCGTTGAGCTATTTACGGACGGGCCTTGGACGACGCAGTCGTATTATAGCCATTCCGAGTACCACTCTAAATGTACTCGCCCAACTCTTTGATGCATGGCAGGCAGCTGAGGGGGAGATACGAGCTCATCTTCGCGATACGGGCCAATACATCGCGTCTGGCTACACGAGCAACGACATTCGTAAAAAGCTAGGTTCGGTCTCCTTGAAAGTCCAGCATTACAAAGATGAATATCGTCGGCTACTCGTAGACGTGAGATTATCTCAACGTGAAACGAATGACCTGAACCGCCTCATTCAAAAGTGCTATACCTCGGATTTTGCGCCAAAGAAGGTCGCATCCATGTTGGCTAAAGCCCAGAGGAACTCGGAATTTCAGTCGGCAATAGAGCGTCACGGCGGTGTCTACCTCGACTACTCTGGAGCTCAGAAAGCCGTATTAACTGGAAATCATACCTACATTCTGTACTTTACAGATGAGATGAGAGAAGACAGAGAGACATGGGTTGCAAACGAACAAATCATCATGAATCTCCTCAAGCGTAATTCGGGAGACTATTTTGTTGCCGCAGCTCAATGTCATCCCGACCAGTTGACTTTCAAAAAGCCACGGATCACATTATATCGTCGCGGCGAAGTTTCCATCTCCGACATGCTGGGGAAAATGGATCTTGCAGATCAATGTTTCGCCCGATACGATCATAAGCAGCTGGATGACAACGTTGGCCATCATTCGGTCGACAGACGATTGGTCAGAATCCCGTGCCCGGGTCTGTCCTGTGATCAAGAGCAACCTTGCGATTGGACATGTTACAGATGTCGAGCGCCCCTGGAGTACCATGAACAATTCATATATTGTGACTGCGGTCGTGTGCCCCCAAAGGCTTTCAGTTGGCAATGCAATGCAGAAGATCATGGGAATAGCTTTGTGCCTTACAATACTGACAAGCTCGACGGATATCTGAAAGCCCTTCATTCGTACAAGGAACTCAACATCCTCCTTCTCGGAGAGACGGGTGTCGGCAAATCAACGTTTATCAACGCACTGTACAACTATATGCAGTTCGAGACTCTCGACGAGGCGCTGAATCATGAGCAGCTCCAGTACATGATTCCGAGCTCGTTCTCAATGCAATATATCGACGAAACCACAGATGAGGGCGCATTCGTACAGCGTGATGTGAAGGTTGGGGCAGATGACAATGAGCACGATGGATCTCATGGAGACTCGGCTACTCAAAGACCAAACGTCTACAAGATCCACTTCGGAGATACACTCATTCGTCTGATCGATACTCCAGGAATCGGAGATGTTCGTGGGGTTGATCAGGATGCTCGAAATCTGACCAACATTCTGCGGACCCTGAATAGATTCCCAAAGCTCGATGGGGTTGTCATCCTGCTGAAGCCAAACACTGCTCGCTTGACCTTGATGTTCCGTTTTTGCGTCAAAGAACTCCTGTCCTCGCTTCACCGGGATGCTGCGAGGAACATAGTCTGGGGATTCACCAATACCAGGCAATCCAACTATATGCCTGGCGATGCCTATAAACCATTGGAAAGATTGCTCCGGCAACACGAATCTCTCGGGCTCAAACTTAACTCCAAGTGCGTGTTTTGTTTTGACTCTGAGAGCTTCCGCTGTCTCGCCGCGAAGAAGCAGATTGGCATCGACATACCCAACATGGATGACTTCCGTCGAAGCTGGGAACGATCCGTCAAGGAAACGAAGCGGCTGCTCGAACATTTCAGTAGCATCGAACCTCATCAAGTAAAGAGCACTATCAGCCTCAATCGAGCAAGGGAGGTCATTGCACAATTGACCCAGCCTATGGCGGCTATAACGGATACAATCGCACGGACAATCTCCCTAAACAAAGACAAGATGGCCGAGCTAAACAGTGTAACGTGCAAAGGAAAAGACTTGAAGGAAAATCTACACTTTGAGCGTATAGAAATCGAGGTTGAAGCACTTGACCACCCAAGAACAGTCTGCAAGCACACTGAATGTGTCGAGATAAAGAACATTGCAGGAGTAAGGCGTCCACTCTACAAATCCATCTGCCACGAGGGGTGCCATCTCAAGAATGTCCAAGAGGAAACCATTGGTCATCGTAAACTCATGAGATGCCGTGCTTTCCGCGATGGAAAATCGAAATCCGAAGTTTGCATGAAGTGTGGTCATCATTGGCAGCAACATATGCATATTCGATACTCTCAGAAAGAGTCTGTGGTTCGAGCCATTGATCCTGTTATACAGCAGAAGATCGCGGACAACGTGTCCGATGTCCAGCTCCAAAAAGCGGCAGTGCGGTCAATGAAGAAAGACATCGATGGCTGCGAATCTGAGTTGAAGGAGATCCAAGATGCAGCCATTCACTTCGGCTTGTTTCTGAAAAAGAATAGTATCGCACCGTACAATGATGCCATGATCGCCTACCTGGATGAGATGATCAAAGAGGAGCGTCAGCTCGTAGAACATGCCCGGCAGAACAACATTCCGGTCGAGAAGAACGAAGAGCGCCTCAGGAACCTGGAGAGAGGCAAGAAAGCGTACGCCGAACGTATCAAGTTCCTAGAGAAGAGTATGGAGACAACCAACGATGTCCAGCTACTTGACGAACAAGGTGTGGATGACCTTGTCAATAAGCTTTACGGGCTCAAGGAATGGGGCAAGAATCTCCAAAAGATGGGTGAAATGGTGGACTGGTCCCAGGCAAACGACGTTGAAGAGCAGGAATACCGACCCAAAGTCCATCGATTGTGGAACGTGCCGAAGTGGATGTTGTCAAGGGCAGCTTCCGTAGCCAGGACCGCAAAGGTGATGGTCACGGGCAAGCGCCAACAAGACAACGGCCGCAACACATCCCCAAGTGACTCTTCGGTGACGCTCTCGCAGAATCGAAAACGGACTGCGTCTGTCTTTTCTGAGACATCAGAACCGGAGGGGTATCTGACATCAAGTAAGATGCGAAAGCTCGATGACAGACAAGGACCACTCCGCTGGTAAACCTTTGCTGATCCCTTACACACCCGAAAAGGAGGCCACATGTCGTGGCGAGTTCATCAGAACTCCTGTTAAACAGCATTGCTTCTGCTCCATGATCAGGTACTCTCATCCGAGCCGGGATATTCTTCAAGGACAAGTACCACCCAAGGACCGCGCTGATTTCCACTTGCGCCAACTCGCCTTCGTCTCAGCAGCTTAGCTCCGACTCATCATCATGCATTTACACTTACATCTGAATCGATGGTTTCCACTTCGATATTTACCGTTCAAGAATCGCGAAGATTTCACTGAATTCTACTTCCATAGACTGCTAATGCGAAGATTTATCGTTTCCAAGCACTGGTTTGACATGCTCGAGTGACAGTGACCCAGTTAGACTGAGAGAGCCCAGGTTCCCCAGACTATATGACAGAATGGCCAACCAGGTCACTGATAGATTTTGAGCCATCCCGCCAGATGAATGTGCAGTATACCTAGGTAGCTTCTCGGTCCATTGAGAGTAAACGCAGCGCTGGCCGTGACTACCGCTGCGAAGGTGGTGAACGACTGAATATTATTTAGGTAATGACAGTTCGAGATGTCTCTGTATGGGAAATAGATATGAGTCCCGTTGAGACATGCAGTCATCAACATACTTAGTAGGCAGCAGACAATAAACAGCTAGCTAACATCTCGTCTAGGCAGTCCCGCCAAAAGAGGTCGTACGCATTCACCCGGCCAAGAAGTGGAGTTGCATGGAAAAACACCAACTTCTTTCTCATCGATCGAGGCTCATCTCCCTTTCAGCTTCATCTCCAAGATACCACCCACAGCCCACCGTGAAATATCACACCGGAGTGACGTAGTTGCATCATGGCTTTCATACGTCCCTATAAGGAGGCGGATTTCGATGCCTGTGCTGATTTTGTATGACCACCGCATCGGGGTGTCCGGACGTGCACGCGCTCGCTCGCCGCCGCCGCGTGTGACCGCTCTACGTCGGGTTCCGTACTCGAGCACCGGGACGGGATTCCGGGCCCCTTTCTCCTGTCGTGGGCGAGAAGAAGAAGAAGAAGAACAAGGAGGATTTTTCTGATTCCAGAGCCGTCCTCTGGGACGGATCGCGGTAGTAGCGAAGGGGGGAGGAGGGGGGTATGGGAAGGGCGTGAATATCGGGGTCGCGGGGGAGAATACGAAGGTGGTGGGGTTCTATGGGAGGGTTGGGTTTCGAGTTGTTGAGATTCCGGGGTTGGGGATAGGGGAAGGGGAAGGGGAAGAGAAGCGGGTGATGGGGGGAATACTTTGGTTAGGGATATTGATTAAATAGGGGAAGAGGAAGGAGGAGGAGGAGGAGTGGGAAAAAAGAGGAGGCTTGATTACGCAGAATAGGGGTTACACCAACAACATCAAGCCACATATCCCCTCTCCTCGACAGAGCTTTGGTCTTCTCATATCACCATCATATTTCCCAGGACTCCACGGGTCCCGGGTTACTACAGTCCTAGAACCAGAAGGAATGCGCATGGGTGGAATCAAATCAAAGTTTTTTTTTTCTTCGTATCTATATAATACCAAGGCATATATGTACATGTTCAATCAATCCAGTTGCTTCAATAGCCCTTTCTCTCTCTGTCTCTCTGTGGACTCTCTCCTATCTACTTCGAGACGAGACGTAAACCGAACCCAAAAACCAAAACCCACACCATACACTCAGGCATTTCAACATTCTCGCCAGCCTGAGGGCGAGCGTGGGAGAAGAACCGAAGCGGATCGCTGAGATTCTGTAGATAGATAGGGAGATAAATAGGAAGGTATCAATCATTCCAGGCCACGAACGCCGTCCCCGAGAACTTTATTTCTTTTTTTTTCTCTAAGGTTGGCTTTCGAAATTCAGGGTTAGGTTACCTAGGTAGGTATCCTTTCCCCGCCGCCGCCGCCGCCGTAGTCGTCAGATAGTATATAGGTATACCACATGTTTTTTCACCGGTAGTACATATATATCATCATACTGTCGTTAGCTACATAGCTACCTTCTTCACGTCAGTCGATGAGCGTTTACTTGACGGCGCAGAAGAAGAAGAGGATGGGAGGGGCAACATACATACAGACCATCAGATCAATCAATCATTCGCTCGAAATTTTTTTCTTTTCATCATCATCATATACATCCATTCGCAATAGATATATCTAGTTGCAGTCGGAGCATTCCTTGTGTTTGCACCAGGCGCAGTCGGTGCTGATGACGAAGACGCCGCCGCATTTGCAGCAGCGGGAGGCGTGCATCGTATCCGTGGGTATGGGTATGAATGAGGTGGGGGGACTGGTAGATAGATGGATAGATAGATAGATGAATGGGTATGATGATGGTTATGGTGATGGTAGGAGAGTGAGGAGGAGGTTTGGAGTCTTGAAGAGCAGAGTAAGGGTACAGTACTCTTAGGTTATCTGTTATGGAGAGGACTTGAGGTGATATGATATTGGAAGAGAAGGAGTTTCAGGCAATAATCTAGGCATCTATCGTCTTGAAGTCATGCTTTGCTTCGCGTGTCAAGAACGATTTGCTATTGAGTCAAGACGGTGATATATACGCGAGTCAGATACCTATTATCCCAGTTTCCATAGGTATGAAGTGAGTAATTAAGCAGGCGGCAAAATCTCTCCCCCCGTGCGGCATTTTGTTGAGCGTCCATCTGACATCGAGACAAGACTCCATACTTCTCCTCTTCGAGGTTGATTTTCACTTTCACACGCCACATGATGGGAAAAAATATTCAAGGTTCTGTCTCGCTTCACATCGGTTGACGTCTTGGCCTGGCCACCACCACCACTACTACGACCAACACCACCACCTCCCACACGCACTAGGGAGGCAGCCTGGAGTTTTTCAAGGGTCCTACCTAGGTACCCGACTTCTAACTTCTGCTAACCTATGCCCTTCCTGTGAAAATGCGCATGACCTGGCAGCCTGGGTGGGTAGGTAGGCGATGAGAGAGGGAGCTTATTATTACCCCGCATGTCCACCAACTCAAGTCTGGGTGAACCTATCACGACCCCCAAAAAAGACTCAGGCAGGCCGGTGAGATCGTAGGCTTGCTCGAAATGGTATCTTGTGTATGCACCCCACGCTTGCTGCTGTCGCGTGGGTTTCGGGCAGGTATGTGCTCTGACTAAGTAATTATAAGAGCGGAATCATATCCTACTGGTGCTTTTTAAGGGGGAGGGGGGAAGGCGGGGAGGCGGGGAGTTTCTTGTGTGTGAAGGTTATGATGGAGAGATATTTGAACAGCGATGATTGTCGTTGTCTGACGTCGCCACCGCGAATAATGTACCCAAGTAAGTACGAGTCAACGGCTGAAATGGAATGATGTAAGTGACGCCCACGGATGGATGGTAAGCAGAATCGGTAGACGTATCAATATCAACGTACTTACCCATGCGAGTGAGTGCTCTCTCGTTGAATAAGGGGAGGTCGATATACCGTTTATTCGACTCGCTCATATTGATTCAGGGGGTGAACCCGTAGATACTTAAGTACTTATAATATGAGCAAAGAACAGGTAGACGTGATCTTTCCATCTGGGAAAACTATATATCTTGACTTGTCATAATGATAAGTCGCATTCATTCCCTGCAACAGTCCGTCTTCCTTCCCCGCAAAGTCGTCCCCAGTCTCACGCATGATCATCAACCATGGCTCTCTCTCATCCAACAACCCACGCCTGCAGAGTGCCCTATGTATTATTCGTTCTACAGTAGGTGAGGATGAATGTCTGCTGCAATAGAAGAAGAGTAACATCAACGCCAGCAAGTATTCATTCATACTATTATTATTCCGGGAAGTACATAGAGAGAGGGATTTCTTATCGCTGAGGTAGTCCAAAATTGGCTCATGACGCGGCCGATCATCTTCCAGACATGAACATCGTGTACTTTTACCCCGCGTTGCCACTTTCCTTCACCCACCCACTCGCTTCATTATCAACAGCTTTTCCTGTCGTGTCGCGAGGAGACGCGTTGAGGATTCTGTTTACTTTTCTTTTGAAGCTTGGGGACGAATACATGAACATGGTGGTGAGCTAAGCACCTCTGCAGTCAACTAGCTGCCCTCTCCAAGAAATGAAAAGGCGACGAATGCACATTCGGGCTCGATTTCTGTAATGGGGGAAACTCTTCTCCCCCTTATCTCCATGGACATACATGGGTCTGAGCCTGCGCTGGATCAATAAGGTCTTTGGGAAGTACGTCCGGAATGATGGATTCCATTTCCCATCCACGCGTCTCGATCTAGATCCCGAAAAGACGTGCATCCTGCCCGAACATATCCCCCCCGGGTCCCCAATAACCGTTTGATAGATCAGATAAAGAAAGATAAAGATGGAATATGCAAAATAGGTGAGCAGGTAGACGGGTCCTGGGAGTTCGTTTACGTCGTAGGGAATACATATTCTGAAGCATGCGTGTAATACGTCGCCCTGCAGGCTGCTACGCGTATAAACATACCTAGGCGAACATATACACCAGGGAACTGATATATTATGATAAAGAACGTCAGACCTTCTTTATCTTCATCTTCATCTTCTAGGATATTCTTCAACGGCTATACATATACGCGACCGCAGGGAGGGAGAAGAAGAACAAAAAAAAAAAAAAAGCGATGCAAGATGATATAATATGGAATCTAACCCGACGGCGTGGGAGCGGGTAACTGACCATATAACACATATGTACGGGAGTCTCGAAGAGCTGGCTATCTATCTGGAAGTGTTTTAAATATATCTTATGCGAAATCATGGAGATTATCTACTACGACCAAATCGAATACCTCTATTATTATGCGATGCGTGGTGTAATTAATGGTTGGAATTCTTCCCACGTGGAGAGCGAGCGCCACTCTCTACCTATTCATCCATACATCCATCGACCGATGGGCAAGCAGAGCCCCATCTTTGCATTTTAATTATTATTAAAGAAGAGTGGAGGAGTGGGTTTTTAAGCTGTGGAATGTTTATGGTGCTGTCATCTCATGTTTTATCCTTCATCCGGTTTGTTTTGTTTCCTTCGAGCGAGGTAGCTAAGTAGGTAGCTTTAGATTTGTTTGTGCTAGCGAATGGAAGTGTTAGGTACCTATTGCACGACTTAATACGTTGTGTGGCCCGACTCTTTTTACGGAGGCCAATGGTAGGTAGTAAGTACACGATGTCTGCATGATAATTAAAGACGTAGGTGCCCGACTTGGGTCCGTCCGATTTCATAAGGCTGTTCGTTGCTGGTAGTGGAAGTCCCGAAAAAAGAGACGATGCGGTCGGGGAGGGGAGCCATACGCTAGGTAGAGACCGGTCCCGGCGCGGTCGTTGGTATTTTGATTAAAGGGAATTAGTAGTAGAATGAAAGCTTGTCCAGGTGCGTGTAATCGATCTGTGCTCGGAAGTCGTTGGTATGCGTCCTATTGAATGAACTAGGTACGGTATTTGTTCTGATTTTCTTGGACCTCCTCCGTCAGTCACTCTGCCAGTTCTGCTTTTGACATCGTCGAGTTAAAAACTCCATGTTGAGAGAGTATTGAAAGGATTCAACCTGCTCCAGCTCCGTAGAGGATTACTGTATGCATGTCTTGAATTCCGACAAACATGCGCCTCGGCCCTGCAGTTCCCGGGAGGCTGGTTTAAAACTCAATGCTCTTTCTTATCTTGCCTGCGCTTTTCTTCTTGATCCCCCGCGATCCTTGCCCGGAGCCTGCGGGTTCGCTAACAACCTTGGGAGTTAAGAGAGTCTAGACTCTACACTACCTAGTACGCCTTTGGTGAGTAAGCGTATTAGATAGGGTCTTGCAAATACCCTGCAGGATTATGTCCAGTGTGGAAGCCGTAGACGCGCGGAATACGGAGCAGCTACTGGTTGTAGAATAGAGGAGGACGCAAGATATCATCAGCACAGGCGGAGAAAACGTGACAATTTCGTCCGATGCGCGTTTTCAGGGGTAGAGACAGATCGAGACTGGCAGAACCGGACAAGCTTGGATGGAGGGGATTGGGGGAAAACCAAGGCAAAGGTGACAAGAGAGTGGGCAGACAGGCAGACTTGCAGAATGCCCCGTCGGACGAAGAAGGTCAAGCGTCAGGAACAGAGATATGATTGGATCGCGGGTTCTGGGACCTGCATACGCTGTACTTATGGTGTATGCGCGGCGCAGGGATCATCACACTCGCCTTGAAAAGATACTTTTCTTCTATCTTTTTTTTGGATTTCTAGGATGCACTGTGTGCCACCGAGACACTACCACCCCCTGATTTAGACTGACTTTGATCTGGAGGAGTGGCTACCTATAAGTAGTTGAGTCTTGCGGCTGATACAACTTCAACGGCGTAGGTAGGGGAGGGGATTTGGTTGGTTGGTTAAAACAGTTGGAAGAAGAAATAAAGAAAAAGCAACGTTGGTCAGAAAGGGGGTCCGAGAGCATACCTAGGTAATTCATCATGATGGTAAGACATTTCATCTACGCCATGACGCTGTGCTCCTTCATGGTTGGTGGCTTGATCCCGTCCCCCACGAGGCAGCATATGACGATGGGCTGAGCTGATATGGATCTGTGTCCCCCCTACGCAGCGGGCGTCCTGTATGTCTCTGTCTCCCTGATGCTTAACGATAGTTGACTGGTTGACCAGAGACAGGGCTGTTTTAATTATGACGGTGTGCCGCTCCCGTGTTACAAATTCATCTGTTGTTGGGTTTGAAGTGGAATAAGCTGATACGTGCATCCTGGGATGCTGTCATACGCCGCACATATCACGCCTGCGTACGCCTGCAGTCAGATAGGTAGGAATATAAAAGGTAATACCTAGGTAGTATATCAATATTGGTGGTAGGTGTGGCTATACGCAGTTGTTGCGGTGGCCACCACCATGAAGGTAAATGGTCTGGTTGTGCAAACGGCTCCTTAGGTAGTAAGACGAGCAGCAAACGCAGCTGATATGGAGTAAAATGTAGTGAATGAAAAGAAGTGAGGTCGTCGATCAGCAGCTTCTAGAATGTACTGTACGCCTGCCAATGCAGGCGAGGTTCGGAAAGCCTCCCGACCCAGGTCGCTCCGGTTGATCGGACATGGCAGATGGCCTTGTCATCATGAATATGATGATGATGATGTCGCTTGTTAGTCGCAGATCCCTCCTCTTTCGCGTATTTTCATCCGGCTCACCGGTAACGCGAATATGTTCATAAATATCTACCCAAACATATATGTAGATATGTCTGGTTGTATAATAATTTTCTGAATCCCAAGTACCTTGGGAGGCAGAGAGGGTATTAGTGTGAGCGGCTTGGTTGGATCTTGAAACTTGAACGGCTCGATGTTAGAAGTGTCCGGGGAAGCAAGCCTCTGAAATGAGACATCTCGATCTTCCCCTCTTGCACCGTTGCTTTTCTGTCGTCTCTGAAAAGTGTGTCATCACTGTGTTTTTTTTCCCTTTCTTCTTCTTCTTCTTGCTGTCCTATTATTCACCTGCCAAGAACGACTTGTATCCAAGTCATTTCACTAATGCTCGTGAGCACTGAGCTCTAATTACCTTTAGCGTCCGTGAGTTGATGGTACATAGTAGAACCCTGAAGAGCCCGCAGAGGCCGCCTATGGTGCATTCGGCATTGCCTACACAGGACTCGGATTCTGACTTGGCGTCGGTTTAAGGCCGATCGAGTACCTAGATAGGTATTCATTATCGCGTACTATTTCGAGTCTTGACAATCGTGCGTGCTGATATTGTTGGTTGGCTGTAAGCGCGAGCGGTTGTTTGGATAAGGGGAGGAGGCTCTATTAAAGACAAAACTGACGGAGACTGTGCCAATGCTCGTTTGCGTACTGTCGACTTTAATCACCCCGAGCATGTATGTAAAAGCAACCCCTTATTCTGCATGCACACCCCTCTCCTCTTCAGGGGCCTATGGCTGATTCCCTGCACATCTGCAGGGGGGTGAGAGAAGAAGAAGAAGAAGAGTCTGCATGTTCAACGAACTGCGCTCTTCCCGACCGTGCCCCCGGCGCCAAAAATCTTCATTTCCACCAGTTCGGGTTTTCTGCTTCTGTCTTGAACCCTGGTACGAAGTAGACCATCACCCCGTTCGTTGGCACATGCCCCGGCTTGCCCCATACCTACCTAGGTATAATTTTTAGCAGAGAGTACGGAGTACCTGTCTACTGGTACCTCGAGTGTTAGAGTTACCCAGGTAGGTACTTATGTGCGAAGTAGCTAATGCACTACTACCCGCATGCACTATCCGACTTGGTCTGCTCAGCGCTGTCGTCCGATCATTCGTCCATGCCCAGGTGCTTGCATGTACCTGGGCATGTGTACCTAGGTACTTCGCACCTACTCTGTGTCCATCAACCCGTCCACTCACCACCTCCCTCTGATCCTCTCCTCTTTCGACCATACCTTCATTCAATCTTTTTCTTTTTTTTCTTTTCCCGACCTCCCAAGCTGTTCGTAGACAGACGATTTACCATTCTCACCGCAGTCGTTCTTTTTATGATTCATCGCATCAGCGGCCGAGTCACGAGGCCATCGGATCATTCCATCTTTCCCTCATTTACCTAACAACACCGCCAAACGACAGCTCAGCTCGCCTAGTGAACGTGAAGAGGATAGCAAATCCAAGTGAACCGGAAAACGGATAGGCAGACACACGTATACCACACATTCCTTTCGACTGGTCATATCCCGTCATATCCCTTACTATACGGCCACAGCTATTCAGCGAAAACTATCGTAATAATAACAACAACAAAGTCGCCAGTCCCGTTCTGGATTCGCAAACAAACCACCCAGGGACCCTATTTCGGTAATCGCAGCATACCGGAACACAGCATTCGTCTGCCGCAAGCCTATTGTGCAGGAACCATTGATGTTTGTGTGACGACGACGATATTACATTCCGAGCTCCTGACCACGGGTCCGCGACATTGTACACAGCAATAAAACAAACAGACCCAGCTTGTTTCCCTTCTCGTACTCGAGTGGTTATCTCCTCTCTCCCTCTCCCGGTATCGCCTTGCCGTCCTGCCAGGAAACAAGAGGTAGACTGGTAAAAGGTGAATCTGCTGTGTGATCGACGGCCGGGCCATCGTCAGTCATTCATGCTATTCATAGTGAGTGCTTTTTGACAGACCAGCCACCAAGTCCACGTCCAATCTGTGAAACACTCCCGACACACCGCGACCCGTCTTCCACTTCCAGGTGAATACTCCCCCAGCCGTCGCAAACACTCGCTCCCTTTGAACTAGGCATACCCTGGCCATCTTGTTCTTTCCTTACTTCTTTTTTCTGTTTTTCCTTTCTTTTCTTGTTCGGTGTTTCTATCTTCCAGGGAGACACGGGCACTTTGTTTGGATGCTGCGATGCCGTATGAAATGACGGTACTGTAGGTATCCTGGCAGAGTTGGTCCGACGCCCTGGTCTCAAACCCCTCGAGCCCCTTAAAGAAACCCCCCACACATCCTTGCTCAACCATCCCGCTCTCTCCTAATTTTCGTTTTCATTCCCGTCTGTCATCCACGCTCTCACTCATTTCCCCAGAACTGTTGAAACTGATTGTTATATGTCGTTCATTATAGCTTCGATTCCGTTGCTTCTTTCTCTACCCGGCCACACAAGACGCAGACACCTTCGCCTCGCTTCCCAAACGTTTCCGTTCAGGTGCCAATCATTGGATCAGTTCACCATTTCCGAGGACTAACTGAAGTCAATCATTCCTTCGTCGATATCCAACCCTCTCTTTAATGGCATGCTGAGCGTGATCAACCTCTTCGAAATCACTCATTTGAATCAGAACACAGATAGACTCCGCTCGGCTTCAGCGTCATTCCTTTAGCGGCAGAAAATCACACACAATCGAGATGAATCGGTTCAGGACCAAGAAGAGGACCAAGGAGGATGTGAGCCTACCTCGTCCTTCGCATGAATCGGATGCCCCGTCTTCCTTCCGACCCTTCAGGAAAAACAAGAAGGCGCAAGAACCAGAGAAGACCGAGATCGATCTCGCGACCGCCTTACCCTCCAGCGATGACTTCCGCACGAGCTTGTTGATGACCGGCCTCTCGGCGCGCTTTTCCATGCTCAGGGAGCAGGACGATCCTAACTCCAAGATCGGCAAAGCCAGTGACGATAGTGTGCTATTTCCTCACAGACAATCGAGAATGGATTTTGCAGCCTTGCGTGGCTTGGGTGACATCGCCGAAGTCGAATCGATCAGAGCGGCGGCTCCGTTCACGCGTATGGATTCTTTCAACTCTTCAGACGACGCAGATTCTCTCAAAGCTGCGAGTGTGATGAGTCGCGCTAAACCGACCGAGGGTAATAACCTATTCGGCGGACGTCAGAAGATCTACAAGATACCCGCGGGTGCCACTTCTTCTAAGACACTGGCTGGCGGTATGGGTGGCCGGGCTTTATACGATGACGATGTCGGTTTCTCGGCCTTCCAAAGATGGAGGCAAGCTGAGAAGGACAAAGAGCGGAAATCTTCGGAGGACGAGAGAGACGAGCCCGCTGACATGGACACCGGTGCTTCCCGTGCGGACTCTCCTTTTATGGGTGGCTATAACCGGAAGCGGGAGACGTCTTCGACGACCTCGTCCGTGCCTTCGATGGCCAGAAATTCGACCGCAGCGACGTCCATTACGTCTTCACACCCAGCTTCATCTCTCAAAGACTGGCAACCTTCTTCCAGCTCCACACCCTCCTTGGAAAGAAGTGTGACGCGTACAAGGCGGCTTTATGAGACAGGGTTGAACCATGATCTCCATGAGCAACAATCGACGGCGCTATCCCGCATCGACACATTGACTAGGCAGCGCACGTTTGGCACGCGGACACCAGATCTAGCTCAGAACTCTCCCTCACCGACCACGCTTGGGTTCCCCGAACGGTTTGGTAGCGAGCGAAAGATCCTGGCCAAGGGTAGCGCCCCCAACTTACGATCCATGAGCCCGCCGACCACCGCTTCTTCTGCGGGGACCCCTGACCTAGGCATTCGTGTACCCAGCGGGAGCGAGAATCGACCCAACTTCGGGGCTATCCCGCCGCTGAGCCCACCCATCAGCGAGGCGGATGAACAGTCAATGCTTTCCATCGCGCCTAACGACCGGGGCAAAGCTACCGCGCTGGGCGTCTTCCAGAAGCCAGCGCAGCCCTACGATGAATCGAGATACGCCCAGAGACAGATCCAGCTCCAACAGGGCCGAGAAACACCCACCCAGAGATTCCGCGATGAGCCGACCGACGCTTTTGCTGCCGACAGGTCAAGGTCTTCTTCGTCCGTTCGCAGACAGTACACGGAGTCTGGTTCTGTTTCATCCATCACCGCAGCCCAGCCATTGGTCAAGGAGCCATCTTCGGCCACTTTCCTGGCCGACCCGGACGACAGCGAAACATCACCAGCCGCTTCGCCGAAGTCTGCTACCATCTCCCCGCGGGTACTACTGAGAAGGCCATCGGACCGCGAGCATCCGGCGTTCCGTGATTCTGCCATGCCAACGCCGCTCTCGATGATCATGAAACCGACGGATGAGCCCTCCCCCATCAACGAATTCTCTTCATCTGTGACTCCCAACTCAAAAGACATATCCCCAGTGGATTCCCCTACGTTGGGCCCAACTTCCGGAGGTGGTGCCGGCCTGAGCGGAATGGTCAGACAGCACCTGAGGGGCGACAGCAACGCGTCTTCAATCTATGGTGCTGTGCCGCCCACCGCTGATCTCGAGTCTCGCTTTCCCCCCGGCGTGGATGACGCTCGAGCCTTTCACGATTTCGCGTCAGACGCCAACCCCTGGAGCCTGCAAAATGGAGGCGGAGATTGGAGCTTAGATCTCGATGTCAATGAGCCGATCGTAGAGCCTCAAGGCCTTGAAGCGGAACATGTTAGGCCAGCCATGACAAGTTCGACTCGACGTAAGAACCGGGATTCTCGAGATGAGTTTGCTGACCAGCTGGCCGACGGAGCCCGCCGCATTCGAGAGAGGTTGACCACCTATGTTGAGACCGACAGTCGGTCCACCTCCCCGCACCCCATAGCTGACTGGGCGGAGGCGGCTGAACTGCCTCCGCCGTCACGACCGAATCCACTCGGCATGCTGCGATCAAAGAGCAGTCGTGGATCAATCGTCGAACGTGGCCGAGGAGATGGGTCCAAAGCCATGAGGATGCTAGGTGTTAGTACCGCCAACAGCTCTCAAGCAACGAGTCCTGTACGTGAAAGCAACAAGGAAGCGATCGAGCGGGAACATCAGCCCCCACCACAACAAGCCATCTCCGAAGCCGAGACGACCACTCCAGATGCAGAGCCTCATGCGGGACTGAAAGCGTTTCGACAGGCGAGACGTGAGCTTCAACGAGTAAGGGAGATGGAGACACAGGCAAGGCATCAACAATCTTCTCAACCACCGTCACACGACGCCCCTCCGTTGCGACAAGTACCCGACAGCGAGCGTCTCCCGCAGCAAAGGTCACCGGGTCGGGAGCGACAATTGCCACCTATCTCCTACCAGCCGCGTGGGCCACCGCCAGGGGAAGAGTTTAAACACGGCCGGCCCCACCCCGGCTCTCGTGGCTCATCCACAGGCGATCGTGACAGAAGCGGCTCCGACTCAAGTGCAGGGGTCAGATCAAACAGCAGGCCGCCTCGCCCGAGACAGGGTACTGTCATTCGTGAGGATTTCTCCCTCGCCCCCAGCGGTGCGGTTCAACGTCCGATGCGGTCGCCTGGGCTACCAGGAACAGACATCCGCCACTCGCCGATCATGCCTCCGCAGCCATATCCGGGGGCCCAGACAAGGACAAACATGACCAACTTGGCTCCGAATGGGAATCTTCACGCTATAAGAACCCAAGGCTTCGAATCCGATCAGCCGTCACCCGTCTCGCCCATACCTTCGCCATTCACGAGCTCTGCCCCTCCAACACCTATGGGACTGCCCCCATCTCCACATCGTCCGTCTCATTCCAATTCCAGCGAGGACAACTCGGCTCCAGTCCCTGGCCTGAACGACGCCATGAAACGCAAGGTCAAGCCCCGAGACATTTCAGAGCCCACCTTCGTCATGTCGACCTCCCGCGTACCTACGGTTTCTCTGCCTGCCGAGGCGGCAGCGAACCGATCCCGTAGCAACAGCCGATCTGCACCTCCCGTTCCACCTATCAACCCTAGACGGCGTCAGGACACCTCCAAGACTCGAACTATGTTCGAAAATATGACGCGACGCAGAGGTGACAGTGTTGTTGATGACGGGGCCACGGCCAGTACACCCAATCTGCCTTCTGGCAATGTCCAATATCGAGGCCTGGAGCATAACGACTTTAGTCGTAGTCACTTCCCTGGCAGTGGCGACGACGGTGCTAGACCCGAGCGAACGCGGGTGCTGAAGCAGCACACCGCGCCCGCGGTACCTAGCATAAATGGCCGAGCCCGGGGAAACAGCCCTCCGGTGAATGTCGGTCCGCCTGCATCCAGAATGGTCGTCACCCAGAACAGGAACCGCCCTGGTATGGGCATGTCCGGTGGCATGATTTGAGATTCTCCATAACCGCGTACGAGAGACAAATGCACTTTTTTTATTTTCTTTTCATAATTTATCATTTTTTTCACTCCGCTTGACAACTACGGCATGGGCTCTGCGACACTCACGATATATCACGAGATACCAATTTCCATAAAAGTACTTTGTTCGCACACTCTCGTAGGATGAGGGTAGGGCGAGCTTATCCATACTTGTATATCCCTCACAAATTTGGCAAACCCTGGAAATGACGCCAATTATTTTTATTTTTTCTCTTTCATCTGCTCTCTCTCTCTCTCTCTCTCGCACCAGAGGATGGTCGCTTGGTCATCGGGCTGGCCTCGGAGTCGAAGCAAGGAAAGGATGGACGGCCGGCCGGACGGATAGGAACGATAGAACAACAAGAAGAATGGGTCATTAGCATTGGTAGTATACCACCGGGATCACGGACAGCATCACTGTACTCGGGCCAGAGGTGTAGGGGTAATGCACGGTCGAGGCGTTGAGTTCATCACCAATGGCAAAAGAATAATTTGGAGATCTGGCGAAACTACCTGAGGGGAGCGTTGCGGTATACCACAGCTTGCTCTTGCTTCCCAGCCCCCTATTTAGCTTTTTGCCCTTCAAGAATAAGATATCATGTAGAAATCAAGTATCTAGCCCCGAAAAAATATTGCGCACACGCTCTTATAAGGTATTTGCGTAAAGGTCATAATCTATTTCCTGGCAACCTCAGTGACCAACGAGAAATCTAGTCCCGTTGTGAAAACAAAACATGAAGGAAGGAATCCATCCGCTTGCTGATTCCCGTCCCGTTCCGTTTCAGTACAACCAACCGAAATCAACAATCCAACCCAACCTGCCAACCAAGCTTACTCACGTCACGTCTCAGCCTTCTTCTTCCCCTCACTCTTGGGCTCCGGCTCGCCCTTCTTAGGCTCGTTCTTGGAACCGGGCTCGTTCTCGTAATCACCACCTTGCTTCTCGTATTCCTTGGCTAGCTTGGATGCCTGTTTTATCGCAATCAGACGTGATGGTTTTCAGTGTCATTTAGTTACTCAGTTTGGTCAGTTGATGGAAGAGGGAATGGGGGGAGAGGGGAGGGGAGGAGGGGAAGGAAAAAGGGGGAAAGGGGGAAAAATGGGTGAGAAAGGGGGGGGGAAAGGGGGGGGAAGAGGGAAAGGGGGAAGGAGAGAGGGGAGAGGGGAAGGAAGAGAAAGGGGGGAAGCGAAAGAGAGAGAGAGAAAATAAAAATAAATACCTTCCACGCGGACCATTGACCCTGACCTCCGCCGGATTTGTTGGGTTCTTGTTTTATGTCTGTAGGTTGGATGAATAGACGGTTAGTTAATAATGTGTAATATATACCTAGGTATATATACATTGGATTTTTCTATGTCTTCATGTACGTCTATATCTTCATCGAGGACGTGAGGTGAGAGAGAGAGTGTACGTGAGAGAGAGTCTGGTCAGAGCTATGTATCTCGGCTGTATAGGTAGGTAGGTATATTAGGTAGGTAGGTACACACATACCCTCCTTGATCTGCTCGCGCAACTCGGGGTCCGTCGGCTTGCCCTTGGAAGAGGTCATGGTGCGTAGTATATGTATAGTGGTAGGAATAGGTTTCGTTCTTGTTATATGAGTTATTCTAGAGGAAAAGGGGCCAAGTCTGGAATACATTCAAGTTCGGTCTGTGAGTTAGGTATGTATCTAGTTGGTGTAGGCGTATGGTGAGTGAGAATGGGAAAGGGGGTTGTCATTCATATATATTTACTTAGGTTAGAGGATTGGAACTAATTTCGGCCGATCTATGACGAACGAACTTCCAATTCCTACCCCCGGATGCAGGGCTGGTTGTTATTTGTTTTGTTCTATTTGGTGTGCGTGCCTCGATCTAATAATAAAGCGAAATACGTACCTAGGTTAAGTAGAGAAAGGGGGCTTGGAGGCTTGATACTAGCGGCTGGGGAGAACAAGTTGGAAGTCGATTGTATTACATCACCATTGGTTTAGCCTACCTACCTACCTAGGTACCTACTTAGGTAATTGGGATTATCTGGTTCCAAGGTTGTCTTCTTGAATTCCAATGGTCAGTCAAACCGCGACATCATCATCATCATCACCATCATCGTCGTTTTAATCACCATTTTCTATTCATGAAGCTGTTTATATCGTATGTAGATATGTCATGTTTCCGGTGCGTTTCCCTCTTGATGAAAATGCGTGGGTTCGGTGACCAAGATGTAAATCCAATTCTATGAAATGAACGCCTCGTCTCTTGTATGAACGCCGTGGAGGTCTGTCTACTCCATGGATGTTGACGGTAGCATCATCGTAAGTTAATACATATCTCAATTGTCACTCCAGTCTGACCTCCATCCATCCTTTTTTCCCCAAGTAACCCAATCTCACCCATCCATCCACTCGCTCACTTACTTACTTCCCACCTTTCACCGTCGCTCTTCCAAAGCCACCACCACCGTTCCCATTCACAACCCCATCCTCCCTCATTCCCAATCTAGCCATCTCCTTCACAATCTCCCCATAACTTCCCCAAAACGGATGCGCCCGCACATCATCATCAACACTCCCACCTACCAGCCCATGTCCCAGAGTAACCCCCCATACCCCGTCGATCCGCAGCGCGTGCGCCTCGACATCCGCGTCCGGCTGCAGCAGGACCGAGTACACGGCGCCCGTGTACCTGACCCCCCTGGCCCCGGGGACCTGGGCCGGAAACACCCACCTCTCCTCGCCTACACCGTCGTCCATCATCCTGATCGGGTGCCAGGGCGTGGCGACCAGATCGCCGCCGATGCGACACATGCGCGCGCGCTCGACCCGGGTCTTCAGGACGGCGACGACTCGGCGGGCGCCGCGCGGCGTCTGCACCGCGACGCCCCTGCGCAGGTCGCGGATGGGCGTCGTCGTCGCCGTCGTCTGGTGACCGTCGGTGGCGGCGAGCAGGACGCGGCTGGAGGCGGCGAAGCATCCGATGGTGTGGGAGGTGCCGCTGAAGGCCGTCGTCCAGCGCTGTTGGTAGTAGAGATCCTGGGTATTCTGGTTCTGGTTCGGGTCTGCAGTAGGAGCGCGCGGGAGCGGGAGGGACGGGCGCTGGGGCGGGATGGTGTTGAAGGCGTCGTAGAGCGCGTCGCGGCACTGGAGGAAGAAGGGGTTTTGGTTGTACATGAGCGGACCGTGGTCTCGGAAGGAGTTGCATCTGCGTAGGTGTCAGGGAGAGAGAGAGAGAGAGAGAGAGAGAGAGAGAGAGAGAGCTAATATGCGGCATGAGGGGGCAATGGACGTGACCTACAGTTGCTTCTCGTGCGCGTTCCATAGGCTGAGGAAGTAGTGGCAGCCCCAGCGCTTGAAGTAGTCCGCGTCGGACACCGCGAGCTTGATCTGGCCGGCCGGGTGCTCGCCCACCAGGTCCTCCATCAGAGACTCGTTGTGCGGGTCCGAATAGTACTTCGCCGGGACCGTCTCGAGAAGCTCCTCGAGCGCCGCGTTGCTGGAAGCGAGGTCAAACTTTGACCTGACGTATTCGTGTACCCGGCTCGTGCGGAAGAAGGACGATAGGAAGTCGCAGACCATGGCTCGGCTTAGGTAGTATGCGGTCTCGGCATCGTCCAGGCGCGACTGTTCTGCTGCGAAGAAGCCCCCTTCAAACTTAGATACCTTCTTCTCCTTGGAGCCAATTGGCGTATATCCCAACTTTACCCCGAGACATGGCTCAACCTCGCCCTCGATAAAGGGGGCCCAGGGGGCCATCCGGCCGTTATCGTCAACATTCTCCAGGTATATATCTCGAGTCTGCCCGTATTGGAGATTGCCGAGTTTGATAACCACCGACATGTCATGTCCGACGACTTCGTGTTGTTGGTCAATTGTTTTGCGGGGCCGGGCGGTGAAGTTGAAGTCCCAAGTTGTGTGGACCTCAAGCGTGCATTTGGTCGCATATGTCGTTTGCAGGTGGGCAACGGCATGAGTGAAGACAGTACACTAGTGGGGGGAAGGGCTGTGAGCTAAATGTCATCGTTATATTGATGAGGATTCAGGGGATTACCTACGATCATGCCTGGATCGGGTATGAAAGCAAAGTTGCCTCCAGACACTTCGGCAATCGCCTTGAGAAGTCCTGACCGGATTTCGTATCCGAAACCGAACGTATTAATAGTCGCTGGAAGTTCTCCAAGTTGGCGGAGCGAAGGGATGTAACCTTTGTCAGGTTCCCTGTGAAGTCGTCAGCTCGATTCTTTGATTTTCGTACAGTTCAACCCTTGAAATGCTAGGAATGGGCCTCGTGATCTGTACGTCAGCGTGCCATGCGACTGTTTCATATAGAACAAGACGAGCATGCACCGCTTAATCAACGCCTTGACAAGATTTCAGGGGTTGAATTGACGACCAAAGGGATGGGCACCGTACAAGTAGTTGGGAAGTCCATCCGTAAGAACCATCAAGGCCGGGACTCGACCTGAGTTCTCATTGCCTTCGAATAACCCGAGGCCGGTTTTGATACCGCGCCATAAGGCCGTCATATGGAGAGGCTGCATCTCGTTGATGCTAGCGGTCAACTTCTCTTTATTCTCTTTGGTGATTTGAAGTAGGGGTTGAATGACCTGTGAACATGGGATTAAAGTCAGTATCTTGCTTGCTCATGAACCGGGTGAGTCTCAACGCAGCCATACCCATGCGTCATGACTGAACGTGACGATACCGAGTCTGTCGTTGTCGTCCAGTGTCTCCAAGATCGTTCGCGCGGCATGTTTCGTGAGATCTAGGTAGGAAAGCCCGAAATTTTCGCTCTTGGTATTGCCAGCAGCACTGTTCGCGGGCGCGAGGGCAGGCCAATTCATACTTCCCGAGACATCGATCACCAAAACGATGTCGCAGGGGATATGACCGATGTTGGTGCCCGCTGGCGGCGCCGAGGGGGGCTTTACTTGGACAACGATACCTTCGTTGTTCGCAAGTGCGTGCACCGAAAGGTCGAGGTCGTCCTGAAACCGCGAGAGTTTAGATTCCAGCTTCACGTCCGACTTATCGTCCAACATCTCCCAATCATCCTGTATCTCTTCCTTCACCATATTGAAGTTTGGGTGTTTGTCGCAATCTGAAGTAGTAGATTGGGGAGAGGGAGAGAGGGAGAGAGGAAGGGAACAATCTCTAAGTAGAAGATGAGAATTTATATCATAGTTCTTGTCGGGATTCAAGACTTACATATCAGTTGGGTTAGGTTGCTGTCTGAGATATTGGTGGATTGCTTCTCAGGATCGTATTTCAAGAAGCAGCGCGATGGATCTCAGTGATCCCTGGGACACCAGAATACAAAGAAACCAATCCTTCCATCAGCCCAATCGACCCCCTTTTATCCCCCCGGATGATGTCTTTCTAAGGGAAGCCATCCCAGACACCGCACAGGCAGCAATGGCTATCTGCAGCTTGGTCCAACGTTCGGTACCCTCTACGGGAGGCTTTGAACTTCCAAAACCGACCGTCCCATTTCTTTGGCGCCAAATTGTACGTTTGTCTATTTGCTTCGACTCCACTAGGCTGTGACCTTCGCAAGTGTTGGGAAGAGACAACGGAGGCAGTTCCTGGGATTCATCGTTTCTGTGGATTCGGGTAGGCCCACAAAGGCCGGGCAAAGTAGAGACCGGTATGTTAGTAGTCTGGAAGCACAGCCAACGTGGCATTTCACTAGGCACAGAGATCATGGTCGTGGCTCAGATGTTGCGGGGTTAGTCCTCACCGTCTTCATTCTCATATCGATCATGCATTGCCTATTGCTTTATTCTTCTGCCAGCACTGCACTGCAGTTGGGCGGGGTGTAATAAGCCATCGTTGTTGAAACAAGTAAAATCAGGCATCACCTATCGTAGACCAGGGCGGTGTCCTGCTCTGAAGAATTGGTGACGTATCATATCAAAGGTCACTCGGTGATAAGTGGAAGCAGCCAACAAATGTGATCCTATGAGAAAAGGTAAGTGAGGCTTAAGCAACGTTGGAGTGACGTGCGCAAGACAACGATACGCAGAAGTTGTTGGTTCTTCCCAGGTTGGTTGTCGGCTCTGGCCGTCATTGGATGGATACTTAAGTACCTTCTTCCATTACTTACACCTCTCAGCCTCTGTTAGGGGTTGTGGCGCAGCTGTGGCCAATTGGATGTTTGATCCATCCATGTGGATGCCTCCATACATCTGCCTCTGTACCTAACCTAGACCTACTTAATGTCCCGTCACAGCCCTGGAGGGATATCGCTGATAGCCCTGTGTTTTTCCAGGTTCACAGACAGAGGATAGGTACCTCGGATTGGCTGCACATATCGGAGTAGCGTTGAATATTGTGAGGCTCATCGGACCGACTGTTGACCATAGGAGCAGTCCAGTATTCTCAGTTGATCTCAACGACGAACGACGAAAAAGGGGAGAAGGGAAGAGAATCATCGTAAACCTCGGCCATACGACTTCCCAAGCTTGCCATGGTCCTTCCCCCTTGGACTCTCATCGACGTTATTCTAAGCCTTTTGCGGCTTACTGATAGCTAGAATTACCGCAAGTTACTTGGTTTGCCCTCACTTCAACTTACACCATACCTGTCCATCCAGTACCTACGCTGACACCGACTTTTTCAGTGACCACTTCTTCTAGTTCCAGGCCACATTTTTTGTTTCCAGTATCTCTTTACTCTTCTGCAGTGAGTGATAAGTCATGATGTTTGGATTTTGAAGACATGTTCGTGTAGTGTAGTGGTTATCACGCCGGTTTCACACCTCCCTAGGAGGGAATACACCGGATGTCCTGAGTTCGAACCTCAGCGCGGACACGAATTTTTTTTTTTCGCTTTTCCTTCCCTTCGTTTTTTTCTCCGTGTATCTCTTTCTAGGCACTTACGTGTAGGGTGTCTCGTTTGCCGCAACCAAACAAAGGGGCTATTCACGCTGTCGCCGCGCCTTGATCAGTCTACATATCTAAGTAGCTACTCCTGTATGTAGGGAGGGATGTATCGAAAGATTAATAAAAATGCATCGAAATTGAAGCAGGTTCCCGAAGAAAGTTAATAAAGATTTGGAAAGAGGGAGAGAGAGAGGAGTGGGAGCTTTACTAGACAGAGAATCGAATTAGTGGATGAGATAGGATGGGTGGAGGTATACTTAGTAAGAGCATTGATGATTTTGTTATTCCACATTTACTTGACTTGAAAGACGGTCATGTGGTCATTGTGAGCATTGAGTATAACCACACGAAGCTCGCAAGCAGATATGAGGCAGTGAGGGTCAGTCGAAAATAGGGGGGAAGAAGAAGAATGCGGAGGGTGCTGGGTGCCCCTCCATTTGGAGAATCCGGGGGGTGGCTTTTGCAGGTGGATGCCAAGAGGGGAGGGAACGTGGGGATGTGGCTGAAGCTCGACAGGGGAGCAGGAACAGGACAGCAGGAACAGGGGAGCTTCAGTGGGTTTCGTGTTAACTTCCAAATTCCATCGTCATGTCTCCACGGGCCCGAGCCAACTAAAACCTCCTGTCTGTCTGTTTCCATGACATCCAACCAACTGTTCATTTTTCTTTACGACGGTCATTGACAATGCGGCAATCCCAGGCTTTGCTGCTGCTGGGTGCCATTGCCCGGAATGGCCTGGCTACAGCAGCATCTCTTCCCAGAGGTGTCGGTCCTGAATGTAAGTTAGCCCTCCTTTATTTATTTATCTAAGTGCTTCCAATCGGTCATCTCATCCCATCTGCTCTTCTACCCCTTGACCTTGCTACTTACTGCCCATTTGGTGCATCGGACAGTCTCAATGGGAGAAAATATGACCTCAATTACGTCTTGAATGTTTGAATTATTCGGTTTCCTGCCATTCGTACTCAACTTTCTCGGATACTAATCAATGGATTTCGTCCAGTCGTCAAGTTCTACGAGTTCAAGGACAAGTTCACATGTATAGGCCACCCTTCGATTACCATATCCTCGTCCCAAGTCAATGACAACTCGTGCGACTGCCCCGATGGCACGGACGAGCCTGGCACTGCCGCATGTGCTCTTCTAGACCATCTCTCTCCTCAACAGCCTTTACCCGGTTCCCTGTCCGGTTCGACAAACACCACGAATGCGTTACCAGGGTTTTGGTGTGAGAACAAGGGCCACATCGGCACCTACGTCCCTTTCATGTACGTCAACGACGGCGTCTGTGATTACGATCTATGTTGCGATGGCACCGAGGAGTTTGGAAACGTAGGCGGAGTCAAATGCCCAAACAAGTGTGCGGAGATTGGCAAGGAGTGGCGGCGGGTGGATAAGGAGCGGAAAGAGAAGCTCGAGCATGCCAACAAGAAGCGGAAAACTATGGCGAAAGAGTCTAGGGAGCTCCGACGCCGTGTCGAAGCCAAGGTCACGACTCTCACCGGCGAGATCAAGGAGCTCGAAGTGAAGCGTGATCAACTGAAGGCAAAACTCGAAGACGTGGAGCGCCAGGAGCGTTTCAAGATGGTCACGGACCAAGGGCCCGGGAAACTCGGTGTGCTAGCTGGTCTGGCCAAGAACAGAGTTAGCGAATTGAGAGATGCCCTTAGCAAGACGATGGATGAACGCCAACAGCTCCGAGACAGAGTCGCCGAGCTTGAGGACATCCTGTCTGCTTTTAAGGAAGAATACAACCCCAACTTCAACGACGAGGGTGTCAAGAAAGCCGTGCGAGGCTGGGAAGACTATGCTGCCAAGAAGACAGAAGCCGTGGAGGAGTTCAACGAGCTGGACATTCTCGAGGTAATGAAGGAAGACAGCGAGAGCTCTGGCGTCAACTGGTCCGAGTTTGAGGGCGAAGAGGCCACTGACACAGATATTCGTATGTCACCATCAGCTCTAACCACGTATGATCATGCAAGTAGCTGACTCTCCTTCAGTGTACAGTTTCGAGGCCTATCTTCCCGGCCCGGTCCGTGACTTTATCCATCACAAGCTCAACACCCTGCGGATCTGGCTGATCGAGAACGGCATGCTCGCGGACAGCGCGACCGAGAAAGGCGAGTCGCGCCTCGTGAAGGCCGCGCGCGAGGAGCACGACGCGGTCGCCAACGACATCCGCTCGCGGCAGCGGACGCTGGACGAGCAGAAGGGGGACCTGGAGAAGGACTACGGGCGGGACGACATCTTCCGTTCGCTCAAGGGCAAGTGCGTGTCGACCGAGTCAGGCGAGTACACGTACGAGCTGTGCTGGATGGACAAGACGAGCCAGAAGAGCAAGAAGGGCGGGGGCGGGACGAGCATGGGCCGGTTCGAGCGGATCGAGTACGGCGAAGCCGACGAGGAGGAGCGCGTCGACGGGCGCAGCCTCGGCCGCGGCCGCCGCACCATCCTGAAATACGAGAACGGCCAGGGCTGCTGGAACGGGCCGAACCGCCGCACCGACGTCTGGCTCGCGTGCGCCGGCGAGGAGGAGCTCTGGCGCGTCAGCGAGCTCGAGAAGTGCGTGTATAAGATGGAGGTCGGGACGCCGGCCGTGTGCGGAGAAGCAGGAGAGGGGACGGTCAGCAAGCCTGGTCAGCAGGGTAAGGATGAGCTGTGATGTGATGGGGTGAGTGAATGAATCATGATCGGAGGGTTGGTTGGATGTAGTATTTAGTAGAAATAGCCAGAGAAGCGAGCGATTGTTGTGTGCAATGGGAAAACGTGACGAGGTGTGCCTTGTATGGAAATACCTTATTTTACACAACACAGGCATGGAGGCATACAGACAGAGAGACAGAGAGACATATGGGTGGATGGATGTGTTGGAAAAGCGTGAAGCGGTTTTAACCTATAAGATATCTGATTTCAGAGCGCATGGTTGCTTGCTGGCTGCCTGTTTACATCATACACACACGTCTGGCCGTCCCTGTCCCTGTCCCTATCCACATGTAGAAGGAATCCTAAAACCCTCGAAAATAAAATGACAGCGAGAACAACAGTGACAACTAGAAGAGCATGATGAAGGTACGAATGAAGAAGCCCATATCTACGGTTTTTTTTCCTGGAATGGGAATATGGTGGTATCATTTGACTTGTTTGTTTGTTGGTCCGCGATTCAACTCTTCTCTCTCTCTCTGCATATCGCCGGCGTATCTTTCACGTCGGCGTTATCTTTCACGTCGGCGTATCTTTCACACTTTGGCTTCGAGATAGTTTAGTCGGGGTGATTCATCATCATCATCACTATCACCTAACCACCTGGCTCCTCTTATGATACCCATGCGCCATCCTCCTCCTCCTCTTGCTCATCTCCTCCTGCTCCGCCAATACCTTGGCCGTGAGCGAGGCCGTCATGGAGTTGTTGATGCGACTCGAGATGCCGGTATCTTTCTCTTTTTCCTTGTCTGCCACTCCTCCTCCACCGTTCTTTTTCCGATCTTTGTCCTTCTTCTTCTTCTCCCTTTTGGCTTCCGCGGCATTGCCATCGCCAACTTCCTCTTCCGCCTTCCGCTTCTTGTTCTTTCCGCCGCTGCTCTTGTCCTTCTTCAGGCCGTGCGTCAGCCCCAAACCTTTGAGTTCGTCGACTCTCCTCGCTAGCCTCTCGAGCTCTGTCTCGTCTGTTGAGAGAATAGGTATTACGTCGCGATCCGTGAAGGCCTCGCTGCATTCCGGACATGATCTCTGGGGTTTCTTGGCTGCGTCGCTGTTGTTGTTGTCGTCTGTGGGAGGATCCGCTACCGTCGCCGGCGCCGGTGTACTGCCCGAAATCTCTTTCATCGCCACCTCGGCGAACACGTGTCCGCACGGCACCACGTACACGGCGCGTGTAGAAGCGCCCAACTCCTTCATGCTGACGGGACAAGCGCGGACCTCGACGCCGGTCCTGTCGTCCCTGCGCGTCGCAAACTTCAGCCTGACCACGTCTTTCAGGCTCCTTATCCCCGCTTTTGCTAGCTCGTCCGTCTTCTTTCCCCCTTGCTCGTCGTCGTCATCTTCCCCAACACTTCCTCCTCCTCCTCTCGATGAAGGTGGCAGGAGGCCCTGCAGCACGGCCTCGTAGTTGTACAGGCGCCCCTTCCAGTCGGACACGGTGCTCGCGGGCTCGAGGGGCGCGGACGAGAGCGGACAGTTGGACCAGGCGTGGGCGAGGGATTCCTGGGCGCTGGCTTTGAGCTCCGAGGTGGTGGGGAGGCGCGCGGCTTCCTTGACGAGCTCCCGTCGCTTAGGGATGGAGCCGCCGTCGTTGCCCATGGTTTTATTGGTGTGTTTGTTTGTTTGTTTGTTTGTTTATTTGTTTGTAAAAAGGGTGATCCAATCGGGTCGGTGAGGCTGCTGAGAGAAGAAGCAGTTATGTAGGTAGTTACCTAGGTATGTAGGTATGTGGTTGTGTTCAAGATTGGAGAGGTCAGAATAGATGGGTTGGTTGAGGATGTTTGAGGTCGATGAAGTTCAAGTGGTGGTAGCCCTTGGTGGGATATGGATGGTAAGGTACAAACATACAAGCTACCAAGGTGCCGCCACTATAAGGATCCACCAAGGCAGCCAAGCGGCCAAGGGTGCATAAAAGTCGGACCTCGGCCACTACCTAGGTAACTTTCGTAACTCTGCCCTGCTGCAAGGCTACCTTAGCGTGCAGACGGACCGTGTAATGAACCACCAAAATGGACTGTGTAGCTGGCACTATAATCTCTGTTTAGCTGTTTTTTCTGCGCTCTCTCAGGCTAGAAACACAGTAAGAATCTGGTGAGGAGTACGAGGCTATTCACTGTGCGGCCAACCCTACGAAGTACAAAGTACCAGCTTGCAGTACAGCCCACTTCGAACCTTGAAGCGCAAGGTTGCGACACAACAAGGGTTCGGGTAGTATTTGTGGTGCAGCTCCATGTCATCGCGTTCTGAGCTCAATATCGGCGACAACTCTTAAATCTACAACAACGAACAAGACATCACACCTACCTCTCCTAACACACTCTTTCTCATTCACTTCACTACTTGCACAGTAGACACTTGTAATCCTTCAAATCAGTCATTGCATTCTGGTCCTTCTTTCTCTCCATTCCTTTTCATCTTCTTCCGTGCGACAAGTTTTGGAGGGGTGGGTGATAGAAGCTGCTGATGAATGATGTTTATGCAGATGTAGCCAGACCTCGCCTCCTAGAGCTGTCTGTCGCCGACACCAGCTAACAAAATCGGCGACAACACCAACCAACAGAATCGGCGACAACACAACAAAAACAACAAATACATCGCGCCATCGCGCCATCGCCGCCCAACATGGCGCAACAGCAACAGCTGGCCCTCGAGGCCCTTGACTCTATCACAAGAGACCTCAAGTCAAGGTTTGAAAGCTCCGCCAAGCGCTCAATGCTTGAGGACCTTGTTCTGACCTCGCAAATCGGCGACAGGGCGGGTGACGATGTGAGAAAACGGGCAGCTGCGCAATTGAGAGATCTTGTTGCCGTATGCTACAGAGGTGCGTCGCGTCTACCTTCCTCTCCATCTTCCTTTTCCTCTCCATCTCCCCTCCACCTTCTCCCCTCCACCTTCTCCCCCCGGCCTTCTCCCACTCACCTTTGTTGGTTTACCTACGAGCTCGAATTTATTCGCAGCTGCATGCTCAGTCCAATCTTCCATACCTACTTGGTAGCCTCGCCAGAAGGAGAAACCAACTGACCCTCCTACTATCTCAGACTTCTCACCCGAACAATTCCATATATTCTACAACTCCGTCAACAACAAAATCACCACGTTGATGCTACACGGCAACGATTCATCAGAGCGACTCGGAGGCGTATATGCACTCGATTCCCTTGTCGACTTCGACGGCGTCGACGTGACGGCCAAATACACCCGCTTTACCGCCAACCTCAAAAGCGTCCTGAGGGGCAAGGATATTGTACCCATGCAAGCTGCTGCTGTGGCTCTGGGCAAGCTCTGCCGACCCGGCGGCTCCCTGATATCCGAACTGGTCGAATCCGAGGTGAAGACGGCCCTCGAATGGCTCCAGTCCGACAGGGTCGAGGAGAAGAGATACAGCGCTGTTCTAGTGCTGCGCGAGTTGGCCCGAAATGCGCCTACTCTCATGTACGCCTACGTCGGCCTCATATTCGACCTCATCTGGGTTGGCCTTCGTGACCCGCGCCAGTTGATCCGAGCCACGTCGGGCGAAACCGTTAGTGCTTGTTTCCGCATCATTCGAGAGCGAGATCAGGAGATGAAGCAGGCATGGATGACCAAGATGTACAATGAGACCTTAGTGGGCCTTAAGATCAACACCGTCGAATGTGTACACGCCTCTCTCCTCGTACTCAAGGAGCTCCTCGAGCAAGGTGGCATGTATATGCAGGATCATTACCAGGAAGCTTGTGAGATCGTCTTCCGCCACAAGGACCACCGCGATCCGACCATTCGCAAGACGGTCGTCCTGCTGATTCCCGACCTGGCCAACTACTCCCCCTCCGATTTTGCCCACACCTACCTCCACAAGTTCATGGTCTACCTCTCCGGCATGCTGAAAAAAGACAAGGAGAGGAATGACGCATTCCTAGCCATAGGCAACGTCGCCAACTCTGTCAAGAGTGCCATCGCCCCCTATCTTGACGGTGTTCTTATCTACGTGCGAGAAGGACTAAGTCTGCAATCACGCAAAAGGGGCTCCGTCGATCCGGTCTTTGACTGCATCAGCAGACTAGCGGTCGCCGTTGGCCAGACGCTTAGCAAATACATGGAGGCATTGCTGGATCCGATATTCGCCTGTGAATTGACGCCGAAGCTCACACAAGCCCTCGTCGATATGGCGTTCTACATCCCGCCGGTAAAGGCGACAATCCAAGAGCGCCTACTTGATATGCTCAGTAAGGTGCTTTGTGGAGAGCCGTTTAAGCCCCTGGGAGCACCCACGCCCAATACTTTGTCCTCGGTTCCTATCATACCCAAAGATGCCAAGGACCCGCAAGTGTACGAGCACAGGAAAATGGAAGTCAAGCTGGCTCTAAACACGTTAGGGAGTTTCGACTTCTCAGGTAAGAATTATCCCCTTCGTCTCGAGTCCCAACTTCTAGCGGCCGTATGCTGACCCTGATTACAGGCCATATTCTGAATGAATTCGTTCGTGATGTTGCCATCAAGTATGTCGAGGATGACGACCCTGAGATCCGTGAGGCCGCCGCCTTGACATGCTGTCAACTCTACGTTCGAGACCCTATCGTGAATCAGACAAGCTATCACGCGCTACAGGTCGTGGGCGATGTCATTGAGAAGTTGCTGACTGTAGGAGTGTCTGATCCGCAACCCAACATCCGGCGAACCGTCCTCGCGGCTCTCGACGAACGCTTCGACCCGCATCTCGCCAAGGCAGAAAATATTCGCACCCTCTTCTTCGCATTGAACGACGAGGTGTTTTCCATTCGGGAAGTAGCCATCTCCATCATCGGACGACTCGCAAGACACAATCCTGCTTATGTCATTCCCTCCCTGCGCAAGACATTGATACAGATGCTCACTGAGCTGGAGTTCTCCGATGTTGCCCGCAACAAGGAAGAGAGTGCCAAGTTGCTCAGTCTTCTGGTGCAGAATGCGCAGGGGCTGATCAAACCCTATGTCGAGCCGATGATCTCTGTCCTCTTACCCAAGGCGAAGGATCGGAATCCGGCCGTCGCCGCAACTATACTCAAGGCCATTGGCGAGCTCGCAACAGTAGGTGGGGAGGATATACTCCCTTATAAGGACCAACTGATGCCTCTCATTATCGAGGCTCTACAGGATCAGGCCTCCAACGCGAAGCGGGAGGCTGCCCTTCACGCCCTGGGTCAGCTTGCGAGCAATTCAGGTTACGTCATCGACCCCTACCTTGAATATCCTCAACTCCTCGACCTCCTACAGACCATTATCAGATCCGAACCTCAACGTGGGCCGTTGCGTCAGGAAACGATTAAGCTGATGGGAATACTGGGAGCTCTAGATCCCTACAGGCAGCAGGTACCGAACCCCTCAGATGAGTTCTCTTGGCATGTTGCGTGTGAGCGAGAGAGGGAGTGGCCGTGGACACGCGTCAACGGCCATAAACCCGGTGCTCCCCAAAGATCCGAGCTGGATCTCAACGGGATTATGAAGCCGAGATTTATTAAGTACAAGACCGCTGACGAGATAAAAAAACAGCAAGTCGAGGAGCGCGCACCGGATACGAAACGCAGGGTCGAGACTAACCGAATGACTGATATCTCACTCATGATGACAGGTCTCACGCCTTCGAGCAAGGAATACTACCCCACGGTAGTCATCAACGCGCTACTCAACATTCTGAAGGATGACTCCCTGGTCCAACACCACGCTGCCGTTGTCGAGGCCATCATGAATATATTTCGAACTCTCGGACTGGAATGCGTATCTTTTCTCGATCGTATCGTCCCGGCCTTTCTTACCGTCATCCGAAGCTCGTCCCAGACCCGCCTCGAATCGTACTTCAATCAGCTCGCGACCTTGGTGAGTATAGTGCGACAACACATCAGGACGTATCTACCGTCCATCGTGGAGGTATGCCAGGAGTTTTGGGATGTCGGGTCGACGTTGCAAGGTACCATATTAAACTTGGTCGAAGCCATCGCGCGATCCCTGGAGGGCGAGTTCAAGTGTTACCTGGCCGGTCTGTTGCCCCTGATGCTCGGCATCTTGGAGAAGGATTCGACAACCAAGAGGATACCCTCCGAGAAAGTTCTCCACGCCTTTCTGGTTTTCGGTTCCAGCGCGGAGGAGTACATGCATCTCATCATCCCCGTCATCGTTCGGACTTTTGAGAAGCAAGGGCAACCGACCTTCCTCCGCAAGTCTGCTATCGATACCATCGGCAAAATCTCACGTCAGGTAAACCTGAACGACTTTGCGGCCAAGATCATTCACCCGCTAGCTAGGATCCTAGCCAGTGGAGAGTCGACTCTGCGTGTTGCTGCACTGGACACCCTGTGTGCGCTGATTCAGCAATTGGGCAGAGACTACCTACATTTCATCGGTACAGTCAACAAGGTACTCCAGGCGAACCAGATTCAGCATCAGAACTACGATCTGCTTGTGAGCAAATTGCAGAAGGGAGAAGCACTACCGCAAGATCTGAGCTCTCAAACGCCGTTCATCGACCAGCCCGATGAACCCTCATTTGCGGATCTGGGTACCAAGAAGTTGGAAATGAATGCAATCCACCTGAAGGCGGCTTGGGACACTAGGGGCAAGTCGACGAAGGAGGATTGGCAGGAATGGTTGCGACGCTTCAGCACTACGCTGCTCACAGAATCCCCGAACCACGCCCTACGCGCCTGTGCAATCCTGGCCAGCGTCTACTTACCCCTTGCTCGCGAACTCTTCAACTCGGCATTCGTATCGTGCTGGAGCGAGCTGTATGAACAGTTCCAAGACGAGTTGATCCAGAACATAGAGAACGCCATCAGGTCCGAGAATGTCCCCCCAGATCTGCTCGGTCTCCTGCTCAACTTGGCGGAGTTCATGGAGCATGACGATAAGGCTCTGCCTATCGATATAAGGGTTCTCGGTCGGGAAGCTGCCAGATGCCATGCATATGCGAAAGCACTGCACTATAAGGAGTTAGAGTTCCTTCAAGACCAGAGTAGTCCAGCTGTCGAGGCGTTGATAGTTATCAACAACCAGCTTCAGCAATACGACGCGGCTATCGGTATTCTCAGGAAAGCGCAGCTGTACAAGGACGGCATTCAGCTCCGAGAGACCTGGTTCGAGAAACTAGAAAGATGGGAAGAAGCTCTTGCGTTCTACAATAAGAGAGAGTCGGAGATACCTGCAGATCAGGCCGTGCCCATTGATATTGTCATGGGTAAGATGCGATGTCTGCACGCCCTCGTCGAGTGGGACGCCCTCTACAGCTTGGCTGGAAACACGTGGGCCAACTCTGCCCCGGAGGTCCAGAGACGGATCGCACCTCTCGCCACAGCCGCGGCTTGGGGTCTCGGCAAGTGGGATTCTATGGACAATTATCTACAATCGATGAAGCGTAACTCTCCGGACCGCTCCTTCTTCGGTGCTATCCTCGCGCTGCACCGCAACCAGTTCCGAGAAGCTGCGAACTGCATCCAACAGACTCGTGAAGGTCTCGACACCGAGCTCAGCGCTCTCGTGAGCGAATCCTACAATCGCGCGTATCAGGTAGTCGTGCGTGTGCAGATGCTCGCGGAGCTCGAAGAGCTCATCGTCTACAAACAGGCCGACGAGAGGAAGAAGGCCACCATGCGTCGCACATGGGAAGTCCGTCTCAAAGGTTGTCAGAGAAATGTCGAGGTGTGGCAACGCATGCTACGACTACGCGGCTTGGTGATCACGCCCGCCGAGAACATGCATATGTGGATCAAATTCTCCAACCTCTGTCGGAAGTCTGGCAGAATGGGTCTCGCTGAGAAATCTCTCAAGCAGCTCATCGGTACCGACCAGTCGCTCGACACTATCATACCTTATTGGACTCAGAATGCCAACATCCCACAGATTTCGTCGCGTATTCCGCCGCAGGTCGTCTACGCGGTCTTGAAGTTCTACTGGGAATATGGTCAACACGCCAATCTTCGCCAGAGTGGTCACGCGGAGAAGACGCTGTTCTGTCTTCGAAAGTTCACGGCCGATGCAGCTAAGGGACTGGATATAGCCAGGGTTTCGATGCAAGCAATGCCCAATGGCGACTCTAGGGACGCCCAGGGACCCGATCACGGTATTGGAAACCCGCGAGCTCATAGGGCTCTGCAGGAACAGACAGTGCTTCTTGCGAAATGCTACCTGCGACAGGGAGAGTGGCAGGTTGCCCTGAACAAGAGCGACTGGCAGCACCACAACGTCCAGGATATCCTGTCGTCTTATTCCCAGGCTACCCAGTACAACCCGAACTGGTACAAGGCCTGGCATGCCTGGGCGTTGGCGAATTTCGAGATCGTCCAAGCCCTGACATCGTCGGCCGATAAAGCCGTCCCACGACCCGATCCGGCTGTGGTCATCAGTCATGTTGTTCCTGCCGTACAGGGATTCTTCAAGTCTATTGCGCTCTCCTCCGGAAGCTCTCTTCAAGATACACTTCGACTTCTCACGTTGTGGTTCGCTCACGGTGGTAATCACGAAGTCAATGCGGCGGTCACACAGGGCTTCGGAACTGTCAGTGTTGATACGTGGTTGGAAGTGATTCCACAGCTCATCGCCCGCATCAACCAGCCCAACGCCCGGGTGAGACAGTCGATTCATAACCTCCTCGCCGACGTGGGACGTAACCACCCCCAGGCGCTAGTATATCCCCTGACCGTAGCAATGAAGTCGGCTCAGAGCTCTAGAAGATCCAAGTCGGCGGCACAGATAATGGACAGCATGCGCGCGCACAGCGCCAAGCTCGTGGACCAGGCCGACACGGTCAGCCACGAGCTTATTCGTGTTGCCGTTCTCTGGCACGAGCAGTGGCACGAGGGTCTCGAGGAAGCGTCTCGACTGTACTTCGGAGACCACAACATCGAGGGCATGTTCGCTACACTCGGCCCGTTGCATGAGCAGCTGGAAAGGGGACCCGAGACACTGCGCGAAATCAGTTTTGCGCAGACCTTCGGCCGCGAGCTGGGAGAAGCACGGGACTGGTGCCGCGAGTACGAGCACAGTCACAATGTTTCGGATCTTAACCAAGCCTGGGATATGTATTACCAGGTGTTCCGCCGCATCGGGAGACAATTACCCCAAGTGACATCGCTCGAGCTTGCCTACTGCTCCCCGAAGCTGCTAGCAGCCAAGGATCTGGACTTGGCCGTGCCCGGTACATACCGCAGTGGCGCCCCTATCGTGCGCATTCTGTCATTTGAGACGACTTTTAGTGTCATCAACTCGAAGCAGCGCCCGCGAAAATTGAACACGAACGGAAGCGATGGCAACTCGTACGCCTTCCTGCTGAAGGGACACGAAGATATTCGACAAGATGAGCGTGTGATGCAGCTTTTCGGTCTATGCAACACCCTGCTCGCGAACGACTCGGAATGTTACAAGCGACACCTCGGTATACAACGCTACCCGGCCATCCCTCTCAGCCAGAACTCCGGTCTTCTCGGCTGGGTGCCGAACAGTGATACACTCCACGTCCTCATTCGAGAGTACCGGGAGAGTCGCAAGATCTTGTTGAACATAGAACATCGTATTATGTTGCAGATGGCACCGGATTACGACAACCTGACGCTCATGCAGAAGGTCGAGGTCTTCGGGTACGCCCTCGACAACACCACGGGTCAGGATCTCTACCGTGTCCTCTGGCTGAAGAGCAAGAGCTCTGAAGCGTGGTTGGAGCGACGTACCAATTACACGCGCAGTCTGGGCGTGATGAGTATGGTCGGCTACATCTTGGGTCTTGGCGATCGGCACCCAAGTAACCTGATGCTCGACCGTATCACCGGAAAGATCATTCATATCGACTTCGGTGACTGTTTCGAGGTGGCGATGAAGCGAGACAAGTACCCCGAGAGGGTTCCCTTCCGTCTGACCAGGATGCTCACGTACGCCATGGAAGTCAGTAACATCGAGGGTAGCTTCCGGATCACATGTGAGCATGTGATGCGTGTTCTTCGCGAGAACAAGGAGAGTGTGATGGCGGTACTTGAAGCAGTAGGTTTACCTCTATGCTTGTTCACATAGAGGAGTAGAATAACGCTAACGGGTAATGCAGTTCATCCACGATCCCCTACTGACTTGGCGTCTTACTAACGCCGCTTCACCTGTCGGCCCCAACTTCCGCTCCGACCGTGAGTCCTCACTAGGCGCGGGAGCTCAGCGTGCGCGACGACCCAGCATCCTGGAGGCCGAGCAACGCCCCTCGGAGTACTTGGCCGCCCAACAAACAGGGATAGAGTCTTCACATCCTTCCGGACCCCCCGGCGTCCGCTCTAGAGCCCGGACGAATTCGAGCGTGGTTAATGGATCTGGATTGACAGGTGTGGCGGAAGTAGGGGACAACGCCGAGATGCAAAACGCGCGAGCTGTAGAGGTGCTCGACCGCGTAAACCAGAAGCTGACGGGACGCGATTTCAAACCTACCGAGGAGCTCGAGGTCGTCCAACAGGTCAACAAACTGATCATGGAGGCTACGAAGTTGGAGAACCTATGCCAGCACTACATTGGTTGGTGTTCTTTCTGGTAATACGATGCGGCGTCAGTGGAGGATAGAACATCGAGCAAAGGTCCGGTGTGGAAGGTTCGGTGTGGAAAACAAAATCAGGTGGATAGATTGAAGGTTTTCGAAGGCTTAGAGAACAGGATGAGAGGATTTTACGGTGCAATCGAGTTGCGGAAATGCTTTACCAACATTCTCGGACTCGAAATCAGAGAGTCGAATTTGATCTTGCGTTTCTAGCAAGCATTCATTGTATGATGAGACAGGGCAGGTTGTGTTGATTTCCATTTGGCTGGCTTCTTTTGATTTTCGTCCAGCTTCCGAGGGGAAGATATGAGCAGAGCAGAACAAAACGGAGGAGAATTTCGTACATTGCATGAGAGGAGAAAAGAGAGCGCCTTTGTACAATTGATAAACCTCGCTTCGCGGTCAGGTATTTCTTTGCTTAAGGAAATTTGTCACGACTAGTAATCGACTCTTGTCGACACATGCAATTTGGGGACGTCATGGGTGTGACCTAAGATGATGGCTGTGATATATGCGACACTGATTGTTTAAAAAAGATAAAAACGCAAATCTGCAGAGAACATTGAGTGAGGTGCGTAAGGCTACACTTAAGTCGACGTGTAGCTGAATGAATGAGTACCTACCTAGGTGTAAGGAGGTTTTGGTTCGAGAGTCCTAAATATCTTACGTAGTTTACTATATCCGCCCTCCCCAGTAACTACTTAATCCTGGGCATCACGCAGATGTAGATGCGACTCATCACTAAGTATTTTTCCGACGGGCAACCGGCATGGGATAAATAAACTAACTACCTAGGTATGTTATGTTATGTCAGGTAGCCTGGAGCTGGACTGGGTAGTTGGATAGAAGTGGTAGCTGTCTATCGTACGATTGAAGCTCATATAAAGTTGAGCAAGGCCTCCAGTAAGGCATCGAAACAAATCATCCCAAATCGCCGTCCATCCTGACGAAAATTGGCCGTCTCAAAACGACCACGATCGCTCAAGCCTCATACATAGCATAGCCCCTGAGACGCCTCGCTGACAGACTCGACCGCTCGGCTCCGCTGGTCGTCAGTCATACCCGACAAGTACCCGACACCCGCGCCGAGATTGCCCAGAAGACTGGGTTTCGCACTGGGTACGTGTGTCTGCTTGCCTGCCTGCCTGCCTGCCTGCTTCTTCACCTCCTCTCCTATCCATCTATGGCGCAACAGCTCGTCGACTGGTGCAAAGTACTCCGTCCCATGGTCATTTCGGCCAGCTTGCTTGCTTGCTTAACTAGAAGAGATATACAGGTAAGTAGGTACTACAGACTCGCTGACTGACTGACGCAGTCCGTACAGTAGTCAGGTCCGAAATACTCACCATCCAGTCCGACCAGGCAACCTAATCGTCATCCACTCGCCATCATCCCTTTCCTCTGTCTCAGCACCAGACAGACCCAGAACAAGAGGGCAGACACTAAGAGCAAAAAAAAAAAAAAAAAAAAAAAAAAAAAAAAAAAAAAAAAAACAATGTGCCGAGCCTTGAAAACGCTCACGGTCCGCCCGACGTGCGAGTCGCAGACCTCGGAGGACGGGGGGGAAGACCGGCAGTGGTGCGGGGACGCGCCAGCGCAAGAGCGGGGTTCGGGCGGTGCCGGACCAGGGCGCTGCGGTCGGAGTAAGAGGGGGAGGTCCGGGGCGAGGAGTGCCGGTTTCTGTGCCGAGGAGCGCGAGAGGGTGTTGGGGCAGCTGGAGCTGGAGCTGGAGCTGGAGGATTTCAAGGGGAAGACGTTGGGGCTTGGGAGAGGAAGAGGAGGGGAGGTGGGAGGAGTGGTGGTGGCAACAGGGATGGGAATGGGAATGAGAATGGGGAATGCGAATGGAGGGATGGGAACAGGAGGAGGGGTTATTTATGGTTTATGACCATGACGAGGATCAAGAAGATGAAGATGATGATTTTGAGTATTGGTCAGTTCAGGACCAGACATGAGTACCTTTCTACGGTTCGATTTGATCTCGAGTAACCTATGAGAAATCAGCCATAAGGCATCACCTCCTCATCGTCGAAAGAAATCGCAGGTCTCGCCTGGAGTGCTGCGAATAAGTCATGCATTTATCACTTTCGTGTGATGGATGATTTGGCCAAGGTTCCGAAGCACTGACAACAAGAGTTGACTGACGTCTCTTTCACTTTGACCTTATAAATCTAATGGTTATTGGGTTTGGAAAAGACGTTTGGCTGGGGTAATGGTTATATCACATCCCGGCAGACTCACTTGCTTCTGCTTTGGCTGCTTCTGTTTGTGTGAGGGCACACCGCCCACCGCCCGGAATGAGACACCCAAGATCTAATATAGGTATGTTGACAGGCTTCGTCGCAACCCCCGCATCCATGGATATGGCCCAGCCCACCTCCAGATCAGAATCTGGGGTTTGATTGGTCCACGACACCAGAACCGGGGAGCTGCATCTGATACGTACGAGGGGTAGGCATGTTTTCTTATCCTGTTCCTTTCGCTGGAAAATCGTGGGGGCGGGCGAGACAGCTGAAGAGACTGAGAGAGACTTACTCTACGGCAGCTTGGATTGAGAGAGAAGGGTGAGGGGGGAGGCAAAATGTGTTGAGTAATAAAATGGCAAAAGGCAAGGAAGGGCAAGGAAGGTCGAGATGGCAACCGCATCCTTCAGGAAGAGGAAGGAGAAGAGAGCGGCCAATCAGTGGCGGTTCCAGTTCTCAATTGGGGGACCAACTGCAGGTGTATGTAGGTACTTATGTCTAGGGTATGTACGAAGTACGTGAAGATAGAGATAGAGTCAACAGACCAACCAACCAACCAACCAACCAACAAAAGCTGGCATTCCCCCCCTCCCCTTTAGCCGCCGGTCAACACGTCGTTCTGTCGCTTTTCTTTTCGTCCACACCCGAGTCGATTCGTATACGCGCCCCGATGCGAATAAGTTAAGCCAATCGTATCAGTAAATTAGAAATACCAGGGTATTAAGGAAATAAGACCCAGGAAAAGGCAGGGGGACGCGCGCATTGGCATAAAATTATTTTATCTTGTTAGAAAAAAAGAAAAAGAAAAGGAGAATAGGAAGGGGTGAACATCCTGGATTGCAGGCAGGTGGCAGGTGTACCTACTCTATAAGGGTACATAAGGGTCTCTCTCTCATTCTCATCTGGGCAGGTACGAGTTAGATCTATCCTTGCCTCCGGTAACCACCTGCCACCTGCCACCTCCCTAAAGTTTCGCTGGTTCAGTGCTATCCCATCTGCCTACCAAGTACTTCGTAGATATCCATGAATCCATGGATGCTCTTACCGACACTTCATTATTTATTTCATTCAAACATACCTACCTGAGGTACTCACTCACTCACTCACTCACTCACTCCATTCCTTCATTCTATCATTCCAATCAATCCATTTCTTCTTTTTAACGTCACACCCGTCATGACCTCGCACCTCGTCTAGCGAAGGGGATCCTGAGTTTTGTTGAGTGTTGCCCCGCCTCCCCGGTCAAGCATTAAACACAGCCCTGAAGCACCCGTTACGGGATACCTGGACTGCTTGCTCAGGCCCTGTTTAGACCCCCTGGTCCAGCGTCTGTCTGCATGGCAAAAGCAACTTCAGCTGTCGACCCCGAGTCTGGAGATTGTCAATCGATTCATCAATTATTATTATCATCATTGCCATCATTATCATCATTATCTCAACTATCCTCACCGTTATCGTCTTCTTATTCTTTTTCTTATTTATCCTCACTTTAATTCTCACTTTCATCCTCACTCACTGCCCAGGTGCTGTCGCCTTCACTTAACGTCACCATTACATTACAACCTGACCGACATTGAACTTTTTTTTTTTAAGTGGGATCCACCTGCCTCAAACAGTTTCTCACCCTCAAACGACGCGATCCAATGGGATCGGACTGAGCGTCTCTTACCTTTTCTTCACTGGAACCCTCGTTTGGTCACATACCTACAAGTACTTTAGGTACTTGAAGAAAAAGGCAAAGAGATCGGTCACCAGAGTAAGCCTTCTCAATAATCAGTTCATCTCTATCTCTTCTTCCAAGGACCTACTCTCTCATATCTTGGTGGCCACACCCTACGCCGTGTTCTCGTCGGACTCATCCTAACACGCGTCCTACCGCTTGTTGTAATTCCTCCAATCTTAGAGGCAACTCGCCTCCTCGTGTACTCTCTCCCCTTGTTACATTCACTGACGTGTTATGTCTGCTCATTTATCTCACTCGTGCCCTATGTTGATGCTGGCTTAAACGTCCATGTCTTCCTCCACTTCCTTATCTCGCCCTCTCGTTGTTTAGTATCTGTCACATTAAACCATGACAAGACCATTCTGACCTGGAGACTGATACCCAATGACAGGTCCAATAATATCTCAGTCGCTTACTGTCCTCTGTGGCAGCTCATCGTAGAGGATGGACTCACCAAAAGACCCTGAGTCCAGAGATTGGCACAAGCAGAAGATCATGATGAGCGTGAGACACGACGAGGAGCTCGAGGACTTCAGAATTCAGCAGGATAAAGAACGTGAAGCAGCCCGAAAGAAGTTCCGGGAGCGCCTTGAGAGCTTCGGGTCCTTGGTCAGTGGTGACAACTATTCCGACATAGTTGAAATGATCCAGGTGAATTACGAAAGGGACCTACAAAGGATCGAGGAGGGCTACCAGGAACGAACGCGCGAAATCAGAAAACGCCATAGGGCTGAGGAAACCCGCCATCGCCATGCCAGACTCGGAGACCGGCTACCAGTCGTAGCCTCACCTTCCTCGCCAGCATCCTTACCCAGCTTTCCTCTAACACAAGTCTGCTATGGTGAACCACAGTCCAAAGCGGCCTCCCCAAACCCTTGGACAAAGTTTCCAGCAGATCCCTCGCCTGTTCACAACCAGTCAGTTCAGTCCTGGCGGCCGTACTCCTGCACCGTCACCAGTGAAACGGCCAATGGGCACCAAAGGCTAATCATGCGTGTCCAAAGCAGGAAGCGCAAGAGTTTAGAGAATGACTACGTCCATGTAAACACAAAACGCTTGCGCATAGATACTTCTATGAACTCCTTAAAAACGCCAGTAGCCACGCCTCCCCTCGAACCGGGCCAGGCCGCGCCCGAACGTACTATCACGTTCGGCGAAGTCTATCAAGACGGCCAGGCCGAGCACAAGGATACCATTGTGACATGGCCCGTCGGATCTGAGAATTTCTATATCCTCAAATGCGAGGAGCACAAGGTCCATTTCAAACAGTCTCCCATAAAAGGTGCTGCCAAGCATCTGAACGGGAAATTCCACGGCATCCCTCATCGCGATTGGAACACCGCTATCAAGCTGCTTGGATATCGTGTACTAGACTGCAACGAGGCCCTTGCTGCGAGGAACAACCGTAGCGTTGATTTAGCATTCGAGAACGGCTATAAGCCACAGAACTGGATGATCACCAAGAGAGGAAAGGCGCGACTAGGATCTATCTATAGAGCTACGGGCACACCGTCCTCTGCGCAGGTAGTCGAACAGCTGATTACGCCGGTAACAGCCTCCAAGGCCCGGCATGAAAATGGTGTTGAAAACACGCCCGAGGTCGGTTTAGGAATCATTCACAGCGAGCAGACCCCCAAGAGGGAAAGACCACCATCAACCGTACGGTCAACGTCCCAGCGATCTACGAATGCATCCTTTAGAGACGTCACTCACCCCAAGGCCTTCCACCTGTATTACGGACACTGGGTAGACCGAAGCAAGAACAAGGAAGAGATCTATCCAGTTCTTGTATTGGGCTGGGATGATCTGACACCTGGAGGCCTCCCAGGTAAGAACCTCGCCAGCACCGGTTTATTGGAGAGTCCTCCAAGGTGTTATGTCTACAACTCCAACGGTATAGCTCGCTGGGCGGAAGGATATGAGGACGCGGGCCCGAAAGTCAACCTCAGGAAGTTCCCTGTCATGTTCTTCGATCTAGGGCGAACCGTGTCGTGGCTGGCAGCTCGGGACATGAGCAAATTCCCGCTGTACAAGGCGGCCCCCAAAGACGTCAACCATCCTTTCAACGTAGCTCGTGATTACATTGCAACTATGGAAGGCTTCGACGACTGGAATCAACGGGAAGAAGCACGAGCAGCAAGCAATTTGTCTGGTTTGTGAAATCGATCTTGAACCTCTGAGGCGTCCAACTGACTTTTTTGTGCTTCGTTTCTAGACAAGCACTTTAGGGAAGCCCACGTGAAAGGCAAATTAGATGATATATGGACGAAAGAAAAAGCGACTTCGATTACGGATCATTTCGATAGCGCGAGTCACGACAACACTGATACCGGATCAGATTCTGGAGGTTCCAATGTAACCGCCAAAGAACTTGAAGAAGTTTCCAAAAAGCTGGGAGCTGGAGATGATGACTATGAAGGGTCCGGTGCTGATACCGATGCCGACGACAGATCCGATGTGGACAGCAATCTTTCGGCGGAGATGGAAGATTGGGACAAACCGGGGACCTCTAGCAGGCCTTGGACGTTCTACCACCTTCGAGGCGACAAAGATCCGACAGATGCATCCACTTCGGCTATATCCAGACAAGCAATGACTGTTGCAGAGATGAGCGCGTCTATGGAGGAAGGTATGAGATCCGCACCAAGGCTCGCTCAGCAAGCCTGCATACTAGAAAGCATACGCTCATCAACCATAGCAACCGACGCGGGAAACGCGGGAACAATTACAGCAAAGACCGGGACTCAGTTCTCCGCAAATCCCGACGAATCTGCTGGGAAGGAGGGGAGCGACACCTCGGTTGTGTCTACACAGACAATAGACAAGTGCTTGCCGGGATTTAGTGGACCAGTGACAACGACGGCTCTTCAGCAACATCGCGAGGGGGACTCTATTACAGTACAACAAAAGGAAAATCGAGTGAGGCTAGGTCAGCTGACGCTAGACCGATTGAATGAGAATCACCGGGCACAATCGGTGGTCTCTCTTCCAGCAAATAACTCTGTCACCACACCTTTGGTCATGGATAGGGCCGCCAGTGTCCCAACAACTTTCGTGGCAACCAATCTCACGGCCACATTAAACCCGAGTGCCAAAATCGAAAGGCTCGAAAAAATCAACCAGGCGGATGATTCTGCCACGATATCGCGAGAAGGGACCCCGAAGGCCGGTATGAGCCAAACCCCAGAGCAAAATCTACCGCCACTCCAGGATAAGACTGCTGCAGAATCAGTGGTAGCCGAAGGCGTCAAGCCAATTTCTGATATCCTGTCGGGGGGAGCAAGACCACCGGGAAGAACACCGACCCCGGATAGGATGACTATCACCTCTACTGCTCCCCCATTCACAGATGAATTGGCATTTAAGATTATGGAATATACACGTGGACCGGAATCGTGGATCAAGGGCTCTGAGGGAGCTTACATGGAGCTCTTCTACACGTCCGATAAACGAGCGGTGGGCACGGCTAAGGGCGCGGTTTTGGTGGAAATCGACGCGTTGAAGATTGCGGGCTATCTACGAGTGACAATTCCCAACACGGCGGGAAACAGTGAAATCAGTCTCGAATTCGAGGAAGGCTGTGGTCCGACCATGAAACTGATATTTGATCGGGCCATTACGGCTCGAGCGTTTATACGATGGTTCGACAGGGTGAACCCGGACATCAAGAACCTGCTGTATCAGGTGCTGTGATGCGATAGCGAACAGGGAGTTGATTCCCTCTGGATGACCAAACATGACGAGGAATTGAGAAGGCACATACAGTATGAAAATGGGCATTGTATGAAAAACAAAACAAAACAAAAGAAAACGGTGTTGGAGTAGGTTCATTTGCGTGGCGCGAGTTGTGATTTGCGTCCGAAAAGGGATACCCAGGAGCAGGAGGTCGAAGATATCTGTAATCACTGTCTGCTTTTCAGATCCATTGGCAAAAATATCGGATACGTGCTGAAATAGTTTGGTATCGTTGCTATTACATACGTAAGATACCTAGCATCTGAGGAGGCAGACGGCTAAGTAAGGCACATAGGTAATCAGGTACCTAGGTAACTAGCTACATAGAATAGTGTGCACAAGCACGAGGCAAGATCAATAGCGTTGGTGTGTTTGCAGTCAAAAGATGCGTGGAAATTATCATGATTATATGAACTTCTAGGTGATGATTTACCAGGCTGCCAGGTAAGCCTCGTAGAGTCATGACTCCAGACCATGTACCTTGCGAGTCAGTAAAGGTTCGGTATGATCGAACCGTCGGAGCAGATGTTGGAAATATGCTTTGAGTCGTGATGCGATGGAGTCAGTCAATCAGTCAGTCAATCAAAATCAGTCAGTCAGTCAATCAAAATCAGTCAGTCAGTCAATCATAGAAATCTATCTACATGTAGAAAGTATGGGCTGGTCAATGAATGGCATGTGAAAACGCCAAGAGCTTTGCTTTGTCCGAGCATCTCCCCTCATTACCAACCAAGGTACTCTCAGAAGATCACGAGACTCTCTTCAAAGACCTTGTTTTTCTTAACAAAATAAATTCATTTTTCTTATTTGACTTGTAGACTTATAAGCAAGCTCAACATTAAAAATTGTTGTTGTTATTCTGGATATATCAAAGTTGGCGGCGGTTACCCAGGTACCTAGGTACTTACAACTCTCGATAGTTTACTCCCGAGTCCCGACCCTGTCCTGTCGGGTCGATGATGACGTCGTAACGGACAGTCGCAACGGACCTCCCATAACGAAGTAAGTAAGAAAACAACCTGGAATACTTCCAGGAACCGACAAATCATCGCGGCGGATGCAACGACAATAACGCCCGCTATATGTCCAGCCAGCCTTCATGGCCGCTCTTGTAAGTCGATACTTCTATATTGCTGCTCATGATTTGTTTTTCACCGCTCCTGTTTCCCCCCCTCTTATACGCGCCCCTCAGCGTTTGCGACACGGTCATCACTCTCGCGTAACCAATCCGACGGTCCAGCCAAACGTCGGCCCGCCAAGCTAGCTCTCTTCAACCTAAACTCAAGTCACCCACCACCGTCATCAACATCACCACTACCATTACCACTACCATCACCACTGCCATCACCACAGCCAACCGCATCGCAGTACCGTCGACGCCTTCATACCCTCTCAGTGAAAAACCGACAATAACGACGACAACAACGACAGCACTGACCGGCATGAACATCAAAAGCCACCCCCCTTTAGCCTCACTAGATAGATGATCGACTCTCGATCGCGACAGTCATCTATTCCCCCCGTTCTATATCTTTCCCCTCTCTCTAACTAACTAATTTTGCCATGATTCAACATCATAGGATACCCCCTGGCTGACTCACATGTCGACCCCGAAATCTACTCCCCGCGCCGACCTCGACCGTGGTACCAACTCGACTTCCGACCTCCCTCCTCCTACCTACGCTCCTCCCACCTACGCTGCCTTCTCTCCCGCCAACCTCTCGACTGCCTCCTCCGCCGCTCAACGCCGGTCTACCGTCCTCGTCCACCAGAAGTCCCCCCTGCTGCTCGCCACGCCGCCGCAGATCACCCGCGCCCTCGCCTACAGCCATCCCTTTCTGCTCCCTCTGAACAAATTCGTCGGTCTTCTGAGCTGGACCACCGGCGACCCCTGGGAGAGCTTTCTGCTCCTGGTAGCCTTCTGGGCCATCGTGCAGTATGGCGACGTGGTTCTGCGCCTCGCCGGCCCCATCGTCGTCGTCATGGCCATTATAGCCGGCATGTACGGACGGCGGTTCAGTCCCCTTTCCAGCAGCGGCTGGGCCGAGCACCCGAGTATGACCAATAACAAAGACAAGAAGAAAGGTGCTGCTGGAGGACCGGGCGGAGGTAGTGGTGGGGCCGGAGGAGGAGGGGGAGGAGGAGGTGGTGGTGGTGGTGGTGCCGCGAGCGGGCCCCATCAGAGAAATGCAAGCGAAGTTACGAGCACGCGGCATCAGAAGACCCTTGACGAGATCGTAGATACGGTCAAGGTGTTCACCACGAGATGCAGTATTCTGCTCGAGCCTCTACTTGAGATGACCGACTTCCTATCTACGCAACGAACGGCTACTAGCGCCACTACCAGACCAGCCCTGACGACGCTGTTCGTACGGATCCTGGCCATCACACCCATATGGATCGTGCTGACATTGCCGCCCTTGAGAATCATCACTACGAAAAGAGTAGTTTTAGTATTTGGGACATTATTTATCACGTGGCATTCCAAGGTGTGCAGAGTATCGAGGACGTTATTATGGCGCAGCGCTATGATACGTCGGCTGGCACGATGGGTAACGGGACTTGAGTTTGAGAGACCCGTCAAGACTGCTGCTGTCGAACTAGGTGCGAATGGAAAAGACCAAGCAGCCACCGCCACGTCCAACAACAAACCAAAAGAGGCCCCCCACGCGAGGGCAGCCAAGGTCTCTAACTCGGCCTTGACCGAAGCGCTTAAGCGCAACCGCCTCTCCGGGGGAGCTTTCAAGGAGTCGGGGGTCCGGTTCACGTTCATCATCTACGAGAACCAGAGGCGGTGGCTGGGTTTGGGCTGGACCAACAGTCTGTTCGGGTACGAGCGCTCGGCCTGGACCGACGAGCACAACAGTCCCGTACCCGCCAAGGACGATTTCGAACTTCCCGAGGTCGGCGGGGGCGATGGGGATGCCAATGAGGAGAGAACGATGGCCAGATGGAGGTGGGTGGAGGGGAGTCGGTGGAGGGTCGATGGCGCGGCGGAACCGCCGGATGAGGAAGGGGATGGGGATGAGGATTGGTATGATGGGGAGGCCGGGAGGATGGGGTGGGTCTTTTACGATAACAAGGTAGGTTTATTCTTGTGTGGATTGGTTGCTCTTGAGAGATATGCTTACTGACAGATGGCCAAAAAGTGGCAAAATGGCCGTAGAGGAGCTGATGGTTGGGGACGATGGACCCGGAGACGGAAGTGGTACCGCGACGCCGAACTCGTCGAGGTCACAGAGGGCGACGAGCCGGAGAGAGCCGCACCCTTGTCATCGTCGCCACCACCACCAGAACTTCCCGCCCGTCCTAATCGGGTCCCTTCGCCGGGCCCCGGATCATCAGCAGATCCCTCCATACTATCAACCTCGGTCCCGGAAACGTCGACGAAGACCACCCCGGTCGACGGAAATGAGTTTGACAAGGAGAAAGATAAAGAGAAAGAGAAGGAGAAGGAAGCGGAAGAAGCCGACGATGCCGTCTCGGTCCTGAGCACATCGTCGAAATCGACACGCTTCCGGTTTCCCGGCCCGTCGTCTTTCCGCAGAAGGACAACGACGGACAGCGTGTCTGCTGCTGATACACCGTCGAAACAAGAGAAACAACAACAGCAGCCCAAACAGCAGAAGCAGCAGATATCGAGAAGGCCGAGCGAGACGGCGAGTGTGCGGTCGACGAGATCGAGTACCACTAATTATAATTATGAGGACGACGTGAGGAGCAGCAGGGAGGATCACAGCCGGCTGACTCCGGCGCTGGAGCTGGAGATCCAGGGGCATAGGAAGGAGTTGGAGCAGTGGGGGGTCGGGGATGATATTAGGATGGGGTTGGAGTGAGTGGCGGGAAGTGAGAGAATGGAAAGAGTGTACAGTGGTGATAGTGGATGGGGAGGGTGAGAGAAAGGGAGTTAAGGGGCAAGGGGTAAGGGGCCAAGGGGTTAAAGCATCAAGGGGTTTATGGTTGGTTTGTTTGTTTAATAAACTTAACCTAAGTCAACTCAAACTTAACTCGACTCGCTTCATCGTGAGTGGGTGGGTGGGTGAGTGAGTGGGTAATGACGAATGAATATGCATGGAAATGAAACGAGAAATGAAAATACCAATATACACCTACCTATCCAACTTACCTAACTGCCTAGGATTAAGGGGTAGACTATGTGGTATGTTGGATATAGATACGATGCGGATATGATAGGGATATGATATGATAAACATAGGTATAGGTATAGGTATAGGTATAGGTATGATATCGGGAAATCAGGGGAATCAGGGGAATGAGGCAGGGAATGAGATAGATACACATACAAAGGGGCGTTTTTTTTTCTCGCCCCCCCCCAATAAGTCCGAAGTGAGGGGACTGGGCACGAGGGACTGGCGAGATGGGGAGGACTGGTTGGTATCAGTGTTATCACTTGCTTGCTCATTTTTCTTGTTCTTACTTACTTTGGTGGATGTTACTACGCCCGGGTCTAGATATGGATGGGATGGAATGGGGCGGTGCGGCATGGTGTGTGTGTGTGTGTGTGCGTGGGTGGGTGTAAATGAGAGAGAAATGTAGATGGGAGAGATTGGGAGAGATTGGGGGGAAAGAGTGCAAGGGTGGGTAATGGGCTCGAACACATTGGGCGAGTTGGGACAGTGTGAGGGAGAGAAGGGGGAGGAAAAGAAGGAGAAAGGGGCGCGGGGACGATGAGATGCAACTGGAACTGGAACTGGATTGTGAGCATATTGAACTGCGCGGGCGTTATCCCTCTCCTCCTTCCCCCCTTTACCCTGGACCACTGCCCCTTTTTCTTTGAAATGGTATTTGTTTTTCCAACACATCTCAATTAAGTGGTCTGTCGTCTCCTATTGGAATGACCTAGCTAGCTACTTGGATTTCCCTGTGTGATCAATGTTTTTTGAAGGAGCAGATAGTTTTGCCTCTATGTTTCCTGCTATCTCAGTCTCCTGTTTCTCTCTCTTTTATCCCTTTCTTTTTTTTCCCCTCTGGTTTGATGGTGGGGGTCTCAACAACATAGGTACGAACGCGGAGGATACTTCGAGAAGGTTGTACGCGCGAAAAGGAGGTTTCTGGGGGGAAAGGGGGATGCCGGCTGCGAAAAAGGGGCTGGCTTAGGAAAAGGGGTCTCAAGAGGGGTCCATCTACTTTACGATCTGGGAATTGTTCTCATCCATGGAGTGAATTCCACTGAAGTTTCTACACTCCCGATGACGATGATAAAATATTAGCCAATGTTGGTCACCTGGGCATGTCGGCGCTTGTGGATGAATCAGTATAGGTCGGGCAGGCAAGATCCATGGATACCTAGGTACATACCAAGATGCAGAAAGATGCAGATCGTAGGCTAGCATCTACCTAGGTAGATTAGAAGGTGCCCATCTACTTAGGAAAGAAGCACAATCTGCTCGTTTGGCTTTCAGGCAGGGGCTTCCCACGCTTGTTGACCAAAGAATTTCAGGTGATCCAAGCCTGGAACTGTCCCCGTCCACGGGCACGCTGCACACAACCTTTTCTTCTTCAAACAACTTCTATCAATCTACCATTTCAGCTTCTTTCTTCTCCCCGGCGAATCTTTTTTTTGGACTGCTTAGGTACGGTGTATCCGATCCACAAGGTAAGAGACATTCTACTACTTTATATTCTTTTTGTCTTTCTGCTTCGCGTCTACAGACCAATCCCTAGAACGATCGATGCCCACACTTCGAAGCTCCAGCCAGCGGCATGTAGACCCCTTTCTTCAAAATAGAGTCATTGATCTGTGTTTCCCTCTTCTTTACCCGACTTCTGTTTCCACATTATCAGGCCTCTTCTTGGCTACTGACCTGATACTGCACTGCATCTAGAAGGACATGATAGTTCGCCCCGAGAATCGCTGAGTCAACTGGACAGGCCACCTCGAGTGCTCCCACTATGCCTTTACCTTCAATCTACGACGAACAAGGAGATCTCCACCTCGTCGTGGGCGGAAGCTATCATGCGGTCGCCACGACGTTCAAGGTCAGTTCGGAAACGCTTGTTCAAGCCTCAGAGGTCTGGCAACGCATCATAGCTTGTTTCGAGCCGGAGGCAACCGACGGAAATACATGGACAATAGAAGTACCAGAGGACAAGGTCGAACCTACGATTATCGTTTTGGACATACTCCACAATCGGTGGGACCGAGTACCCGAATATCTCACCATCAGACAGCTTTATGATCTCCTGGTTCTCACCGATCGATATGGAATGATATCTATCCTTCAATTTTGGATAAGCAAATGGCTCTTTTGGCTCTTTGATCCAGCCATGAATCGGATCGCCGAGGGCATAGCGCCACTGATCGCCGGTGTTCCCCTCGAAGGGTGCATGGAAAATCACATTCTGGAAAATCACATTCGTGGATGGATCGCCGAATTGTCCCTTTCGGGGGACAGGGAACGTGGTCTTTGGGTAGCATGGCTCCTTGGTTTAAGGCATATGTTCACGCTCATGATCATTGCCATGGCATCAAACAGTGTGGTACAAGACGATGGGCAACTGATCAGCATATGTGACCACAGCCCGTGGTTCACAGATGTCTCGATGCCCCCCATAGGAGGTGAATCATGCTGCTGTGGGTATTGATGAACTCGAAAGCTAATTTTCCCCCCCTAGATTTGATCGCAAAGACAAGACTTGAGATGATTGAAGTGGTACTGGACCCGCTACGGCGCTGTACAACTGCTCCTCAAGACGTTGAATTCCCACATCACCAGTCTGGATCGATCGGGAACACATTTTGCAGAGACGCATTGATTGGAGCGCTATACATTGGCCTAGGCGAATCTGGGTGGTTACCCATCCCAGCAGCCGAAACCCTTGATGGCATCTGCCCTCATTCACTTTCTCATTCCCTCCAGGATGCGGTAAAACTACCTAATAGTTCTAGTTCTGGGCATGGTGATTGCGAGAGTCATTTCCGCAGAGCACTCTTTCGCGACGCGCTCAGAACTTTCAAGGTTTCTCCAACGAGCGCGGTTCTAGAACACCTCAAGAAGCAGCGCAGAGCATCAGGCCTCGAGATGGATCCATTCCCATTTGGATGAGTGCTCCTGGAGCGTTTCAAAGATGCTACCAATGGCGAGAGTGGAAAGTGTAGCAGACGATACTGGAAAGACGTTATATCAGCCAAGATCATGTAACTATTCTAAGATCACTCTACCGGGCTCAATTCTGAAGCACCCATGATTAACAGCCAGTCTGTCAGGTTTGGGGGCCTTGGGACTCTGATGGTCTATCGTTTGGATGAGCGGAGGGCCGAGGAAACCAGGCATGCTACAAGTATCATAGAATAGTGAGACCAAGATAATTGATTTCATTCATATGAAAAAGACTCTAATTTTAATAGAATAATAGTAGAAACGGGTATTATTAATGAGGTGTGATCATTCGGTTATATAACATTCTATGCTGCCCAGGTGTGAAGCTTCTTGACTTTATCATTTAGAAATTGGTATAAAATAATGATAAGGGATCGTGACGACTTTAGGATCAGAGACCTTATTAACTAGTCACTGTCGGGTGGAAATTTCCATACAACTACGTGGTTCTTTGAAGGATATCCAATGTGAGCACTCCTCCCAATGGCAACTGTTCACTCAAGGACAGGGGTGTCTGTCTGTCGACTCCTATCAGACCTTCTTCTTGTTCCGTGGATTCCGTGTGGTGTTGCATTATGATCCCACGATAGGATTTCTTGACACCTCCCACCCAAAAGCCTTCACCCCCCCTTTTCTTCCTCGCTATACCTTTTTTTCTTATTGCAAGAAAAAAAGAAAAAAAAAAAAAAAAAAAAAAAAAAAAAAAAAAAAAAAGCAGAGACACAGGTAACTTAAATCGACTCGAGTGCTCTTGCGCATAGGTTAATCCTTGTAAAAGAAACCTTCTTGCAAGTCGGGCATGTTCTTAGAATCTGTCCTGAAGGATCCAGAGGTCCGCGCATTAGAGCAGCCCCTGAGATAGGACAGCCCCGACCGAACCCATAGGATGCCGTTAAGTTGCAGGAGTCATGCAGAAGCCGGCAGCTGTAAGTCTCCTAAGTCATAGAAACAACGACGTAATGAACGTCTCTTACAGCTACGCTGTTCGGTGTCTACGATGGCTTGAAGTTTCAAAGCTGCTTGATGGATAACTGCATTAAGTTGTACTTCCACTTTCTGGGTACCAATTATCCCCATGGTCCTTCCATGACCCATGTTTTTCCACAACGATGCAAGAGGCGTCAAGCAGCGAAGTAGGTACGTAGTCGGTCATGCTGAAGGGGAGCGTCTGGATTCGGGCTTGCGGCCGTGTGAGCTGTGTCTAGAAGTGACCGAAACGATATACCCACCCCTTGTTTTCGTCCGAAATCCCCCCCTCCCCCCTTGACGGCCCGAAAATAGACGAAGCGCGTAGGAATACCCGGTGTACGGAGTTCCGAGTAACGGGACATCCATGAAAAGGGGCCGCTTTCGTGTGCTAACTACCTAGCTAAAGTAGGTATAAATTCATCCGTATGACATGCCTAATGACGTGCCCCTGTCCAATTTTCCATTGGCCGGCTCGCCTATGTACACGCGTAGCACACACACACACACAGATACACAGATACACAGACACACAGACACGCCATGTCGAACCCCTCCATCCGTCTCCCAGCCACCCAAACGGCTGTCCTCACCACGGCGGACGGCGGGCATACCGTAGCGTACAACCAACCCCTGCCAACCTGCGGTCCTACATCAATCCTGGTCCGCGTGCGCGCCGTAGCGCTGAATCCCACCGACCACAAGACACCCGCGCGCGTCAAGACCGCGGGCCTGGTCTCCGGCTGCGACTTCGCAGGCGAGGTTGTCGAGGTCGGCGCGCGGGCCAACGACGAGCCCTCGGACGCCTCCTCCTCTTCCTGCTCGCTGCCTCGGCGCTGGAGCCCTGGGGACCGCGTCTTCGGTGTCGTTTATGGCAGCAACCCAGGGCAGCCCGACTGGGGCGCGTTCGCCGACTTCGTCGAGGCGGACCCCGTCATGCTGTGCCGCGCGCCGGCGGACTGGGACTGGGAGACCGCCGCCTCGGTCGGCGGCAGTGTGCACGGCTCCGTTGCGCTGTGCCTCTTTGGCGAGGGGAGGCTCGGACTCCATATGGACCACCTGTGGGCGTTGGCGGTTGGCCATGGCGAAACGAATGGCGGCGCTGTAAACGGGAAAGTGATTAGGGATTCAGGAACTGCCGTGACTGAGCTTGGCAAGGGGGATCTCAAGAAGACAGTGCTGGTGTATGGGGGAAGCACGGCTTGCGGTACTGCGGCACTGCAAATCCTACGACTGTAAGCGAAGCTACGTCGCCTTGGAGAAGTACCCCGACAGCGTGACGGCGTCCCGCAAGGCCGTGAAGCCGTCCTGGGTTATGGGCCCTATCATGTTCGGTCGCGAGCTGCAGCTGGCCGAGGGCTACAGTCAGCCAGCTGATTCAGCCGCTCGCGCCTTCGCGCGTAAATGGTACCCCCTGGCCGAAGCACTAGTGGGCTCGGGAAGGCTTCTGAGTCATCCGGTCAAGCTCGTGGATCACCACCCCCTCGGGGAACCCGGGGAAAGCGACGGCAAGCCGACGATGGGCTGGCCCGCAGCGGTGATCCGGGGCCTGGGGGACTTGCGTCTGGGCGAGGTCAGTGCACAGAAACTGGTGGTTAGGCTAGTTCCTGCGAAGGATAACAATGGAAGGTAGTACTTATGTAAGAACTATGTCCAGGTGCTTATTATCAACAAGGGATGGATCGTCGCGTGCCGTCAAGATCCTGGATGGTGTACCCATGCAGCCCTGCTAAGCCCCCACGTGTATTATGTACCTTAAAGATTAGGTTAAGTAGTCTCTGTACCTCGCGTCAAACACACCTAAACCAGCTTAGCGCCCCGATAGAAAACAAGGCGGCAGGGGGCAGGGGCTGACTGCTTACCTACCTAGGTACATAGGTTAGATAGATAAGCACCAAACAACCAACATCTCGTATTGCGACAAGTGTAGGAATATGGTGGAATTTGGATGCTGACTGCATGAAAGTATCGGGCAAACAGCCTAATCAGGTCGTGGATGTCGAAGGTAAGACAGCCCTGGAGGACATCCACCAAAGGAGCGTCTATCGGCTATCGTACCACGCTGACGCGTGCGCTGTCGTGTTATTTCGCTGCCTTCCAAGGTTGTTGTTTTTGGGTAGGATGAGTCAGTTGAGAGACTAACGCTGCAAATTGGAACTTATACTCCGTAGATGCACCTCGTAAAAGTATGCCTCGATAAAAGTATACCCCGTAAAAGTATAGGTCCTTATAACAAGATAGACCACACAGATAGAGCCATGCTGAACTGCATGTAGGTATAAGGTTAGGTCCAGTAGGTTATCGAGAATAAAGTTGAAAGGCCCATGAACTCCGTTCAGATGCTTGGTTAGTGCCTGACCGGGCGTCAAGCTCGGTACCTAGGTACATGTAAGCGCATGTAAGGTACATACCCGACCTATATATATCTGTATAGGCGCATAATAGGCTTATATACATAAGTATCTAACTTTATCAAAGAACACAGGTAGATACTTAGGTATATACTGATATATATGAATATATACCTAAAGTACTTTATATTAACTACCTAGGTACCTAGGTAGATAAAAAGCGCTTATTCATCAGGGCCGCCCTCCGCACCTCCGCATCTGTTTCACTGCCGTTTTCCCTGTCCCACCATCACCTGGGCACACTTTCATCAACGGCTTAAGATAAGACTTATTGAGAGCAACGGCAGTTCATCTCTTGTGTTACTTTCTGCTCTAGTGGCTGGTCCGTCGAAATCCTTGGCAGAACTCCCACCCGAAAGCTTAATTCTGTTGTTTGCGGTATTGAGAAAGCACCCTTCAACAGAAGACCCCCCCAGGTCCTTGGCAGGCAACGATGAATCCATCTAACAGCGAGTCCGGCGTCTTGTCCAAGCCCAGTGCTCAGCGACCTGCCTGTGACCGTTGTCGTGGCCAGAAGCTCAGATGTATTTGGGATGCTAAGGAGCCACAATGTCAACGCTGCCAAAGGGCCGACGCAGTATGCACTATTCCGCTGCCTAGGCCGATGGGCCGCCCACCGAGGCAGTATCGTGGCCACAGCAGGAGTCAGAGTCGTGGGCATGGACAGAACCAGAGCGTCGACAACCCATATGCCTGGAGTGTTGATAATTCCTCCACTGCTGTCTCCAGCCACGAGGATACCATCATGATGATGAGCAGCCCCAACGACTTTTCGGCAGATCCTCCTGACTTCGCCAATTTGTAAGTAGCGTCAGCCAAATCTCTTTCCCCCTCGACATTAGGCTGACCGTGGGACAGCTTTGCCGATGCTAGCTGCCTCGATGGGCTTATTGGCTTCCCACCGATACCCAATCCGGGCGTGAATCTTGCTGGCAATGTACCTTTCAGCCCTGCAAACGACCCAGCCGTCTCATCGCTGCTGAACAATTGCGAAAAAGACCCTGTTACTTCTCCCCTAGAGAAGGCGGATGACAATCACGTCATACTTTTGACACACTTGGCCGAGCTGAGCGTTGAGCTGTTCCAGCACCCTCTAAACCGCGATAAACGGAAGACCATGTCTCTCCCCGACGAAAACAATCCGCCACCATCAACACACACCCCGATGAGTGACGACGCACCCGCGAAAGCAGATTTGCACCTAGCTGATTTGGGTGTGGGGAAGCTGCTCGAGATGACCAGCCGGTTGGCTGGAATCATCACAGGCATTGTCACGGTGGGAAGCAAGGCAGCACCACCGAAGGTCGAAACCTACGACCGGTCGACCGCTCTCATGGCATTGAGCTGCTACACGAGACTCGAGGTTCTTTACTCACGGAGCATCGAACTACTGGGCCAGGTGCGCAGCGGGAGCCTCAAGATCAAGGACATCCATCTTCTCATGCCCGGGCTGACCATAGATGGCTTCCAAATTGGTCGATGTGATGAATTCAAGCTGGGCATTCTGGTTAACATATGCGAAAGAGCACACGAGAGAATCCATACTTGCGTGAGGAACAGTGGCAATCTCTCGACTGTTGTATAAAAATAACATCACTATAGAAGTCAAGAAAAAAAAATAAAAAAAATCACCAAAATGATATACACCAATCCGATTTCTTTTCATTCGACTTGCGATAGAAAGGTCTACCAAACCAACGGTTGTTCCCCAACAAAAATCATCTTATAAGAAACATTATTCTAAGAGTCTCTCTTATGAACTTGATTGTCTTGTTTTCTTCTGTTTGCGGCCCTACTCTTTGCTTGCTAGCTCTGCTGGTCTAAGTGTTAGGCGGTAAGGAGAGTTATTGCTTTTATTTCTAACACTCACGATCGAAGTAAGTAAGTACGTGATAATTCGCCCTGTTGGGTTATTGTCATCCTTGTGCAATACCTCAATTGCGCAAGACCACCATAAACTATAAACATACATAGCCCGTACCATATCACGCTACTACTTCTACATTCGACGGGAAAAACGTCTGCTTTTCGCTCAGGTAGTTAAACCCACACCAGATCAATCAGTACGCAGTAAGCAGACGCGACCGGTGGTATTCCAACGCAGTCATATCCTTATAGCGTGGGGCCTTCCCCGTCTGGAAGACCGGGATGGTGCCCACGGGCGCCTGGCGGTCGGCCTTGGCCAGGAAGGCGATGCTGTAGCGGCGCGGGATCTCGGCGTGCTCGTCGGCCTGGATGCTCGCCTCGAGCTCCTTGGGCGTGGAGACCCGGTGCAGGCCCGCCGGCAGCCTGTCGTCGGTCCACCGCTGCAGCGTCTCGCTGATATTCACGATGAGCTCGCCCTCGGTCTCGGGCTCGACGGGGATGAAGGTCGGACCACCACCATCACTACCAACACCATCACCACCCGAGCCCGTTTCAGCCGCCTTCGCCGCCGCCTTCCGGTCCTCGACCTCGAGCCCGCCCGTCGACGACGTGAAGAGCAGCGTGATCACGCCCAGGTCGAAGTGCGGCCAGATGCGAGACACCTGGCCCCCGCGCAGCAGGGACGCGGGCACGGGCGGGTAGTGGTTCAGGCGCAGCTCGCTGGCGTTCTTCTGGTGGGAGATCAACTTGTTCAGGGTGCCCGCGGGGCTGCCGAGGCCTTCCTCTAAGGAGGCCAGGATATCGGCCGTCACCCGTTCCATCTCGAAGTAGAACGCTTCCATCTCCCTGCGAAACCCGTCGTCGCCGTCTGCGGGCCACCTGTTCTCGAACTCTTGATCCAGAGGGGAGCCGCAGTCGAAATGTTCCTGCGAGTAGTTTTTAGTACAGGTTCTGGACTTCTGTTTTCTTTCTTTATTTTTTTTTTTTTTTGGTTCAAAAAGTCTGGTCTGCAGATTGGAAATGCGCTTACTCTGGCATCTGTGAGTTTCTCGTCGACATTACGACCTACAAGTTTGCCGTGCAGTGAAGCCGTCTTCTCCACCCCGATGGCGCTGTAGCCGCGCTGGGGGCTGCCATCGGCGATGTTGGCAAACTTGAGCTTGCTTTCATGGTCACGATGGAACAGATCGTCAGCCTATTTACGTCCGTCAGCAACCCTAGAGTCAGTCAAATGGCGCTCGAACCCGGTTTCTGGAGATGCGTGCGTCTCACATACCAAGTCAAACATCTGCTTCACCCTCTCGGGAGATACTCCATGGTTCGCCAGTCGAACAAAGCCATAATCCTGGAAGCTCTGAATAAGAGCATCGAGATATTTCTTGCGGGCTTCAGGGCCCGCCTGGAGCTGGGATGCGTCTAGTAGTGGAACACCCATTTCACTTCTTTCTGAATTTTCCTCACAAGTTAAGAAGAAGTCTTATGTCTCAGTTGAACGTCGATACTCTCCTATGTTCTATGAATCCACACGACCTGTAGAGGCCAAGAGCCTCCGGTGCTCTTAAATCTTCCTGTTCAATCGCACCATACGTACGCTACATTTGCAGCCCTCTGGTTCTCTTGATGGTAATGAATCACTTGGCCGAAGGAGGTCGGGAAAAAGCCCCGAAAGGGACGGACAGACAATGTTCAGGATGTCATGGTGGTGTCGCGTAATTTCATTGCACATGGATGTTCAGGATGTCCTTGGTTAACCGTTACCCTATAGCCCCTGCATATTCTAGCGCCGATGAAGAAATCCAGATCTTCGGTGACATTGTATACTATGCTCCGCGAGACCCGTGGCCTTGGTCTCGAAATTGCCCGAACTGCACTTTGTGCCTTGCTGAGTGAGTGAAGCTCCCGCTGCGCACGTTTCAAGGAATAATGATGACTACCTAGGTAGTTCACGATTAATATGGCGAATCAGCGCCTTCAAGAAATATGCATACAAGGAGAAGCTAATTCACTCGATCATTCGTTGGCTAGATGGATCGACGACTAGTATAGCTGCCCAGCTCACCCGCGCCCCTATCTCCAGAGATCTCACCTCGGCTTTACCAACACCCTCGCTTGCTCTGCTGTAGCCTTTTCTCATAACGCCGTGTCAAAAGCAGGACACGGGACGGGCATGTGCTACGTCTTACTGCATATGTACATATCTGAGAGATGAGGTCAAATATTAGTCACGCCAAATAAGTTAGACTGAAGGTAATAGATTTAGACCTCATGCGGAGGACTTGACCAACGCAATGGTCACCTTTTAGCCCTGACGTGACTAGGATATGGTAATTCCAAATGTCATTGAGACAGCCAAGTATGATGATCTCTTCAATGGGTTTCAATTGATAGTCAATGAGACGAGCACTAGGGGTCAAGATTTAAACCTATGAAGGTGGCTTGATAGACTACTTAGCAATTCTTTTCCTTGTAGCCTCCAAGGCTTTGATTATCTTGACCCTCGTACCTCCTTCTTGAAGAATCGCCAGGCCTGCTGCCGTCGCACCACCTGGCGTTGTCACCTGAGAGCGAACTCTGCTCGCCATCTCGCCCGATACTACCAGCGCTGCTGTCCCGGCCATCGTCATGGCTGCTGCTTGCTGCGCCTGGCTCCTGTCCAACCCCTCGCGAACAGCGCCTTCGATCATCGCTTCCAGAAACCAAGCAAAAAAACGCAGTACCTGATGCACACAGGGCTACATAAGTGGGCATCTGTTCCACGCTGACCGACATGGCATTCCCTATCCGATGAATGACATCCATACCCAGCTCTAGAGTCTCATCAGGTAATGACGCCGACTTATCACCGATAACCGTGATAGATTGATTCCTAGCCGCAGCCAAATTGGGTATGGCTACGATCGTGTGGCAACGCTCATTTTCAGGTACTGCTCGGGCGGAACCGGAGTACAAGGCGTCCTCAAGTTCCGCCACAGATACGCCTCCGAGCATACTCAGCAGCAGGGTTCGCGCCAGGGCTTCGGGCATGCCTTGGACCCCGAGCACCTCGGCCGCTTGTCCAGGAAGGCATGCTAGAACCACCACGTCGGCGCCCGTAGCGGCTTGGACATTGTTGCCCACTACAACCTCAAGATGGCAGGCTAGTTCGTCCCTTTCTCCATACTTCTCCGCGAGCACTTGGGCCTTTTCTTGTGTTCGTACAGAGACCAAGACTCGCTCAAGTGCTCGTGGACTATGCTGAGCCGCCTTGTCGTGGATACGGTACTGATCAGTTGGACGTGACTGTAACAGCCCTTGAAGGACAGCGGATCCGAGTTTGCCTGAGAGAGACGGTCAGCACCGGAGTCATCCAACCAATTAATTCCTCTGGTACTAACCACAACCAATTATGGCTACGGTGAACCCTGGCGGCTGATGCACCGGCGTCATCGTTTAATCCAAAATGAATTGTGAGGGGAACAAAGGTCATCTGCAGAGCGGCGAATTCCCAACAGGAGACATGTTCGCTAAAGATTTGACGTCGAGAACTGAAGATCTATAGCCAAAGCCGCCTCAACTAGGTAACTAGCAGGACTCAGGGGGTGGCGTAGAAAGTATCCGAATCCGCCGAACCCCGGAAGAGCGCAATGATTCGTTCGGCCTCTTGACCGAAATGGGTACAATAACATTAGGGCTTTCTTATCGTTCAACATGGAATAGCAAACGTCGAGCCTTGGAATTTTCGATCCTCATGCTATGTTGATGTTGGCAGGCACAAGCTGCTGATGTTGCTCTGAGATTAAAGTCCCGGCTTCATCTTTGACCACCACACCAAGCCCTGTCGGTTGTCTCCCGGACATCACGTCAAAAGCTCTCAGGGAAAACCAGCTAGCGATCACAATGGCACTCTCTAGGATCAATCGCCAAACAGCCTACCAAAAAGCTGACGAGCTAGAGTTCTCCACCAGCTCGGCAGACCCGCTGGCAGCATGGAGGATCAACGGAATCAAAGGGCCTGTGTGGGAGCAATGGTACTTCGACAGCGTCTCTGATGACGGGAAGGCGGGTATCGTGCTCACCGTCGCGAGAGACGCGAGCTACGCCGGACTCGGGCGCGGTACGCTGCGCATCGAGCTCGACGTGACTTTCCCCGACGGCTCCCACCACAATCACGTGGACTGGATGAGCGAGGCAGTCGTTGAGGACAGAAGCAGTCCCAAGGGTACTGGCACGGTCAACGGCGTGTGGACTGCGCCAGGCAAGACCTACAAGTACGAAATTGCCGCAGACGGCAGCGCGGCCAAGGTCGATATCGATACCCCTGATGCCAAAGGGAGTTTTACACTCGCCTCCCTGTCGCCTCCCGTGTATCCCGATGGCCAGACCCAGGAGGAGCTTCAAAAGTCGGGCAAGACCGCATCGACGGAGCTCTGTCCTAAGATCCACCTAGTCCAGGTCATCCCCACCGCTACTTTCGAAGGCGACTTGATGATCAAGGGCCGGCTGCTTCGCTTCCGGGGAGTCGGCGGACACATGCACGCGTGGGCCAACGGATCGTGGTTCGACACGACCCTCGGCTGGCGGGTAGCCAGGGGCGTCGCGGGTCCTTTTAGTGTGACGCTGATGGAGTACACCGACATGGACGGTATAGTGCACTCGAGCGGCTTTGTCGTCGAGGATGGCGTGAAGCGGTTCGGCGCGAAGGAGGTCTACACCACACCGCAGTCGTCCTCGGCATCGCAGCGAGTCCTGAGATTCAAAGACGACGATCACGACAGGAAGAAACAGAGAGCAACGGTGCGGTGGACCCCTACATACAATACCGGCTTCGCGGGCCGATTCAGTGACTCCAGTACTGGCGCCGTCTTCCACTTTTCCACGGGCGAGCCCGAGGAGGAGTATCGATTCGAGATCATGCATCGTCGCAAGGCATTTGAGTTCCTCTTTGGAAGTAGCTCCTGTGGCTTGACAGCGTTCCTTGGGGAAATAAAGGGTGGAAAGGTCGGAGGGGAAGTCCATAGAGGGGTCCAGTTCTCAGATGTCTGTGTGTTGCCTCGTAAGTTTCGATATTCTTCTACACTATTCAGCACATGGAGCTTTTACTAACATGGCATCCCAGAGGGTCTCACCAAGGCTTATTTCTTTTTCTGTATGCTTCTTGCTGTTGTCACGTTCGGCTACATCAATATTTTGGAAACCAACACATAACTACAACTCGGTGGGTAGTTACCCGTAATTCAATTGACATCTGGATTAGCCTACAAGCTCAGTTTCATTGTGCAGGATAGCCTGTGATGACTGCGGATGACAAGTCTCAAACCTACCTAGATAAAGCATGTATTTCAGAAGCGTCATAAGCTACGGTTTTGAGATGCTTGGTGCCACTCCTGATACACATTAGGCCCGATTGTATACTACTCATTCATTCATATGCATATGATGAAAATCCATAAGCTTGATAGTTTAAGCGGAAAACGAAACCTCTTCATGATTTACAAGATAAATGCTTGCAACTATGCTTGACACGAGGAAATTTGCTACTGATAATGTCATTTTATTAACTTGTGTCCGTTATGTTGGCTCATAAAGAAGGAGATAAGTCATATCACTATATCTACCACAATCAGGGCGAATCATTCGTTGGAGAGACCAGACCAAGCCTCAATCTCGATTGGTATTAGCAGGCATCCAATGAGACTATTCTTAAACCCTTGACATCGCCGCGCCGAAAGCAATCCTACGAACCCTCCGAGAACCTTACCTAGCTCAAATCACCGAACGTAGGGTAAGAAAAAAAAACAACCTAGAGGACCCCGACGCTTATGATCCCGTTCGGGCGATAATCATCTACTATCCATCCTTCGCACCGCTGGCAACCAGCCTGCCAGCACCGATTCCTCGGTAGGTGTCAGAAAGGGCCAGAAAACGAGTGTACTTGGAACTACGATGCATGTAAAAGATTCATATTATACGCAAACATTATCCTTGTTCTTCATCACAACTATCATGCAGAGCAGACCTCGCGTCCCATTTTTCTGGGATTTGTACCTTCGGCCAACATGGATCCGCTACCGGATTTGATGAATGCAGTTGTATTCGAAGGACCATACAAGGTATCTGTTCAGAAGCGCCCCGTGCCGAAATGTTGGTTTACCAGTCCTGAGGTCCAGAACTTTCATGGAAGTTGCTTGACTGACGGCCTCCTAGTGCAGGATGACGGTGATGTTATCGTCAAGGTCTCCGCCGCCGGTCTCTGTGGCTCGTATGTTCCCCCCTTAGGGATCGAGAGTTCATCCCTCGGCAAGACAGCGATATATACTCATGCGTATTTGCCAGAGACCTTCACATCTTTCGGGGCAACGAGCAGTGCGAATCTGGGCTTATCATGGGCCACGAGTTCACCGGCACCATCGTAGCAGCAGGAAGGGGCGTCAAGACCGTCAAGGTGAATGACAAGATTGTCTCACCATTCACAACATCCTGGTATGCAGTGGTACCAACCAAGTCAGCGCAATCTGCTCCCGTTTGGCCTAACTTAACACGATCAATAGCGGAGACTGCTTCTACTGCAAGACCGGACTCTCCGCTCGATGCGTGCACAGCTTAGTCTTCGGCTCCGAACGCCTCGGAGGAGCTCAGGCTGAATATGTGCGTGTCCCCTACGCCGACAGCACTGTCTTGAAGGCCCCTCCAGAGATCAGCGAGGAAGCTCTCGTCCTCATGGGAGACGTATTCCCGACCGGGTTCTTCGGCACGAGAAACGGGTTTGCCGGACTCGGGGCCCAGGACCCTACCGAAGCGACGGTCGTTGTCATTGGCTGCGGGCCCGTGGGACTCTCTGCTATCGTGGCAGCCCTCGAGTACGGGCCGAAGCGTATCTTCGCGATCGACGGCATTGAAAGCCGTCTGGAGGTGGCCAGGGCCTTGGGGGCACTGCCCTTGAACCTCAACGACGGCCAAGCGAATATACTGATAGCGATCGAGGAGACGACAGAGGGTAGGGGCGCTGACGTGGTCATCGAAGTGGTTGGTGCAGGTCCGGCCCTGAGAACGGCTTACGATATTGTGAGGCCTTTTGGATCAATCAGTAGTATTGGCGCCCATCATTCTCCCGTAAGTTTTCGAAGCCCCAGCCAAATGTCGAGGTGTTGATTAACTCTTCTCAGATGCCATTTTCTGCCACCGAAGGATATAAGTAAGCATCACTTCGTAAGGGTTATTGTCCTAACCTGATATCATGTTGTCTATAATTAGAAATTGAGTGGGCGGGTGTGGTCCTACTTGTAGTCTACTGACGTACTTTTCAGCAAGAACGTAAGGATCTCTATGGGTCGATGTCCAGTTCGATCGGTTTTCCCAGACGCGTTAAGAGTCTTTGTCAAAAAACAACATCTTTTTGGGTAAGCAGACCGCGCTCAAACGGATACTCATTGCTGATCATGCCTATCAGGTTCATGTTTGAAAAGATCATGCCCCTGTCTAAGGCCAAGGAGGGCTATGATATCTTCAACAAGATGGGGGCACAGAAGATCATTTTCAGACCATGATCGAATCCTGCAACTTTTCATCACTTTCAAATGCATGATACGCTGTTTGGGTGATAGGCTATCACCTCTAATGACTTAGTTTGAAGGTGGGAAGTTGTGTCGAAAAGTCACTGAATGTACCCCAAGTGAGATGTGATTGGACATGAGACGACTGAGTAAGCTAATTGGTTGATCAATATTATACTACATCCTGAGAAAACGACGACATAATCGATCCGGCATATCCCATTGACTGTATTCATGCACGAAGCCCTATGAATTTACTAGCTTTCCCTCTTCTGATGTTATTTGAGGTCCTTTATGAAGAATATCAAATTTACGAGGATCACGGTGGGCACGTGGGGGCCTTTTGATTCAGACCAGAGACACGGACGACGCGTATGTTCGCCGTCTAGCCGTACTTACTCGTGATTTATCGTTTCAAAGCAAGGCACGCCTGATGTGTCTAGAATGATCTATCTAGTGGCTAGAAAGCATGACCCTGGCCGCCCGACAAGATGCCCAATAGCATATCAAGTCACCTCTACCGCAGCGTCGAAGATCGAAATGTTGATATTGTCGGACATCATGATTTGTCCGACGGCTCTATCATCTCCGAGTAACTCCATCGCCATCTAGTACACCTCGTGGGGCTCCCAAGTATTCTTGGGGGCTGACATCTAGCGTAGTGCTGATGCGATTGTGGCAGGATATCTCGTGTGAAATGCAGGGCGAATCCTACCTTCGGCCACTTTCGGACTGACCGCAAATGTACAGAGACAACTCTCGCCCCCAGAGCGAAAGCACCGGGACCATGCCGTAGACCATGCCGTATTAGGTCACAGTATCGGGGGGGATTCGCTTGGCAGGAGTGAAGCAGCCGACCCGGTGTCCCCGGCCGACGAAGGATTGCTCGCACAGCCGTTCGGACTCTCTAGGATTTCACGATTGACGGTGTTGGCCTGGAGCCAGTATGCTGACGCTTGGGCAGAGAGTCCACGAGCGGAGTCGCTCCAGGGAGCTGAGGGTCAGAGAAATTGTACAATATAGCATGACGGCCATGTCGTCTCCTCGCGATGTCTGAATAATTGCCGGTAGAGTCAAGCTGCCGTAGGTGTAGATCGAGTGGTTTCCCATTTCTGCCACAATCATCGTGTTTCAAAAGAAAAGAGGAAATAGCCCTTCGTTTATTACAATATATCTATCTAACAATATGGGGAATAACGAGCCCATCGCCGTGATTGGCTCCGGATGCCGCTTTCCAGGCAGCGCGGTAAGTAGGCCCCCTTCTGAAGATAGAGAATCGAGGGTCAGACATCGCGACTGTCTGCATGCAGCGATCACGAGACGGGATAGAGATTGCTAACCTGGGACAGTCCTCTCCTTCCAAGCTATGGGATCTCCTGTCGAAGCCACGAGATGTCCTGTCCGAGATTCCTAGCTCGCGCTTCAACCCTCACGGCTTCTATAACAAAGTTGGCGATACGAGCGGGCACAGCAACGTTCTACACTCTTACATCCTCGACGAGGACGTCCGCGCCTGGGATGCGGACTTCTTCAACATCTCCGCCAACGAGGCGGCGGCCATCGACCCCCAACAGAGGTTGTTGATGGAGACCGTCTACGAGGCTCTCGAGATCGGAGGTCAACGAATCAATGACCTGCGGGGCAGCGACACGGCGGTGTACGTGGGTCTGATGGGAGAAGAGTACAGCAGCATCCAAGGGAGGGAACTGGATATGATGCCCACGGTATGTTACTCCCGAGAAGGCTGTGGGCGACTTTGCTCCATCCTTGCTGACGACGACTGGGTCCACGCAGTATCATGCCACTGGAACCGCCCGTTCCATCGTGTCAAACCGTGTGTCGTACTTCTTCGACTGGCACGGAGCTAGCATGACCATCGATACGGCATGCTCTTCGTCTTTAGTCGCTGTTCACCATGGTGTCCAAGCCATTCGGTCCGGTGCCTCCCGGATCGCGGTGGCCGCTGGAACCAATTTGCTCCTCGGTCCCGAACCCTACATTGCAGAGAGCACATTCCACATGCTTTCGCCTCGTGGTCGGTCTCATATGTGGGATGCGGGAGCCGATGGGTATGGTCGTGGAGACGGTGTCGGCGCCGTAGTGTTGAAAAAACTCAGCGACGCCATCGCGGCCGGGGATGTAATCGAGTGTGTGATCCGTGAGACGGGCGTCAATCAGGATGGACGAACCAACGGCATCACCGTGCCTAGTCCTGATGCCCAAGTAGCCTTGATTGAGGATACATACCGTCGCGCTGGCCTCGACCTCTCCTCTCCCACCGACCGCCCCCAGTTCTTCGAGGCACATGGTACGGGAACGGGGGCTGGTGACCCCCTCGAAGCAGAAGCCATCCACCGGTCCATTGGTAGGCGACTCAGTTCCAACAAGGGGGAGAGGCTTTATGTGGGCAGCATCAAGACCGTCATCGGCCACACCGAGGGAACGGCAGGAATTGCCGGGTTGATGAAGGTCTCTCTTGCATTACAGAATCGCACCATTCCGCCCAATATGCTATTCAGCAGGCTAAACCCCGCCATTGAGCCATTTTACGGCGGCCTCGAGGTCCCCGTAGAGGCACAGGAATGGCCGGCGTGCCCAGTCATGCGGGCGAGTGTGAATAGCTTCGGGTTCGGCGGCACGAATGCCCACGCTATCGTCGAAAGGTACGAGGTGTCGGGAGCGTCAACGCGGGCTGTGACAAAGTCTGGAGTCGCTCCTTGCATTGGCCCATACACATTCTCGGCAGTGAGCAAAACCGCGTTGAAACAGGTGTTGAAGGACACCGCCAGCTTCATCGAAGAATCGCCCAACATCAGCGCGCGCGACCTGGCATATACGCTCAGCTCCCGCCGCTCTACATTCGCATACCGAGCGGCATATGCAGGCAGGGACCTGCAAACTTTGAGGAAGCGTATCCTGGATTCCATCGGATCGACCGAGTGGGAGAACCAGGCTGTCACCCACCAGCCGGCTCGCGCCACCAGGATTCTGGGCATCTTCACTGGCCAGGGCGCCCAATGGCCGGGTATGGGTAAGCAGCTCCTCGAGGAGTTTCCATTTGTGCAAGCTCGCATCCGGGAGCTGGAAATGGCGCTGGCTACCCTCCCGGCATCCGATCGACCATCTTGGTTGTTGGGAGCAGAGCTCCGGGCGGACGCCTCGAAATCCAAGCTTCATCTGGCCGAGTACGCTCAGCCGTTATGCACGGCTCTCCAGATCATCCTTGTTGATCTTTTGGCTGCTGCCAATGTCCGGTTCAGTGCGGTCGTGGGCCACAGTTCGGGTGAGATTGGGGCCGCCTACGCAGCCGGCGTGATCTCGGCTCGCGATGCCATCGTGATCGCGTACTACCGGGGTGTTCACACAAACCTCGCTAAGGGTGCGGACGGGCAGCGCGGCGGCATGCTAGCAGTCGGTACCAGTCCCGAAGATGCCCAAGATGTTCTCGACTTGCCACAGTTCGAAGGACGTATCTGCGTTGCAGCTTGCAATTCACCAACGAGTGTCACCCTATCCGGAGATGCCGATGCAGTGGAGGAGGCCAAGGACGTGTTCGAAGACGAGCGTAAGTTTGCTCGTCTTCTCCGCGTGGATAAGGCATACCATTCACACCATATGCAACCTTGCACCGAGCCCTATGTCACATCTCTCCTGAAGGCGGGCGTAAAGGCAGGCAGGCCTCAGAATGGCTGCAAGTGGTACTCTTCTGTAGACGATGGTGTGAAAATCGTCGGCGACGCCACAGAAGAGCTTGGCGGTAGGTATTGGGCTCGCAATATGGCCCAGACAGTTCTGTTCTCCGCAGCCGTCGAACGTGCGTTCTCGGAAGAGCAATACACCATGGCCATCGAGGTCGGCCCGCACGCAACCTTGAAAGGGCCGGCTACAGAGACGATGAGATCCCAAAGCGCATCCGTGCCAGTCTATATCGGCTGTCTGGCGAGGAACACCGATAGCATTGAGACATTTACCAATGCGATGGGCCAGATCTGGGCCAACGCAGCAGATGGCGCTCTGGATTTGGACAAGTACCAGATCACTGCTCAGGGCGCATCCGGTACCGAACAGTCATTTCTCAAGAACCTCCCTACTTATCCTTGGGATAACAAGCGTGTGTTCTGGAACGAGTCTCGCAGGTCGCGGGCCTTTCGAACGCGCAGCGAACCTGGCCACCCCCTGCTAGGGCTGTTGACACCGGAGTCCAACGAGACGGATATGAGCTGGTATCAGGTCCTTCGGCTTTCCAGCCTACCGTGGCTCAAAGGTCATCAGCTTCAGGGCCAGACCGTATTTCCTGCTGCTGGATACGTAGCGCTGGCGGTGGAAGCTGCCAAGTATCTAGCGAGAACCACAACAGGGTCCCTTCGCCTCATCGAGCTGGAAGATTTTGACATCGGGAGAGCAATTGCCTTCGAGAGAGAAAAGGCTGCGGTTGAGATGTACTTTTCGTTGCATATTGAAAAGAGAACCAAAATGGACGGCCAGCAAGTGGTGGAGACGAGCTTCTTCTCACGATCGGCGACCGGGGAGGTGATCGATGCTCCTCTCAACGCTTCGGGGAGAATGACGGTGACCATCGCCATGGACGCGGCGCTGACACCGTCAGAGACACTACCTGCTCAGGAGGAGGGTCATCCATCCATGACCGAAGTAGGCGACGAGTTGTTCTATTCGGAGCTCAAGCAACTGGGATACCAGTACTCGGGGGCTTTCCGTGCCCTGAATTCGATGACCCGAAAGATGGACTATGGGCGAGGGCGTCTCTCGAAAGTCCCACCCTCAGATATGCACGACTCTGAGGAATACTTGCTGGTCCATCCAGGCTATCTTGACGCCGCTTTCCAAGCCATGTTCCTAGCCTTCTCGTACCCAGGTGATGGTCGGATCTGGTCGCTCCATGTGCCCGTATCCATCGACAGGATTCGCATCGATGCTGCCCGATGCCAGGCCAACACGGACAAATTCCTGAGTTTCGACTCGACCATCAACGCGAACGAGAACCTTTCGGGGAAGATTGGCCTATCCGGTGATGTGGATATCTTCTCTGGAGATGGGCAAGAGGGCTTGATCCAGGTTGAGAACATTCGCCTCATTCCCTTCGCCCCTGCGTCGGAGGCCCAGGACACGCAGATGTTCTACGTTAATACCTGGAACACTGCTTCTCCAGACGGGGATCTCGCAACCGGCAGTAGCAAGGTATTCCAGAAGGACATCGACCTTGGATTGCTCTTGGAGCGGATGTCGCATTTCTACCTGCGACGCCTTGTTGATACCGTCAAGCCCGAAGAGGAGGCACGTGCTGAGCGGCACCATCAGCTCCTGATGAGGTTCGCTCGGCAGTCCGTCGATCTGCTGAAGAGTGGCAGACTGCGTCATGGAAAGAAGGAATGGGCGCACGACACAGCCGAGTCCCTAGAGCCTCTCATGAGTGTCTTCGAAGATCATGTCGACGTCCAACTTCTGCGGACTGTGGGCGAGCACTTGGTGCAAGCGGTGCGGGGAGAGACTGACATACTCGAACACATGGCCCAGAGTGACCTGTTGATCAGATGGCACGACGAATCTCTGGGCCGACGCGAGTTCACGGGTTTCTTGGCCGAATTGGTCGGCCAGATAACGCACGTCCACCCTCACATGCGCATCCTCGAGCTTGGCGGACACACTGGGGGCGCCACGAAGAGTATCATGAACAAGATCTCCAATGCATACAGTCATTACACGTTCACCGACCCGTCGCCCGAGTCACTGGAAGCCGCCAGAAGTCAGCTGTCCGAGTCCCATATGCGAATTGCTTTCCAGGTCCTCGAGCCGGATACAGATTTGGTCGCCCAGGGCTTCCAAGAACACTCATTCGACATGGTGATCGGTTCATTGGCGGTACACGCCACGACTATGGACCCCGAGTCATACATGTGCAGCATACGAAAGCTGCTCAAGCCTGGAGGATATTTGGTGATGTTGGAAGTGACCGCGGGAGAGTCGATCCGCCTACCTGCGATGATGGGTGGCCTGGCGAGAAGATGGTGGCTTGCGACCGATGACAGTCTGCCGCCGGCAGCGGCTTTGCCTTTAGTTGAATGGCACTCGCTGCTTGTCCGTTCTGGATTCAGCGGTGTTGAGACTAGCACACCAGAATTGGACGGACTGTCGCGTCCGTACAGCGTTCTGGTGTCGAGGGCGACGAATGAGCATATCGATTTCCTCCTGGAGCCGAGCGTCAGTCGATCATCGTACGCCCGCATCAACGAACTCATCATTGTCGCCGGCCGATCCCTCATTCCCGCGCGGCTCGCCGAGACGACAAGACGACTCCTTCAGCCGCACTGCGAGCGTGTCAGCATCGTCCAACGAGTTCAAGACCTGGCAGGCCTGGATGTCACACGGCGTCCGTCGGTATTATATCTCGCAGACCTCGACGAGCCCGTCTTTGCGAGGTATACGCCCGAGGCACATGACGGGCTGCGCAAACTCTGGACCAGGGCACAGAGCGTGCTGTGGGCGACCCGAGGGGCGCGACGCGACAATCCTGACGCCATCATGTCGCTCGGTTTGGGGCGGGCCATGATGGTCGAACTGGCGCACTCGAAGCTCAAGGCCAAATTCATCGACTTTGACATGAAGGCGCGTCTCGATGCGCACATGTTGGCGGACGAGGTGCTTCGGTTGCAGATTCTCACGAGTCTAAGCCGCGAGGAGAAATCGGGCTTGGTCTGGTCTGAAGAGCCCGAGCTCGAGATCGACGCCGAGGGCCGGGCATGGGTGCCCAGACTTGTCCCACACCGCGCCTTCAATGACTGCTACAACTCGTCGCGTCGCCAGATCCTCGCCCATGCCGAACCTGCTCGTGAGGTCGTCGAGATATTCCGCGAACCTGGACAGAAGCAACCTTCTCTTATTCGCGTACGAGCCCCTGAGGCACCTCGCACAGACGATGACTTCACTCGCGTGCGCGTCTTGTACTCGGCCACCACGCCGCTGCGGACCTCGTCGCCGCAGGCTCTTTATATCTGTGCCGGCGTAGATACTATCACGGATAAACCCGTCGTTACGCTGTCTAGAAACATCGCATCTATAGTCGATGTGCCCAGGTCATCAGTGATTCCCTACGGCCATTCCTTCGCCGAAGCACCCTTCCGAGTTCAAGCCATCACCACCAGGGTACTTTCTACGTTGATCTGCAGCGAGGCTTCGCATCAGACTACTACCGCTCTCCTGGATCCTCCAGATGATTTGGCCAAGTGTGTGATACAGCTGGCTGCCGAGCAGCAATTGAAGATCACCCTTGTCACGACATCGCCAGTCCAACGGGATTATCCGGTGGTGTACATCAGCCCCTCGGCAAGTAGCCGCGCGATTCGAAAGATCTTGCCCGTAGACATTGCCTCAATTATTGACTTCACCAAGATACCATCGCAGGGCATTGCGATTGCGAAGAAACTCCAACAGCGTCATGGCGAACTCGTGAGAGTGGACAGGGCCGAGTCGTTCCGGGCTCGCAACTACTCTTCTGAAGCCCTCTACACCCTCTTCCAGGATGCTGTTGATTCGGCGCCGTCTAAGTTCCCACAAGACAAAATTGTATCTGCTGATGTATGGGTGTCAGAGCCTCAGTTAGGTGCGTCCATTGTTGACTGGGGGAGCAAAGACAGCCTACCAGTGACGGTGAAGCCCTCCGACTCTCTTCCCATACTTCGAGGCGACCGCAGTTACCTCCTCTTTGGTCTAGCTGGGTCTGGGGGTCTCGGAATGCCGTTGGCCGAGTACATGGTCAGCCTTGGAGCTCGGAACATCATCCTGACCAGTAGGAGACCTACCGACGACAAACATTTGATAGCAGAGTATGCGCGCCAAGGTGTGAGGATCCAGATGATGGCCAAGTAAGTTCTCCCCTATGCTTCGAGACGAACCTCAGTCTAAGCTGCGCGACAATAGTGATATCACCGACGAAACCGACGTCCAGAATTTGGTCGCAGAAGTTCGAGCTTCATGGCCGCCAATAGGTGGAGTGGCTAACGGTGCTAATGTCTTGAACGACATGGCGTTTGAGGATATGTCTTTTGATGACATGAACAAGGTACTGACACCCAAGGTCGAGGGCACGCGCATCCTGGACCAGATCTTCTATGACGAGCCCCTTGACTTTTTTATCGGGTTCTCGTCTATCTCCATCGTGCTTGGACGGAGCGGTCAAAGCAATTACGACACCGCCAACATCTTCATGCTGGGCTTGGTATCTCAACGTCGCGCTCGAGGTCTCAATGCGAGCGTCATCGACATCGGTCCCATCTCGGGCGTCGGCCTCATGGCCCGTGATGTTTCCGAGAATGTCATGAGCCTGCTCGTGAACCACGGATACCGCAAGATGTCCGGACGAGACTTCCTCACGACGTTTGCGAACGGTATTCTGGCGGGGCGAGTCCATTCTGGGGAGCCAGAGGAGCTGATCACGGGCTTGACGGTGCACCCGAAGAACGGAAAATTCCAGCCGACATGGGTCGACAACCCCAGGTTCTCCCACTTGATGCTCAATAGTGATGCATCGTCAGGATCAGCCTCTGAGGGTTCGGCGCAGGTAGAGTCACTGGAGACTCTCCTGAAGAAGTCGAGATCGCCAGGTGATGTCTCCAGAGTCCTCCGCACTGCTGTTTTGAATAAGCTTCAAAATATATTGAGCCTCAGCGACGAGGTTATGAACAGCCCCGATACCCTTCTTCAACAAGCTACAAGCGCCCTTGGTCTTGACTCGCTCCTTGCCGTAGAGTTACGCACTTGGATGCTGGGTGAGCTGGGAGTAGACATTCCCGTTTTGAAGATTCTCTCCGACACTGCCGTCCAAGGCCTGGTAGACTTCGCTGTCGAAAATCTCCCGTCGGCTTTTGTGCCCAACCTGGACGCAAATGCTAAGGACGCCATCACCGAGGAAAGTCTCACGAAGCCGAGGGCGAGTGACGAGCCCCAACCGCCCGCTCCGATTCAGCAACCCGTCCTGGCTCCGTCGATTCCGCCTGTCGCGAATCCTGAACTATTATTGACGCCCTCGAGTCGATTTACCGTAGCTGAGACGAGGGCAGGATCGTCTGTTTCGTCTACTGCCGACTCGTCTGATGATAACCTGGTGACGCCGGATTCTTCCCTCTCATCGTCCCAGATCATCACCAAGCCTTCAGCCACTGACAGGACCTTGCCAATGTCTTTCGGTCAGTCCCGGTTCTGGGTTATGCAACAGATTGTCGAAGATCCCACCGCGTTCAATATCTCCTGCGATGTCGAGATCTCTTCCGAGATTGACATACCTGCCCTGAAGCGGGCAGTGAAAATGGTGGGTAATAGACACGAGGCGTTGCGAACATGCTTCTTTAACGAAGAAAACCACCAACCCATGCAGGGTATCCTCAAAGACAGTCTCCTCTATCTCGAGACGAGGACTGCCTCGGCTGCTGAGGTTGACACACTGTTCCAAGAAGTGCACAAGACTGTCTACGACCTGCGCATAGGACGGGTCATGAGAGCCATGCTGGTCTCGACCTCGCCGACTCAGCATCATCTCCTGGTTGGCTATCACCACATCAATATGGACTCGACAAGTTTCGTCGTTTTTGTTTCTGACATGCTCAAGATATACGCTGGCCAAATACTTCCACCTCCCCGCGTTCAGTATTCCGATTTCTCGCATTACCAATTGGAGTCACTCAGTAATGGTCGCTGGAGCTCGCAGATTGCCTACTGGGTCAAGGAGTTCGCTCGTCTCCCAGACCCGTTGCCTATCCTCAACGTATCGCCCAATACGACTCGTCCACGCCCGAATCTCACGATATACAAGAACCGAAGCGTGGAGACGAGGGTGTCCGCCAAAGTTGCCCGTCAATTCCAGTCTACCTGTCGTAAACTTCGAGTCACGCCATTTCACCTATACACTACCATTCTTCAGATCACGTTGGCTCGTCTGGCTGCTATTGATGATGTGTGCATCGGTATGGCCGATGCGAACCGTACTGATGTTGGTGCTACTGATAGTATTGGCAATTTCCTCAACCTGCTACCTCTCAGACTCCAGACAGACCTCAAGCAGAGCTTCTCTTCCATGGTCAAGACGACGAAGAACAAGGTCTTGAATGCCCTGTCCAACTCGGCTGTCCCATTCGATGTCATTCTGGAGAAAGTCGGGGTGCGACGAAGCTCCACGCATAGCCCCCTCTTCCAGGCTTTCATTGACTACCGCTTTGTCACCGAGAAGCTCCCTTTCGGAAAAGGTCATCTTGAAGGAAAGCGGTATATCGTGAGCGAGACACCATACGACGTCATGGTTGAGATGATCGACACCCCCACGGGAGAAGCTTCGTTGAAGCTGCTCGTCCAAGAGGCCCTGTACACCCTGGAGCAGGCAGATATCATAATGGAATGCTTCACCAACCTTCTGGACGCATTCACTCGAGAGAATGAGTTGAAAGCGGAAAAGCCTCAGATGTTTAGTGCCGTCAAGGTTGACCAAGCTTTGCAGCTCGGCAGAGGTCAGTTATCCATGCCCCTTTTTACCTCCGATGCTGTAACTAACTCCTCTACAAGGCGCTTTCCTCGATTTGAAGCATGCAAGTTTCTTAACGGAGGTGGACGAGATCGCTGTGAACCAGCCAAGCTTGATCGCCCTCCGGGACAGTTCGGGAAGCTCGCTGTCTTGGGGTGATATGAAGTCGAAGTCCATTGCCATCGGCGAGAGCCTGCAGAAACTCCGGCTCCCTCCTCAATCCCGGATTGGAGTTTTTCAAGAACCAGGCATTGACTGGGTCTGCTCGATGCTTGGTGCCTGGCGCGCGGCACATACCTATGTGCCCTTAGAGACCACACAGGGTATGCGCCGTCTTGCCGATGTCGCGAAAGAGGCTCAACTGGGCGCTCTCGTAATCCACGACGCTACCATCCCGCTCCTCCCCGACCTGAGCTTGAGCGAGGCGGTCAAGGTAGTCAACGTTTCTACCTTGCCATTCAGTCATTTGAAAGGTGTCTCTTTTGTTTCCCACGTCAAGGCTGGTGATGAAGCTATGATAATCTATACCAGCGGCTCTACGGGTACTCCCAAGGTAAGTGTTTTTTCTATGACAGTCCTCACAATATCCAAAAGCTCACTCATCCAGGGTATTTCCATTCCTCATCGTGTCGTTGTCAACGGGATTCACAGCTTCCTGAAGCGCTGGCCCATGCCGCCACAGACCGTCCTGCAACAGGCACCTCTCAGTTTTGATGTCTCCTGGTGGGTGGCGCTGATCGGCCTTGGGACAAAGGGATCAGTCGTCGTTGCTGGTCCAGAAGCCTGTAGAGACCCAACGGCCTTGACTAGACTGATAGTTTCGAAGAACATCACCTTCACCTTTGCAGTTCCCAGTGAGTCCGTCTCGTGGCTCCAATCCGATGCAGCGGCTCTGCGGACATCGGGCTGGTCGTACCACACCTCTGGTGGTGAACCATACAGCCTGAACCTCATCAATCATCTGCAGATGCTGGACAAACCCGACCTGCGAGCTATCAACATCTATGGCCCTACCGAGACCATGATCCCGACCGCTCATGAAATACAGTATCGAACTGTATCTTCCGGCGACTTGCCAATCCCCATCGGTGGGATTATGCCCAATTACTCTGTTCGTGTTGTCGATCCGCAAGGGCACCTGGTTCCCGCCGGGATCCCGGGCCAACTTGTCTTTGCCGGAGCTGGAATAGCTGATGGATATGTTGGCAATCCCGCCTTGACGGCCGAGAGATTTCCCAAAGATGCTCTCCCTGACCCGCAGTTCACCAATCAAGGGTGGAATGTCGTCCACCATAGCGGCGACCATGGCTACCTGCGCGAGTCCGATGGCGTATTCGTGCTTCAGGCTAGGATCAATGGCGACACCCAAGTCAAGCTCCGAGGCCTCCGTATCGACATGCTCGATGTAGAAGCCAATATCCTGTCGACCGCCAAAGGTCAGATTAGCGATGCGGTGGCTCATGTTAGGAAGCCGGAGGCGAACAATTCCACCTCGGAGTTTCTTATGGCACATGTCATACTGACCAAAGAGGCACGCTCTCGCTACGCTACTGAGGCCGATCTCCGGGCCTTCACCACGCAAGTTGTCAAGGGTCTTCGCGTACCAGATTATATGCGACCGGCCATGATGGTCGCTGTCGACTCTCTCCCGCTCACCCATCACGGCAAGGTTGACAGGAAAGCAGTTGCTCAACTGCCGCTGGCTGAGGTCCTGGAGACCCCCGAAGCAGAGACTACGGGCACAGCATCCATCTCCTTATCCAGCCCGAGCCAAGGAAGAATGAAAGAACTCTGGCTCGATGTCCTTGGCGAATCGGTACATGCCCACTCTCTAGATTGGGACTCCGACTTCTTCCTCATCGGTGGCAACTCACTCCTCCTGATCCGCGTCCAGGGCGAGCTCAGGAAAAGGTACGGACTAGACGTGCCGCTTACCGAGTTGTTCCAACGCAACACTCTGGCACAGATGGCCGCGTTGCTGAGCACGAAAGACCAAAGCAGTACACTGGGTGGCTCGGGTATTGACTGGGTCAGCGAGATCAAGCTGCAACCCAACCTAACTCACCTCCGCGCAACGACCCTACCCCAGCCCAAGAGTGGCCTGGTCCTAGCCTTGACGGGAGCCACTGGCTTTCTGGGACTCGAACTCGTCAAACATCTGGTGCGCTTGCCAGAAGTCAAGACAGTGCACGCGCTGGCAGTACGAGACTCCAAGAAACTCGCCCAGGTCTCGTCGTCTAAGCTGGTCATCCACCCGGGCGACCTGTCGCGGCCGCAGTTCGGCATGACCCAGTCCGCTATTGCCCAGGTTTTCAGCACGTCGCACGCCATCATTCACAACGGCGCCGACGTATCCTTCTTGAAGGCGTACGGCAGCGTCCGGCCGACGAATCTCGTATCCACCAAGGACATCGTCAAGTTTGCGCTCCATTACGGCAACGTGCGACATGTGCACTACGTCTCCACCGCCGGCATCGCCACGATGCTGACCAACGATCTGTACGAAGAGTCGATCGGGTCCTTCCCGCCCGCCAGCTCCCCCGAAGGATACGTCCTCACCAAATGGGCCAGCGAGCTGTACCTCGAGCGCGCGAGCGCCGCTACCGGCCTCCCCATCACCATCCACCGTCCGACCGCCATCGTGGGCGAGAACGCACCCCACCTCGACGTTATGTCCAACATCCTGCACTTCTCTCGGCAGATGGCGACGGTGCCATCCATGTCGGCACTCGAGGGAAGTTTCCAGTTCGTCCCCGTCGAAGACGTGGCCCATGGTCTGGTTTCCGCGGTCCTCGCGGTGCGCCAAGGGGACTCGGGGCCCGCCACGGCCCTCGTTCACTACCGTAACCACAATGGCAGGGCCGAAGACACCATCGACGTACATGGGCTGGCTCCATATCTCAGTAGGCAGCTTCACAAGACGGTCACGGTGACACCGGACGCGGAATGGATTGCCCAGGCAAAGGCTGCGGGGATGGCGGATGAGGTGGTCGAGTACATGAAAGGGGTGAACCTTGGGGATAGGAAGGGCGAGAAGTGGACTTTCCCACGCGCTCTAAATGGGCCGCGTCCTTTGTGAATTTAGAAAAAAATGGTTTGGAGTTTAGTTACTCAGCTAGATAGATGTGTATATATATACCGGGTCCCTGTAGCCTAGTCTCGTTCTGTAATATCGTGTGAGTGTTTGGTGATGTGTGGTGCTTTGAGTTCCCTGACCTCCATAAGTTGAGACCACCAGAACTGTCCCTCTACGTTTTTCAACTTCATCACCACCACCTTCGTCGGTGTCCATTCGAGAATGGTGAAGACGCTCGATGTTATTTAAAGATAAGAAAATTTGAGTTTAAAACCATCCCTTTTGGTGGTGCAATGCTGGAAGTATTGAAGCTACGACAGACAGGTACGTACAATTGATTCAGTGAATGAGGCCGATGCATGCTACGTCTTCAGCACATTTCGAACCGACGCTTTTTACTGCATGGCACTAACTATCGATGCCAGAAGAATTTTGACCTGTACATACTTAATTATCTAGCTAAGTATACCGAAATCCTCGAGTGAATCGCTGTCCCCTTCCCACCTGCAGCCCGTGCAACACCAAGCAATGGTTAGAGCTGAGCCGCATACATACTCCTTTTCCCCCTTTCGAGTTTCACACTCTAAGAAACTCAGGCACGACCCAGAACATTGACACATACACCAGGATCGCTGGGTAGGACGCCGACGAACAACTCCTTCTGCAGCGTGACATCCCGCTCCGTCGTCGCCGGCGCGATCTCCATGTCGACGGCCCCCGGGATGGCCGCGATCGCGAGGTAGAGCTCGGCGAACGCGAGGTTGATACCGACGCACATGCGCGTGCCCTTGCCGAAGGGCACGAGGTAGCGCTGGGCGTCCGTGTCCCGGCCGTCCTCGCTCCAGTACCGCTCGGGCAGGAACTCGTCCGGGTCCGGGTAGATCGCCTCGTCGCGGTGCACCAGGTACGACGACTGCCCGAAGGTGGTCCCGCGCGGGATCGTGTAGACGCGCGCACCGCTTCCGCTTCCGCTTCCGCTTCCGCTTCCGCTGTGGTAGTGCAGGTCCTCGTCGGGCGCGATGCGCACCAGGCGGCCGGCGACGCCGTGGGAGATGCGCGTGCCCTCGTGGATGACGCAGGTGAGGTAAGGAAGCTGCTCGAGCTGGGCCACCGTCGGCAGGGGCGAGGTAGACGTCGGCATCAGGGTGCGGATCTCGGCGAGCACGCGCCGGCGGATGTGCTCCTTGGTCAGGAGGTGGTAGAAGATGACGGTCAGGCTGCGACTGGTGGTGTCGAAGCCCGCCGCGATCAGGGTCATCCCCTCGGCCTGCAGTCGGCGCTCTGTCTTCTCGTGCTCGGGTAGGACTTCGCTCCGCATCATGGAGTGGAGCACGGTTCGCGAGTCGGTGTCGTCGACTTGGGACATCTTGCCGCTGGCTAGGTCCCGGATCGCCTCGTTTCTGGCGGCGGCCGATAGTCTGTCTGCGAGGTCGAGAAACTCACCGGTCGTAGAGACCATGCCGCTCAGGCTCAGCGCCCACTTGGGCAGTCTCAGAATAGTGCGGGCCACGGTGGGAAACGTTCGGCCGAATGGGTTGATTCGCACGCCCACGCCCATCATGGCGTCCCACTCGTGGCCGAGGTCCGGTCGGTCAAGTGCACCTATGCACTGGTTGAAGGAGTACTGCGTTATTATGTCTGAATCGGACGGTTCATGGTGAGCTTCATGTTCGTCATTACAGGAGCACAGGCGAAGCACTGATGGAGACTTACCAAGAGCCATGCCACCGAAGGCATCCTTGAGGTTGACGGGACCACCGCCTGCGCGTTCGAGGAGCCTCTGCTGCAACAGCAGAACCTTCTATTTCACTCTCGGCTCGAGCTCCTGCACCTTACGCTTACTGAAGTAGGTTCCCAGCCCAGCTTTTCGAAGACGATGATGATGGTGGTCCAGGGTGATGAACATGCTCTGGTCCCCCACGGCTCCGAGACCATGCATCCAGTACCATACCGCCGATTTATCCCGTTTGTGTACGGATGAGCCGTACATCTCCTTGTAGAACTTGGTATCGTTGACGTGAACCTCATCGGGTCCTATGCGAATGATGCGGCCGTACTTGCGGTGTAGTTCTTCGAGCTTGAAGAGGAACTGGCCTTCGTAGGGGAAGAAGTCGTAATAGGACTGGTAATAGTATGTCAGAGCCGCAAGTTTGGGCCCCGGGATATGGGAGATGCGATGGAAGAAAAGTCTATAGATTGAGAGCCCTAGCAAATACAAGCCGTAGGGGATAGCGAGCCCTGCGGCTAGCATCCACGTGCTAGGACGTTGGTATTCCATGGTAACCATCTTCTATGCTACATCAAACATGTGAGCATAAGTGTATGGTATCTTGCGCAGTGTACGTAGGCACCCATTTGAAGAAGTATCTGCGATAGATTTGATGTGAGTCCTGCAATATCTCAAGTTGCTGCAACTTCTGGGCAGGGAAGGTGAATGAACAACCCGATTTACTCGTTCGGTAATATGCAACACATGCCTAACGGTCCGAAATCAATGAGAAACTATCGGCATTGTATACCGCGCTCCTTGTGTTTATAATCTGGTTCTCTAAGGCTGATTGCTATACAGGCCGAAGTTGATTATCAAAATGGCCGAATCTTCCGGCCCCTTTCCGAGATCCCAAAACTGATCACATAATCCCATGGCAAAGCATTTACTTCAGGCTTGCGCGTGAGTTTCAGTCTATCTTGTCGCGAAATGTTCAATTATGAGGCTTTATTCTTAATCAATCCTAATATTGATTTCATTGATTAGTGGGCGTTGAAAATTCCATGTCCGTCATCTTCGTTCGATGGCTTTCCTCTGAGTTGATACTCGACAATACCATGACGATAATAGTATGGTTTCGATACGTATTCCTTAGATTAGTTGATGTACTACCATGACCGTATACGCAATATCGTGTTTGATACAGCATGTCTAGAAGCAAGCTTTCGGGTCTGGTAGCCCAGGGATTCAGGCACTCGACTTCAGATCAAACCGAAAATGTTGTGACCATTCTTCCTCTTCTTTGAACAAACATCTATGTACATCGCGTTATTTTCAGGTAGTCTCGCCCTTTTTGGGTCACTATTGTCCACGTGCAATGCAATGCAACTCCGCAACACCACCATGATTTCTCAAGCAGAGAGCCCCAAGCTAGTAGCTTCCGCATCTATGATGGACTTCACCTCGTCCTGGAGTGTCGATCCGGAAGGTTGCCAACCAAGAAGTTCCCTTGCCCGACGACCGCGTACACGAGCGTTACAACCCCAGAAGAACTGTCCCATAGGCGTAAGGTTTGCAGCTTCGGCTGGTTCAATAGCCACGACCTTGTCGGATGCGAGGAATCCTCGAGAGACCGCTTCCTTTGAGAACCACTCTGCTAGCACTCCCCAGACGTGCTCTCCATTCTCTGCGAAATAAAAACCCCCTGACCCTCCCCAGATCCCCGATTCGCCTTCCTCGCCCTTGTTCGAAACCGCATGCTCGACCAGTCTGAGATAAAGGTCCGTGAAGTCGCGGATATGGACATGTGGCCAAGCGGCTTTTCCTTGGCCTACTTTGATGCCGTGTCCTTTCTGTAGCGTACATCGTGCCAGTTGATGGATAGCTGTTTGACGGTAGCTCTGGATGCCTCTTCCCACACCATACACCGAGCCCGTGCTGACAATCGCGGTTTTCACTCGTTCCGGGTCTTGAATTCCGGCATTGCGGACCGCATTCTCTGCACCACGAGCCTTCGCGAAGTCCGGGACGGAGAGCACCTCCGAAAGACCTTCTAGATCGTTGTAAACTCGGTCGGTGCCTTGTCCGTAACGATTGTTAACGACATCGTCATATATCATGGTGCCTGATCCCATCACGTGGATGAAAAACCCTGGACCGGAGGCAGTACGGCGAGATAACCCTATTGCAAGGGCTTTTGCCGAGGGTTCGTGGGTAGCATTTGCGAAATCTGAAATCTTGTTAGTGGTGCAAAAAGCGCGGCAGATGCTCGCTTTGACTTACTACAAATGATGTCTGCCTTGGAGCCCTCTTTCTGTAGAAGATTATCATCATCTAAGTCTCCGTAGACGATCTTAACCATCGGGTGGGCTTCGACAACCTTAGACCCCTTTACCTTCTCTCGTACAAGGCAGGTGACTTCGTATTCAGGGTGCACCTTCAGAAGCGTAGCCACGAAGTCGCCACCCAGGTATCCCGTGACGCCAGTAACAAAGACCTTGACCATCTTGCCTTCTTTGGATCTGAGATAGCCAGGTGGCTGAATAGCTGCAGTAACTAGGTTAGCCACGCGATTAATTGCCTTAGAGAAGAGGTTGATGGTCTGAGCCCTTCTTTTAGGGTATGTCTCTCATGATTTCTAATGGATCACGCGGGTCGAACGTTATGTGCCCGAGTTTTTCGGCCACATTCCTGATTGGCTTCCACGGCCTCATGTCTATCGTGACTGAGTCTTAGGATATCACAGAGCAGAGGATGGCTTGGATTGTAACTACAGATCAGAGGCGAAGCATTCTGATTCAACACTCCGTGAAGATCCATCTTCCATCGTGCCATTGACTGAGAGGTACTCATCGCTAATTATAGTCCGCTCATTATGTAAAGGAAGCTTCGTGATACAATGGGATGTCAGATAGGTGCAAGTCCAGACAAGTCGCTCTCCGTATTACTGGCACATGTCAGTCCAAGTTCGCTTCTTTCCAACTGAGTCCCGGCGTTCATATTGCATGTGGACTACGGTACAGGAAGCACGCGGTTCTCACACCTATTTCCGACCAGTAGCAACGAGAACAGTGCCGTTCAAAGCACCGGGCTCCGTAGGACAATACACTTGCATCTCTTCTATGAGGAGTTTCTTCAGTGTGGCTTTCTGATCCTCCGTGAACTGCTTGAGCAGAGCCACCATGCGCGGTTGGAAAGTTAGAAGTGTGTGGACGAACTTGTCGTGGGTTTGGAATTCGACTGCGATCGGAATGGACTGGACTTGGATATCACGGAAACCTGCCTGCTCCAAGTCGGTCGATATAGCCGATGCACTGCTCCACTTGGGAGATACTGCGTTGCTGAGTTCTGGCTTGATGTTGGTGATCACCTTCATCATGTCAAGCCAATCGTTTCCCTCCCACGCCGACACAGCCAAGGCTCCGTTTGGTTCCAAGACACGTCGGCATTCCATCAAGCACTTCTGGGGGTCCGTCGTCAAGTTATACACCTGCACAGAGTTGGCATCCGTGAGCAATGCAGAGAGTAGATATCCAGGACTTACCAACCCTGCGGCAACATGGCTCAACGAATCGTCTTGAATGGTTTTGAGATCCAACGCATCCAGTACTCTTACGTCCACACGAGCCCATAAAGATCCCGCATCTCTTTCCAGAGCAGCTTTTCGGTTCTGGAGGACCTGGCCGATCATAGCTGACGAATAGTCGGAACAGATCAAAGAGCAAGACCGCGGGATGCTGGCATAATACTGCTCGATAAGTTTGCTCATGATCAGCCCCGGACCGGAACCATTGTCCAGTATCCCCGATGCATCCTCGAACGGTCGGAGAGCATTGAGGCGCTCGAGTATGGCCTGAACGGGCTTCGCGACCGTTCCCTCTGTTATACGCTGGTACGTCTCGGCGAACGCATCCCAGTCTCCAGCCTCAGCTGCGAAGATTGTCAAATCAGTTTTGCTCATATAGTATACAGTGAGTATTTCGAGTTTACCTTGAACCACCATGTTGATCTACGACCTATATCTCGGATATTTCTTCGAAACGAATCACGACGTGGTGGGGTTACGCGGTAGTTACACTTCTTGATGTTCAGACAAGTGCCAGAAATACAGACGAAAGCTTTTCTCATAATTAATTAAAGCGTCCCACAGGCAAGCGGAACCAACCCTCGAGTGCGAAAGAGTACCAGAGTCGGTTACTTTCGGTGGGTTAGACCAGACCCCCTTCTGCCCCTTTGCGCGGCTGGTTCTATGGACCTTTTCGGTCCCCCTTGTAAACATTCTCTGATTATACAAGCTTCTTGGAACATATCACTCTTCGGTGTAACGAAAGCTAGATGAAGATTCATCGAGCAGTCTGGCTGACTTCTAAGGCTACTGAGTGGACAACATATATGCGTCCTGCAGGGGACGTACCCATGGCCATCGAGTCACTCACTTGTAGTGTGCTTGCGAGCCGCGCAGTGGGTGATTTGCTTGGTGTTGAGCTGGGTGGGATGGATGTGACGTGGGAAAGAAAGCAACCCCAGGAGTCTTAGTCCTGGGTTCGCAGTAGGCTTTATATAGTCCATCGCCTGTGGCCGGGTGACTCATTTCTCCCATGGTTCAAACCTTGAGAGTTAGAGTTTTGCGGCGTCGTGAGTCTTTCCGTCTGATAAACTTATACAAATCGCCTAGCCGTGGCTTGGGATAAACCCAAAATATACGCTAATATCGAGCTTTTACTGTTGTTGAGGCTTGTGCGGAGGCCTCGCCCCTTATTGTTTTCTCTCGCCCTGTTGGGTTATTGTTATTCTTGTGTGATGCAAATTACAGAAGGCAACCATCCATGATATTATTATATATGCGTCCTGATAAGCTTCAATCAGCATCAGCATTTGGACAAGGCACGCCGGAGACCACTAGAAGACAAGAGGACTATATTCAGATCTGAGGTTATGCTTCAAAGTTAGCTTTGCATGAAGCACTATAAGGGAATGGTGAAAACCAGCTGAGCTCTCAGAAACTGGGCCAACACTAATCTAAACCGTTGCTATATAAATTAAATACTTATAAAGATTTTAAAATAATCCATTTGATCTAAGCCCAATATCATTTATCCCCAGCATGCAGTCTTTTCCATAAATGAACTCCGTCCCAATGGCTTTTAAATTACCTTGACCTCGCCGTGCCATGGAAAAAGAGTATGTAGCCATCCTTCAATCTGAATTACACGCACCGATACAGATGCAGCCTTGGTCTTTGTCGTGAACTAACACCTCTCAATCACTTCTGTCTCATTTGCGGTTCTCCTCAGCTGTCACCCCTTGGTTCTCCTCTACGTCTTCTTGCTTATCCTTATTCTTCTCCTCGAGCCCAAATTTGGTGTTGAGCTTAGACCGCAATGTTACCTCCTTCTCCAGCCAGACCAACAGCCAACCCAGGCCGGCAAAAGCGATACCTACGTACCAGACGTTGCGCATAGACTGTTATGTACGAGGTCAGCATGCGTAATGAACTGGGACCACGCAAGAGGAAGACTCACATTGCGGAAGAGATTCACGACCTCTTCGCGGACGGATGGGTTGCCGATGCTGTCCAAGAAGGACTGGGTGGCATACTGGTACGCCTTACCGCTGTTTAGAAGCTGAGCTAGGTTATTGTCGCTCAAGCCACCGGCCCTAATGCGGCACTCATTGTTGAAGATAGCTGAAGGAATGGTGACACCCCAGATGGTACCAAAGCCTCGAATGAAGGTCCAGGTGCCGGTTGACAACGCCACGAGGCTTTCGTCCAGGGGGGCCTGCATAGCCGGAAGAAGGATGGCGATCATCAAGCCAGCGCCGATGGCCAGCAGGAGTTGGAAGCAAGCCCAGGCCGCCGTGCTGGAAGACTGGTCGAGAAGACTGAGCAGACCGAAGGCGATGGTCATGATTCCCATCCCGATAAGGTGAAGGGGTTTGTAGCGGCCCCATCTCGAGAGGATGTTTCCCCCGATGATGGCGAAGGGGAAGAGACCGGCGAAAAGGGGCAGCGAGTTCACGCCGGACCAGAAACTCGAGATGCCCAATACTGATTGGAAGTAAATCGGCACGAAATAGAAGGCCCAGTAAGTGCAGATAGTGTGAAGGAAGGTCACGCCAAGCACAGTGGCTGCGGTACGGTTGAGAAGGACATCTCGAGGAAGGGAAGGGTTCTTTGCGAGGGTCCATTCAAAGGCTACAAAGAGGCCGAGACCAACGAAGCCCAGAACAAGAGGAACGATGACATGATACGAGTTCCACTCGTATACCTGACCACCCCAAGTGATGCCAATGAGGACGGAGACTGTGGAAGCCACGAATATGGCGTTGCCGGTAAAATCGATGCGTGCGATCCTGTCCTTCCAGCTAGTGGGCGGTGGCTGAGCCAGCTCGAGAAAGATGAAGAGGGAAACAAGAGAAGCTGTCACGATGGTCGGTTAGTCAGCTCGGTAAGGCGACTGGCTCAGTGCCTCGCAGAACGTGTGCAACTTACTTCCTCCAATGGGTAGGTTAATATAGAATACCCAACGCCAAGTGCTCCGTTCTGTCATGAGTCCACCAAGGAAGGGGCCCAGTGCAGCACCGACGGCAGATACCATCTGGACGATGCCCATATACTTCCCTCGCTCTCGTAGCGGCACCATGTCAGTGACGATGATGTTGATCATCAGAGCGATACCACCACCACCGAGACCTTGTCTACCAGTGACCTCGATGTTAGCCATAGGTAGGGCGTATGCGTATTTGATACTAACGGACGAGACTTACACGACGCGTCCGCCGATTAGCATGGCCTGCGAATTTGCACCACCGCAGATACCACTACCGAGAGTGAAGAGGGCAACAGATATCAAGGTCAGCCATCGACGACCGAAGAGGTTGCTAGCCTGGGCCATGAGCGGCAACATGACGATGGTCGCCAGGAAGTAGCCATTGGGCACCCAGATGAAGGCATTGCCGCCTCCCAGGTCGTCGGTGATGGTCGGCAGTGCGCTGGTGATGATGGTGCCCTCGAGGGAAGAGCACAGTGCGGTGAAGGCTAAGGCAGCGATGATGGCCCAGAAACGTGCTGAGTGCTTGGGGGTATCTTTTCCGTCTGCAGGATCGGGCTCACTTTTCCCGTTCGATGTCGTCTCGCTGCTCGGAGGCAACGAGTCCTTGGGCGGGTCGGCCGGGGCTGACATGGTGGGTGGGTGGGTGGGTAGTGGTTGGCACAACAGGTGGGTGAAGCTTCAGGCAGGGGTTGATGCAACGGTCAACTTTGAAAGGATAAGAAGGATTCTCTTCCACCCAGACTAGGTCAAGAATCTAAACACTAAAGAAGTGCGTGAATGTTCTGTCTACACAGCGAGTATCGGTATTTAAAAGCGTGTGTTTCGGCTACATTCCCCTAACATTCGGCCACATTCGGTCACATTCGGTCACTTTTGACCACTTGCATCAGTCAGCTTTGTTGGCCAGCCTTGCGTGCGAGTTGCCAGTCGCGTACAGTACGAAGACGAAGTAGACGCCGTTTCTCGAAAACCATCCAGGTTCGTGTTGTATTGTATGTCTCCTAATCACAACACGGTCGGTTTCTATCATCCATGCCCTAAATTCAACATCCACCACACCACTGTGATGCCAACCAAACAAGACCTGTGTCCCGAGTGGGATCATTCCTACTGAAGTCGCCCTCCTTGAGAAGTCTTGCCCCCTTAAACCTTTCCCTCGACCGTAGATGCACCTGCCAGGTACGCCGTAGTCACCTCGTTATCCCATCCCACAATCGCTGCGCACGATATCGCACCATGTATCCATTCTTCACCTACTCCCCCTCGCGCCACTACTTCTCCTATAAGTGGTACAACCTCGAGCTCCTGCGGCTGATCGGTGCCGCCCCGTACGGAGGTTGCGATGCAGCCGAGTTCCTCGAGCTCGTCGCGTCGCTTAAACCCAACGACGTGCAGGACTGGAACCAGAAGTTCCTGGCGCTGGCGGAGAGGACGCAGTCATGGGCCGAAGAGATGGATAAGGGCGGCCACACATCCGTCGCCAAGAAGGCCTACCTGCGTGCAAGCAACTACTTCCGCTGCGCCCAGTACATGTTTCCCCTCATGGGGGAGAAAGACCACCCTTACTTCCTCTCCCTATACCACCGCAGCATCTCCAGCTTCGAGCAAGCTGCGAGACTGATGGAGCACGAGGTGCGCCGTGTTCACATCCCCTTCCAGCCCCCCGAGTACTGCGCGGCTCCTGTCCAGATGCCCGGGTGGCTGTATCTCCCTACGCAGAGCCAGCGCCTGCACGGACGGAAAACGCCGGTCTTGATCTGCGTCGGTGGTGCGGATTCGACGCAGGAAGAGCTCTATTTCCTGTCTGCCGCCGAAGGGCCCGGGCTGGGGTATGCCGTTTTGACTTTCGACGGCCCCGGCCAGGGGCTTGTCCTCCGTGAGCATGGCGTACCACTGCGACCCGACGGCGAGATCGTCGTGTCGGCGGTCCTGGATTTCCTCCAGGAATACGCCGAATCGCACCAGGAGGCCAACCTCGACCTCAACGCCATCGCCATCACCGGCCAGTCTCTAGGCGGCTACCTGGCGCTCCGCGGAGCCGCCGACCCGCGCATCAAGGCCTGCGCGGCCATCGATCCCATCTACGACTTCTACGACCTGGCCATGTCGCGCATGCCCAAGTGGTTCATGTGGCCGTGGGAGCGCAACTACATGGGCGACGGGTTCGTGGACTTCGCCGTCGTGGAGCACGCCAAGATCGACGTAGGCACCAAGTACACCTTTGCGCAGGGCGCGCAGATGTTTGGGTCTTCGAACCCGGCGCAGATGATCCGGGATATGAAGCAATACACGTTCCGGCTGGACAGGACCATCGTCGCTAGTCGCGGCGACAACAAGAACAGCAAGGGCTCCGCCAGCCGAGACTACCTGGAATGGGTCCGGTGTCCCGTCCTGGTGACGGGTGCTGCCGGCGACGAGAAGTTCTTCCTGCCGGAGATGAGCACCTCGGCCATCATGGCCAACCTGGTGAATGTCCCCGAGGACCAGAAGGAGCTCTGGATCCCGAGCCAGTGGTCCGAGGGTGGGGCGCAGGCTAAGTCAGGGGCGTGGCCTCTGTTGCAGTATAGGACTTTCAAGTTTCTGGATGAGAAGCTGGGGATCGAGAGGGCGTGGGAGCAACAAGGGAGAAGTAGGGCGGTCCTGAATGGTGTTCACTGACCCGGGTCTTGAGGTTTTCACTAAGTAGGTCATTTGAGCTGGTTAGTCTTATACGAGTCTTCCGAAGAGTGCGATCTCAATGCTGCCGGCAGAAGAACGAAGCTTGCTAGTTGGAGTTACAAATAAAAGAAAAATCGAAATCTAGATTGAGACGCTCAGTTCGATTCCTGGATTGGCTGATACTATTTTCTAGTCCTCCGTGGGCTGTGCTGTCATGATGAATTGTCATGACTCTATGATAACCCCTATTGTCCCCCATGTTTGATGTGGTGATACTCAGAGAGGGAGCTTGATATCCCATGTGCCAAGATAAGCAGCAGTCGGGTATGTAGTTCCGCTTCGGGAGTCTGATTTACATTTATCCCCTCTCCTTTCCGGAGAGACTGCAACGAAAAAGTATTTTGATCACTGCATTCTATAGATGTTATCAACAACACAGACGCGTTTGCCTTGCACTCAACATCCCAAACTCTCGTAAATGGCATGAGTTGGCGCAGTCGGTATATTCGTGTGCTATGCGAAATCTCTCCTCTGGAACTTGATGGTCTTGTCCTGATTCTTCAACTTCATGTCTAAGTGACAAGGAAGGGCCTTGTGCTGCTTATCTAATCGACGTCCCAGCGGCATCTGGGGGCCTCGTCCTGCTTTTTCAGTCGACCTCCAGGTGGCAGCTCTTTTATATAGGATCACACACTGTGCACACTGCAGTAACATGCTTCCATGCGTACACTCTTTCCTTTTTTCATTCGCACCTTCCTCGTTGCCCCAAGCACACTTTTTGGCTGCTGTGCCCACAGAGTATTCTTCATCTGCAGCCCTTCTTGAGACCACGCACCCTACACCAACTTTCTTGGAGGCACTCTCTTTTCGTCAACGGTCGCAGTGTAACTGCAAATTTTTGGTCTCTGCTTCGGGTAAGTGCAACTATGAATTGTCCCTTTCCCTTGCTTAATTGCTGTTCCATATTTAATTGACCACGCCCAGGTACCGAAGAGGCAGGACACACACCCGGTCTTCCCCCAAGCATATAGGACCTGCTCTGTCTTCTCGGCCCCTTCCGCACCCAATGATTCCTCCGAATCTCAAGAAACAACCATCATCTACAATCAAAGATGTCTTGGCCACCATCGTCTAGCACGGTCGGCAGCGACTTCGCCCTCGCGCCTCCGAGCACCTTCTCCCCTCTATGTCATCAACATCCGCGCCCAGAACCGACCATGATTGTCGACCCAGATGGCGACCTTAACTTGATTGTCGGTGCAGACAAGTGTTACCTCGACCCCGGAATTGAGGAAGCTTCGACTTTCATGGGAGCGGCTCTACGCCCTCTTCCTGCTCATGACCACGACCTCTCGAAAACCTTCCGTGTCTGCTCCAGGTCACTCTCACGCGCCTCTCATTTCTTCAAGGGCCTCCTTCATGGCAACTTCGCAGAGTCAAGCCCTGCCGATGGAGCTAAATGGAGAGTTTGCCTCCCTGACGACAACCCTGAAGCCATGACCATGATCTTATATATGGTCCACTCCCAATTTGAACTTATTCTGGATGAGATAACTTTGAAGGAACTATATGAGATCACGGTCATAACCGACAAGTACGACCTTACTCATATTCTCCGGCCTTGGATCAACGAGTGGTATCGCAAGTGGCATGGAATGCAATGTCTGAGTCACATTGGTACTCCTGATACATGGAAGCGCCACCTCTGGATCGCCTGGGTGATCGGCGACAAAATCCAGTTCATCGAATTAGTCAAGAAAATCGCGTACAATTCAAACTTCAATGGCGTATTGGTATATGAGATGGAGCCATCAAAGGCACCATTATTGGAAGATGTTCCGGAGCCGGACTTGGACGGTACGCAAATAAACCCGCTGTTTACGGTCACCAGGAGAAAGCTAATACGATGTATAGGTCTGATTGAAACAACACGGCTGTCAATGCTACAAGCGCTCATGCGACCCGCCATAGATCTCTTCGATACCCCAAAGGCTGTGTGCGGAAGGCTTACATGCGGCAACAAACTTTGCGGAAGCCTGATTCTTGGCTCTGCTATTCTGGCCCTCGAGGAATGCGAGTTTCAGAGAGATGATGCTGTACCAACAACCTATGAAGACACTCCAAAGTCACTTCAAGTAATGTTCTATTCCGCGTCGACAAGAACAACTAGTTTCCGGGGCCATGATGCATGCGAACTGGTCCTCTTCTCTGTCCCTCAAGCGGGTCTAGATGAGAGGTTCCAGCTAGAATTGCCAGCCTCAGTCTCGCATCACTTGGAGTCACAAGCCGCCAAGTCAGGATTGACGATGTCATTGCCACCTTCAACACGACCTCGAGACGGGCCAAGCTGGCTATAGCCGAGGCAAGAGAAGTGGAACCAGACATAGCCAATTCACAGGAGGAAAAGCAACAGCTGCACTTTCATGGAATAGTGCTCGGTCTATTCTCCTTACTTGGTGCAGGTCAGATGTTGCAACACTGTGTCTGGGTCGAATAAGCAGTACACATGTGCCTGCTATACTACTGGAGAGCACTTGCTCAATGACTGCATACAATTAACATTAATCCAGAGGTTGGCCTGTTGGACGATGAAGAGTGTTCAGGGTAAAGAATATGGAATACGTCTGCACCTAAGGGTTGTTCAGCGGTTCTATGCTCTACATACCAGGGGTTTGGCAGAGTCATGACACATTGTCGCAAGCAGTGAGATGACTCAGGGTCAAGATGGTGCAGATAACTAGAAAAAGGTTCTGTAGCAAAGTCCATAAATCCCATTGACAGTCCCATCACTTCATCTTGGAAGTTCTTACTTGCTCGGATACATTCTGGCATCATCAGACAAATCGGATCAGCAAGGAGCATAGCCAAGAGAAGCCCTAGAATGGCGTGCCATTGAAATATAAACCACTTAGAAGGCCACGGTAGGGAAAGATCACGCCGATCGATAATTGGGAAAGATTTCTCTTTTAGGGCTTTGTTCGCGCCAGAGGATGAGGCTGACGGCGGAATTCGTTAGACTTTCCAACTGAATATACTTGCTCTGTCAAGAAAGCTACTTCCATCTTCAAGCCTCAGCAGATCGACGGACATTCTTAGGCAAAACAGCCTGGGATTGTTCGTCGCCGTCCTCACTTTGCGATCTCGCAGCCGGCTTGTTGAACAGGAGGTCCATATCCTCCAGAGCATGACCCTTGGTTTCTGGCACAGAAAAAAGCGGTAAGCAGTCGTGGATCTGGTTTCGAAAAGACAAGACTGAAGGATTATAGACCTACCTGGGTAGAATATAACGATGATCTAGGTGTTGATGTCAGAATGACTTTTCACAATCTCTGGAGAAGGGCTAGGCTTACGGGAATGCAGATGAAGTTTATCGCCATGAAGAAGAAATAGATCCTTGAACCGATCGTGTCGATGCCGACAGGCCATACTTGGGCTACGACTATAGATCCGATTGCTCCCCCTGACGCCGAGAAGTTGAGGCCACGGGCGCGGACGGATGTCGGGAAGATCTGTAGACGACTTCAATACTGATCCTACCTCGAGGGGAGAGTGCGAAGGCTCTGCTTACTTCGGACCCGTATACCCACGCAGAGGGGCCGAAACCCATACTATATCCTAGGGCATATATGAAGATGAACACTATGCAGACAATATCGGCAGCGCTGTTCGTATTGTCCGGGTACACTTGGCCCAGCGCTCCGTTGATCTTCCGAGTTATCGTCAACGCAACTATACGAGAAATGATAAATAGACTGACTGACTTACGAGCATGCCCAGACCCATGGCCGTTGTCCCTGCAATGAGTGTGATCCTCCTGCCAAGTCGATCGATGAGCAACATCTCAACAACCGTCATCCCGATCTTCAGCGTCGACTCGATCCCGCCAGCCATCAAGGACACCCGAGTAGAAAGACCGAGCTTCAGGAACAGCGTAGGTAGGTAATACTTCATCGCGGTAGCGCCACACATTTGCGCCATGAACTGGAGCAGCGAAGCCCGCCACAGCCTGTTGAAGAGATGCGGATCCCTGAACAGAGAGAGCCAGCTCGTGCCCAAGGTTCTGTACTCCTCGACATCCTCCCTGATGTGGGACAGTTCAAGCTCGATCTCTTCATCGGTGAAGCTGCCCTCTCGAAGCCACAGGAGTGATTTACGAGCGCGGTCATAGTAGCCATGCTCGATGAGCCACCGTGGACTGTAGTTAAATGTTAGGGAAGCAGATATAGGTAAGGGGCGTATGGTAGGACTACTTACGTTTCTGGCAGGAAAGGGAGTCCGACGGCGAAGATGAAACATGGTATAAGTATGACGGCGAGGGAGAAACGCCAGGATATGTAAACGTCGTACTTGGTCTTCTCCCAGAATGTGACACCATATCCAACCCTATGGCCGCTGTCAGATGCGCGGCACGACTCATCTGCGAGAGGCCAGCTTACCAAAAACCGACGGCAAGACCAGCGACGAATCCGACGTGGTTCAAGACTACGTATTTCCCTCGTTTACCGGCCGGCGCAACCTCGCTTGAAACTCGTGTCAGCCCAGTATCACAGAGTACTGTACTGGCCTTGGAGGGGTCCTCGAACCTTTGATACAGCGGCACAGAAGTCGAGACCATACCAACACCCACACCAGATATGATCCGTCCAATGATCATCATAGCGTAAGCACCGGGACCCCTGGCGCCACACTCGAAGGCATTACCGACCGCGACAACGACGATGCCGATCAGCGCAGCGAAGCGGCGACCGAAGAAGTCACTCGCCGGGTGCGAAATGAATATGTAGCTTATCCACGTGCCGAGATAGTAGATGGCAGTGATGACCCCCTTTTGCGACGCTGTGGGGTGTCCCATGGCTTCGACGAAGCCCGGATGGACTAGGACGGATGAGAGGATGCCGACATTGTATCTAGTTGATGGACGGTCAGTGTCATTCAGATGCTCAACCTAAAGTACGTCGAGTCTGTTGTCGATCATGGGAATGGAAAAGGGACAGGACACGAAATCATGAAAAGTGCTACAGAGTCAAGTCGCTCAACGTACCCCCAAACGAAAGATCCAACGGCGAAGAAGATGCAGAGGAGATGAAGTCGAAGTACGGCCTTGGCTATGATGGCCATTCTGATTGACTACTGCTCAAACAATGAGCAGTTCAAGTAAGGTTCGAAGAATCACTGGTGCGGACTGACTTGCGGGAGTTCGAATTATGAGCGATAGTTAACTTGCATCGCAAATTTATGAGATAGCGGAGGGGTGTCGTCGTATTAGACTCGCTGTTATGGCACCATGGCAGGCCAGCTTCAACCAATCGAGTCAGCTCTGAAATTGGGTGTGTGCTTGGGCTCGGAGCGTCCACACCTCATCCCATGCTATGGATTTGCTTAGAGAGACTTAGATGCTGCGTCCCAAGCGTCCCGAACGAATGTAGTAGTTACTGGCTGACTCCCTGATGCATAAGCAGGGTCTACCTACCTAGATACGCGAGATGGGCTGTCACGGTCCCTTCTCCATTGGCCCTGACGCTGCAGCTGAAGATAATTCGACAGTAGTTTCCGAGCGTGCGGAGGAGAAGCCGCCACGGTGCTGTGCAACGCATGCAAGAGATACATGATGGATGTATGCGAATTGGGATAGAATGGATGGCAAGCTCCGGATAGTCACGGGTAAATGAACCGACCCCTACTGACACCCCAGACTTTCCCCAACCTTAAGTGCCGGGATAAGGCCCCAAAAGGGGGCGCCATTGGGACAATGTAATCTATCTTGATGAGTCTACGAGCTCTGGATAATTACAGTGTGTCCACTGACTGATACCTGGTTATGCTTCGTAGAATGTGGTGATTGCCGTGTTAGATATAAGGTACGACGGTGATGATGGTGGTTGCACACCTGGGCATATGGACAGCATTTAGCCCCTTATGAGAGAGTAAAACACACGGAGGTACCTTCCGGTCCACGATATATAATAAGATACAGATTCCCGAGTAGCAGGCAGGAAAAAAAGGGAACAGGACGCATGACGTCGACCTGTTCTCTCCTAGACTACATTGAGCACCTCCTTACCTAGAGGTAGATGGTTCGCGAAAGACATCTCTGAGCTAGGAATCTCGCAGACGAATGAAGCAAGCATGTGGCACTGAGCTCCATAAGTTATATATAACCTCATTCCTTTTCGTATCTCCCAAGAACACCACGACGGATGATGGGCCAAGGGGGGGCTCACGGGGAGGTGGGGGCGTCTTTATGCTCTGGTAATGGTAAGTCATATACACGCCTACCTGAGGAGACACTTGAGAGAATCACGTCACGTCAAACCAACCACCATTCATTCCAGCGACGACGAACAACACCATGTGTACAACTGCCGCATGAAAGAAGAATAGAGAAGAGAAAAAGTTGATGTTAACCCCTCATTTCCAAACCAGATGCCGAACCACCACGGGCGCAGCTTTCATTGGCCATTCCCTCCTCCTCCTCTTCTTCTTCCTCCTCCTCAGCAGACCAGTGCGGGGGACCCTTAGAGCGAATCACCATCGACCCCACGAGAAACTGCGACAACTATAGCAGCAGTAGCAGTAGCAGCAGCAATCAGGTGCGATGGCGGGATCTCCCGAACAAAGACCAGCTCTTCATCCTCTCGCTCTGTCGACTCTCGGAGCCCCTATCCAACGTCTGCCTACTCCCCTACATCTTCTACCTCGTGCGGTCGGTACTGCCCACACCGTCATCACCATCACCATCACCAACACCACCATCTGAACCCGTCGTCGTAGATGACAGTTCGGCAGCAGCAGCAGCAGCAGCAGCCCGCATATCCCAATACTCGGGCCTCCTCGTCGCCGCGTTCCCCCTCGCCCAGTTCTTCGTCAGTCTGCCATGGGGCCGGCTATCGGACCGGCACGGCCGGCGCACATCCATCCTCGGGGGCCTGCTGATCTCGGCCGTCGCCAACGCCGCGTTCGGCCTGTCGCGCTCGTTCGCGGCCCTGCTGTTCTGGCGGGTCGTCGCCGGCCTCGCCAACGGCAACGTGGGCATCTTGCGCACGGTGACGGCCGAGATCGTCCGGGATCGCCGGTTCCAGACCAAGGCCTTCCTGCTGCTGCCGCTGGTCTTCAACTCGGGCATGGTGGCCAGCCTGGCCCTGGGCGGGTGTCTCGCCGAGCCCGTCGTCAACCTGCCCTGGCTGTTCGGGCCCCGGGGTCTGCTGAATACGGGCGGGAATCCGGACGGGGTCGCCTGGGCGCTCGAGTTCCCGTATGCGCTGCCCGCTCTGCTGAACGCGACGATACTAGCCGCTACGTTGATTCTGGCGGTCCTAGGTCTCGAGGAGACGTTGCCGGGAAAAGAGGCACATGATGATGTGGGTCTCGCAGCCGGTAAGGCGATCCGAAGATACGCATCTCGTCTCTGCTGGCCAAGGCGTCGTCACCACGGACACGGACAAGGGCACGATTACGTTCGCGTTGGCAACGAGTCAGCGGAGGACATGAGCACCGCCCAAGACGAAGGCGAGAAACCGGCCGAGCCGCCCGCGATGGCAGAGACGACAAGACGCGCCAACGTGCCCTTCCGCGTCATATGGACGCGCCGGGTGATATGCGCCCTAGTCTCGTTCGGCCTGCTGCCCCTGCACAACGCCGCCTTCATGCACATATTTCCCGTGTACCTCAGCAGCCCGCCGGCCGACGACAATGCCAGCAGCGAGGCGACCTTCTTCGCTTTTACGGGGGGTCTGGGCCTGCGGTCCGCCACCATCGGGCTCTGGCTCTCGTGCTTCGGCGTCGCCGGCATCCTCCTGCAGCTGTTGGCGTACCCGCGCATGCAGGCCCGCATCGGCACCCGCGGCGTCTTCCGCGTCGCCCTGCTCCTGTTCCCCGTCACCTACGTCGCCGCGCCGTACCTGTCCCTGCTAGCGGCGGGCGACCGGAGCGGCGGCGGGGCCGCCAGGTGGGTGTTCCTCGGGCTCATCGTGTGCGCCCAGATCATGGCGCGTACCATGGCTATCCCGAGTACGGTCATCTTGCTTACCGAGGCGGCGCCCTCCAAGACGGTGCTCGGGACGGTGCACGGGGCCGGGAATATGCTGGCCAGTCTGGCTCGCGCTATTGGGCCTGCGGTCGGGGGCTACGTGTTTGCGTTGGGTGTAGAGGAGGGCGTTATCGGGCTAGTTTGGTGGCTGTATCTGGTCGTGATTGCATTGTGTGCTTTGGCTTGGTCTTATCTTATGGAAGAGGACGAGAATTGAGAACTGCAGCAGGGATATTTAGGGGGGTAGATGTAAGAAGAAGGTCGGAGGTGCGTTATCAGAGTCTTATAGATGAATCTGGGCAATGTGAATGCCATGATACTATCATAAAGACAGAGAACATCATAAATATGTGTATTCAGCTATATATGTCGGCATATGTACAATACGATTGTGAGGGAGTATATACAAGACAACAAATACGACGATAAAGCCGACTGTAGAATACTGATCTTCATCTTTCATCAAGCGCACTGAGAGTAGTCTGAAACCAAGATCAGTTTACACCCCAAAATAGATCATGAGATAGACGGATCGTGAGGTTTCACTTACAGTCATTAGAATACGTGCAAGTATAGGGGCTCTCGCACTGAAACAGCAATGCCAACAGGGGCCCACGGTTAGATAAAGAGTTCCGTCCCAGACAAATCCAGTCAACGAGAACAAGAATTAGAACTTACCGCCGTCGTCCCCGTCCACCCGATACCGCCACACTGGCCTCAAGGAGTCTGCTGCGCCCCCGAGGCCGTCGTGGTCGGCGTTACCCTGGTAGTCGTGGGAGTCCCCGGGTTAGCTGTCATCGTCGTACCGCTTCCGCCGCCGGAAGACCCACTTGTGAATAGTTCTACGCAGTCGAAGATCTGTGTTTTGGGCACGCGTGTATCATATTGGTCAGCGAAACGGGCTTTATGGTGGATGTATGTATGGCATTGTGTGACGACTCTAGAGACTAGAGAGAGAACAAGAGGAATTCCGCGGGTTGGGGACTTACGAAGTTGGGATTCAAGAACGTCGTCCCGCTGCTCCCGGAGATGGAGGAGATGGTGATAGTATTAGACCCCGCGACCAGGGTGCCCGCGGGTATACTGACGTCGTAGACCTCGCCGTAGCCCCTATACGCGCCGCGGGTGACGCCGCGGCTGTCGATCTTGGTAGGCGCCGCCGGGGCGGGGCCGGTCCAGGCGTTGACGACGGCCTGGGGGCGGGACCCGGCGAACGACAGCGTCGTGGCGATCCGGAGCGTCGCCGCGCCCGGGGCCGACGCCAGGTTGAACTTGATCGTGACCGGGTTGTTGACGTTCTGGAACAGCGCCATGGGGAACTGGCCCACCGACGACGACCCCACCGTGTAGGTCGCGGGCGTCCAGGCGCTCATGCGCGAGTCCGACGGGTGCATGCGCAGGAACTTGTCCGCGTTGAGGAACCCAGTCGGCTGCCCGTCGTACTCGCCGATCTTCCATAGCGACGTCCGCGAGATCTCGGTGCTGGCGATGTTTTGGGTCTTGGTCTGCCCCGCTGTCACGGACACGCCCGTCGTCGTAGCTACTTTGTACTGGTGTGTCAGGAAATGTGTGAGTTAGTAGTAATAGTCAAAGATAGCCAGTTTTTTTTCCTCCTAGAAAGATCACGAAGGAAGATCCACATACCTCACCCTGGTACAACACCATGGTGTAGGTGCCGGGCTTCATGGCGGGCGATGTGAAGGCGCCGCTCGACGAGGCGGCAGTCCAATACTGTGCTACCGAGTTGTACCAGTGTACCACGATCTGAAAACTACTCGCGACGCCCGAGGCCGTGCCGGAGACGTAGCCGCGGGACGAGTTGGGGACGTAGCCGGTGATGCCGAGCTCCGAGAAAAACGAAGTATCGGCGGTCTTCACCGAGGGCACGCCGGACCGGGAGAAGGTCATAATATAAGGGCCATGCAGGACGTTTGTCCGCCACGCCTCGGTCTGGACGTGGCCGCTGTTCATGTACCAGTACAGATTGGTCGCGGAGCCGGCGTTGTTGGACTCGATATCGCGGAAGAAAGGTCCTCCGGATGACGACTCGGGCTGCGGCGTCAGCATGCAGACGTGCTTCTGGTCGGAGCCGCCGTAAACGCACTGAGCGTCCTTGTCGATGAACCGCGTGCTCGAGTAGAACTTGGACCGGGTCTCGCCGCTGACAACGAAGACGTCGGAGCCTTCGACCGTCGACGTGCTGCCGGACGTGGTCGAGACCTTACCATAGGGGTACTCCTCGGGCAACTCGGAGGACTTGAGACGCGCGATAAAGCGCAGCTCGCCGACGCTGGGCTCGGCGGTTATGTAGGTCGCGAGGAAGATGGTGCTGTCTCCTTGTCGAACCACCATGTAATGGGTGAGTGTAGATGTGGTACAGGTGACCTTGACGTAGTTGGTAGAGCCTTAAACAGAGAAAATTAGAACGTCAGACGACATAAATGGTCTTCGGATATGTGGAGTCCTAGGTAGTCTAGGTGATAGAGGCAATTACTATCTTACCGGCGATCGATTGAACCTTCACAGTGGCGGAACCAAGTCCGGACGAGAGATGAGTTCCCTGTGCATCTTGAAGCTCGGTGCCGCGATACTTGATGGAGGTAATATCGCAGCTGGAACCACTGACGGTGAAGATCAGAGGGTTGTCGGAGCCGGCGTCGATGATATAGTTGCTGCCCGACTGGGTGAAGCCAAAGGCGGCGAGCACCGAAGAGGCGAAAGCGAAGGTGGATAAGAACACGACCTGGAGCAGCATGATTACGATTACTACGGGTGATTGACTGAGTCGCAGTAGTTCAACGCTGACTGATTGATTGACTGACTGACTATCTCGTTCAGGACAATGATCTACAGGGACACGCGAGATGTGGCCTGGTTTTTATACACATCCGCATTTCATCAACTCTCCGATCTAGATTGAGTACCGATATACCGGACCCAACTCCAGATCTCAAGCAGAAACAGGCCATCAAGATGTTCGTTTTCCTGGGGATAATAGATTAAGGTGACATGGCTATTGGTGGGAAAGCTGTGTCATGGTAAAAGAGCCAACGGGTGCTCTGATAGGTCAATGGCTGGGTTGACTGTCCGAATCGAGACATACGGAGCGCCGGCCGGAAGGGGATTCGCACCATCGTTGGCATTGCTACAGTGCCGCCCCGGTGGAGGGGGGAAGAAGGGGGAAGAAGGGACGAGAAATCAAACCTATTCGAGAACCTGGGTTGACGGGTTTCGGACATCGAGTGTCATCTGATACTCAATGGTTGGCGAGATGTCAAAGTTCTAGACTCGTGTCGATTTGCTCAGGCAGACAAGTCAGGTAAGGGGCTTGGTAGGCAGGATGGATGTCATCGAGGGGCGCGGTGGGCATCGATCGGCCTGGGAAGAACGGGAGACGTAAAGTAATAGTGATTGGTTTGTATTTCATGTAAGCCAGTTCGTGCGTCTTGGGAAGTCATCTCAATGAAGCCGAGGATTGGTTGCACTATGAAGATCCAGGGAAATGGTGAGGTGGTGGATTGCGGTTGGTATTCTTACAGGTTTGAGGTGTTTATATCATCATGCACCCTGCTGCTGCATTGACTATGACAGACGTACTGAGATTGAGGACTTTGGGGGCTTTAGTCTTGAGACATCATAGTTGTGATTGGGGGCTTGACGTGAGGTAGTATGGAGGATTACTACCTGGTCTCATCTCAGGATTCAGGAGCTGTTACGAAGGCTGCGGCCAAAATAAAATAGCACGCCGGGATAGGTGTGGCTAAGGCTATGTGCTATTCGCACTTAGAGCACTGTGTCGCTAGGAGCCTTCGCCTTGGAAATATAGCGCCTACTACTGGAGCACAGTGCCCTCAAGCCACGTTCAGGGCATAGGCCACCATAATCTTCAGGGGGTGATTGATTGATTGTTGGAAGAGACAGAAGGACCAACTGAACCAATTGATTTAACGAGCGTTGATATTGATGTTACTTCTTTCCTTTGCTATGGTAGACCTTATACCCCGCCACACTCGGCCATCTTGCCAAACACGAGCCACGACCGCGAGTACCTCACCCCTACCTGCTCCCACCGATATCCGTCCTCCGATCCATCACCCCACATCGCTCTCAGGTTTCAACCGAACTCTGGGTGTATACGCCACTGTTGAACCGGGAATTGTGGTCGTAGTGCCGTAGATATATGGGCGGTATTTGGACTGTTGGTCTCCGATTGGTGTGTGTATATGGTGCGTAAGTACCGCATGTTGATGCGTGTGTATGGGGTTTGTAGGTGGTAATTGCGCGTCTTGCTAGTACTTGAAGAATCCGATTCTCAGGCGACTCGAACGTCGAGCCTTTCTTTCGTGGTCGTAATCGATGTCCGCACTCTTGTCACCATGATTGATTGATTGATTGACGGAAAGGCCAACTGAACCAATGGATTGTAATAAGCGTTGATATTGATGTTATTCCTTCCTGTTCTATGGTAGACCTTATACCCCGCCACAGGGGCTACACAATCTAGTCTTTTTAAGGCACTATTTATCCCTAACTAAGTATGCTACTTTATTTTGGCCGCGACCTTCGTACTTGCACTTATACTCCGTAATAATACCAGAGAGAGCACATTAGGTAACCATTGATTTAAGCTTAAATAAGTACCTAGGGCCAAGTTACGTTACCGGATAGCCGAGTACGGTACCTCCGACTAGGATACCATTCCCAGGCACCATCCACATCCCACGAAAGGTGGCATGCATGCCAAGATCATCCATTTATACTTTAAGTCCTGAATCCTGACAGCCTGAGCAGCCGCTGTTATATGACATGAGCTGCGATGGTTCGGCGACATCGTCATCATCGTCATCGTCATCGTCGCGGTTGGGCGATTTCAGTGTAAGTAAGCCAAGGCTAAAGAGGCCTACGGGGCTCACCAACCATTCATTCATTCAATCATTTTTCTCAGTCGTCTTCACCAAGAGCTCCTTCCTTCTATTCCTTGAAGCTTCAGTGAAGCTTCAGTGCAATTTTTCGCAGCCTAAATAATCTATTCGCAACTATTTCCAACATCCAACACTCCTCCTGATGAGTGTCATTCTGTGTCATCCTCATGCGCCACCACTGTGGTGATTCTGATTGGGTATGTAAAGGATCTCGTGTAACTGAGAGAGTCATGACGTTCAGGGCAGATTACTATTCATGAATCATGGGGCGTTTTCTTTTGGTACGCCCACGAATCCTCCTCAGCTGAAATTGTCAATATTACAGCTCCATTTGGCGCCTGTGTGTGCTTCCCGCCGAACATGCGGACTGTGCTTGGATCCAATTCCCCCCCAAGCAAAGCTCATGATCGATGCATACCTATTGTGCTACCAGGTACCTAATATGCCCAGGTAGGTAGCAACTAGATAGGGAGGTAGTCTCCAGTCAATACTACGTAAGCAAGACGTCTAGATAAACAGATAAAACGTTGCAAGGATCCACCTCCTCTGCTCCTCTGCCCCTTTTTCACATCGCATTCACGACGGCGCGGCGCAGCTCTCGGTTCTTTTCAGCCGTTCCTGGCTCATATTTCGGCATTGGGCCGCTGGGGCGGCAGGGTAGCTCGCGTAGTAGTTCCAGTCCCGAAATTGGAGGGAGTCGGACCCCCGTTCCTCCTGACGTAACTTAAGGAGGCATGGATTCAATCCCTCCTGCATGTATGTACGAGTCGACGACCCCCCTAAGACTTTAAATTTAGACCTCGATGCGAGGGAACGTGGTATCCATCTGCCAAGTTTCTCGCGATGACCCCACGTAGGTTGGCTAGGGAGTCGACGTAGATATATATGAACTCTACGGTCCCTACCTCCCGACTAACAAGGTCGCTGGTAATCGTGCACCGTCAAGTCCACGACTAACGCACGAACGAGCGAACCAACGCCCAACCCAACGGGTTAGGGAGATAAAAGAAACCAGAAGAAGAAAGAGAAAGAAGCCCCCGACAAAGAAAGAAAGATGCAGATCACCATTCCACTCACCGCCGCCCTCTCCCTCATCCCGGCCGCTCTCGGCGCCGCCGTGAACCGCCGCCAGACCGACGCCAGCTCCCGCCAGGTCTTCGCGCACTACATGGTCGGGCTGACGTCGGGCCAGACGGCGACGCAATGGCAGACGGACATCGCGGAGGCGCAGGCGTCGGGGATCGACGGGTTCGCGCTCAACGTGGGCGCGGCCGACACGTGGAATGCCGAGCAGCTGCAGTACGCCTACGACGCCGCGTCGGCCCAGGACGGTTTTAGTCTGTTCCTGTCGTTCGACCAGGCCGCGAGCACCTGGACCGTCGACGGCATCGTGGCCCTGGTGAACCAGTACCGCGACGCGGCGGCGCAGTTCAAGGTCGCCGACGGCCGGCCGCTGGTCTCGACGTTCGAGGGCCCCGCCTGGGCGGACAACTGGGCGACGGTGCGCGCGCAGACGGGGGACATCTATCTGGTGCCCGACTGGTCGTCGCTGGGCGCGTCGGGGGTCGCGGGGCATCTGGACCAGATCGATGGGGCTTGTGAGTTCTCTCTTTTACTTACTTATTTATCCCCCGGGCTTACGTCCATATACGACTGATAAACTTCTGATTGTACTAATATTGG